>OX451740.1:1187649608-1188213009 GCA_948472305.1 Vicia faba | reverse complement strand
AATTCGCAGAGGCTGCTTAGCGGGCTCGACCTCGCTTAGCGCACATTCTTGAGAAAAATCTTGGACTTTTTCTATAAGTGTGCTACGATGCCGCTTAGTGTGCTCTCCTGGGAAGAATTTCTTCATTGTTTCCCTTTAGTGTTGTTCAGTTCAGTAGTGGGTACCAGATGCCTTGTTAGTCTTCTGTGACTTATGAAATGATATGGTGGAATGCGTATTTCTATGTGTGATCACTTAAATGCTAATTTATGGATATGTATGTTGATACATGTAATTATATTGAAAATGCATTATGTGGTCATTTGTTGCTTTCTTATTCATTCTGGTTGAATGTTCAGAGACGTTTGCCTGTGTGGCTTGATGCGTGTTGTGATTGGATATATGCTTGATTCGAAGTAGGCCTAAGCTACTAGGTGGTAAATTGCATATGACATTTATTACCATTGTGATGTGTTGGGAGGGTTGATAGAGGCATTTCCTCTAACGGATAAACATCCGCATTATCGTTAAGTCATACATACCTGAGCTACCATTGCAATGTGCGAGCGGGTCTCAAAAGGTGTTTCCACCCACGGGTAAATATCAATGTGCTTGGTATGGCAAGGTCGTGATGCCATGTAGAATACATCACGTCAGTAAACTCCCCTCTAGTGATGCCACATAGGCAACATCACTAGGCTTTCACCTGGTAGGCTTGTGTAGTCATTACGGGATATTTGCACTAGTGATCCACGCATCTGCATATGGATGATTGATGGAGTTGTGGCGCCATATAGGCAAGGTCATAATGGGAAAACTCATCACAGATGGCATTCCACTTAGGATCCATCTGATTCATCTTGCGGTGCACATGTTTATGTCTTTTGATGACTAGGTGTTGTACCCCAAAATTTGCCCTCCCATATTCTTCAAGAATTGCAAAGTCAAAGCTTCAAAATCTCCCCAAGCTTTGCACAGTTCAAGGGCCTCCTAACAGTCAAAAACTAGGGTTTTAGTTCTGGCAAAGAAATTGAAGTTTTCAAGGGTCCAATCAAGTCCCACATGCCTACAAACATGGTCAAGCATCCTCATACCAAGTTTCAAGACTTACAGCACAAAATTGCACAGTCAAAAACCCTAATTGCACTACAGTCAACTGTAGGGGCAAAATGGTCATTTGACAGTCAAAAGTTCAAATTTTTGGTCAACATCTCATTTTGAGGCCACAAACATCATTTGATCAATTCTTGATCATGATTCTCAAAGCTTGGCTCAAAAAGTCTCAAGATGCAAAAGTTTCCATATTTGGACAGTTGAAAAAGTCAACTGTAACTTGACCAAGGCATAACTTCCACATGGATTATCAGAAAAATCCCATCCAAAGCTCATTTTTAAGAGAAAGACATTTCCTACAACTCCTCGTCACACTTCAATTCCAAGAAATGCTCTCACAAAAAGTTATCAATTTCAACATTATAGGTCATTTTCAAAAGTCAACAAAAAGGCATTTTAAGTCAAAGACCATAACTTGAGATTGGTAAATCAAAATGACATGGGACCAAAGGCATTGGTTAGAGGACTTCAAGACCTTTCCAAAATGTCCAAGAACATGATCAAAGCTTAAAAATGGAGCAATATATGCCTTGTGGAAGTTGGGAAATTTTTGGGTATTTTGAAAGGTCAACTTTGCTTCAAATGCCTTAAAATTGCTAATGGGCCTCATTTTCTTCCAAGATTCATCATCCAAAGCATATGCACGACCATTTGGCCCAAAGGGGATTTATTCATCATTTTTATTTTATTTATTTGAATTTTTAATTACAATTAATTCATTTAAATTAAATAAAATATGGAAAAATATTAAACCAATGCATTTGAATCTTTTTATGCAGTGTAATCATTCATTAAAGGCTCAAGATTCGTGCACAACTCAAATTGGGAAGATTGGCTATGATTGACATCAAAAACATGTGAAAAAGATTTGAAAAATTATGCATGAAAATCAAATATTCATTCCATCAATGCAAGGATTTTTTGGATCAAAAACTCAACCCTAATCCATCCTCATATAAGTGTGATCAAAACCTAATGCCAAGGGACCTGAATGCTGCGCCCCATCTCAAGAACTAAGCTTGCACTTTTGTCAAAAAAATCAAAAACTGAAATCTGCCTTGGAGGACGATTCAAAGGAAAATATTGATCCCAAAAGCTTCCTAAGACACCCTTGAACCTGCCTGAATACTTTTCCACGCTTCCAACCTCAGGAATTGGTACATAGAAGCCAAGCTGTTTCATCTTTTTTGCATAATCATGTTTTATCATTCAGGCCATATTCATACATTCTAACGTTTGTTTTATACTAATATGGACTCAACGAAACTCATGGCATCACTGAATTAAATTAACACTGCTTGTATAGAGAATTGCCATTGTTGTTTTTTAGGGTTGCAGGAGCCACGAATTAGGGCTTTACGCCTGGGAAAAAATTAGCTAACCTAAGTGGCATCATTGGAATCAGGAGCTCATGACAAATCCAATACACTAGTCGCGCTCAATTTATGAGAGATAGATTTCTAATCGCTATTTTCATGTTCATCCTTTTGTGGGGGTTTAAAACCCCCGCTATTTAAATGTTTTTGTTTCAGAACAATGAAGAAGATGATGCGTGGAAGACAGTGGTTGGTTGGTTCAAAGCTTGGCGCACGTTTTTTGCTTCAGACCACTTGCACTTACTTTTCATTATAATATTTATGTAGCGTTATAATAACAAAGAAGCACAACAGCGCGATTGGCAGGGCATCAGTGTGGTAAACTCTGGGACCTGGGTTCGATCCCCAGGTCCCCCATGTTATTTCCATATTTTTCTTGCTAATATCTTCCTATGCAGCGTGCCTCCTAATGATCACTATACAACCCATGATCCAAACGTGCCACATGGCCACTGAAGGCAATCCAAAGGCCAATGTTTGAATAGTACCATGGGCGTTGGTCAACAAGTCCACACGTAATTGCCAGAAGTCAACAAGGCCAGGAATCAATTGGGCCAAAATTGCTGGATCACACCTCCAGTTTGGGGACAGAACCCCCCATTGGTTTGCTTTTCCATTCTTTTTTTATTTTTTTCTATTTTTATTTGTTTTAATTAGTTTTAGTTTAATCCTTTAAATCAATATTTTCATAATAAAAAATAATTAAAAAAATCAGAAAGACAAAATAATAAATATATTTTATTTAATGTTACTTTTGCAAATAAATATTATCAATTAATTTAGTTCTTTTATTCTAGGATTAATTTTAATGTTTTTCTTAATAAACTTGAAAATTGTAGAATTAGGGTTTTAATCACTTTTATCTTTTTTTTTTCTTTTCTTTCACCATTATAATAATTAATTATTTATTTTTTGTAAATAAAATTGCATTAATTAATTAGATTAATTTTAGATTCAATTTTAACATGTTTTTTTTAATAAAATAAAAATAGCTAGAATTAGGTTTTAAATTCCATTTAACTCTCATAAAAATCCATAAATACAAAAAACTCAAAAATATGTTCTTTTTATTTTTAATTAATTTGTTAATCATAATTTAATTTCGTTAAAAAGGGTCCAACGCCCTCGCATTCGATAGTAATTCCAATTCGCGCATTTATTTCCTTTCTTATAATTTTTATGTAATTCTCCCAAAGCTATGTAAATTCGACATTTATATTTCTCGCACTTTACTTTATTTTATGTCAAATCGGGTCCTGGATTTAATTTGGCGATGTGGACCCACGCCTGTGTAATAGCGTAGGAACTTTAATTCTCGCATCTTTTAAACTGTTAATAAATTTGCATGCAAGAATGAATGTCAAAATAAAAACAAAAGCGTAGATCACCAATACATGATAAGACAAAAATAAATGAACATGACACACAAATCACACACCACCCCTAGGGTACGCCTCACTGTTGCCTTGCCCCTCGAAAGGTGATCGTCGAGTAGAGAATGTCTTAGTAAGTCCTCATGATCCGGGAACCTGGCATGAGGGTAGCTTCTAAGGTATCTTCCTATTGCTCCGGTGATCACCATGTCCCGAACCTCGAATTGACCCGAATACCTCCAACGGTGGTGCTACCTACCCCTCAATGGTGGGAGTGAACTACTTTAAGGACATCTACACAGACGAATTCCTTAGGGTAGGTAGACGACTCTAGATACTTGCTCTAATTTCAAAACAAATCAAAAAATACTTTTCACACTGACACCTTTTCAAAAAGCTTTCGAAAGCAATTTTTCAAACACTCTTGAGGACCGATACAAGAGTCGAACTGGAATTTTCAAAGAAACTTTTTTAAAACCCACAGTTGAAAAGCAAACAAACCATTTTGAAAACACAAGTGAGCAAGTATCTAAGAGCCCATGGATAATCATGGATAGAAAGGGTGCTAACATCTTCCCTTTCTATAATCTACCTCCCGAACCGAGAGCAATCTCTATAAGGAATTTTTCTGTGCTTTTGTCCTTTCCATTTGGAGAAAATAAAAGACGGTGGCGACTCTTGCTTCCGCGACATTTCGCGAACCAGCGTTAAACAGTCAGTTCCAGATCCACCGATCACAGAACTGGCGACTCTGCTGGGGACTCTTATAAAGTGAGGTGTACCTTAGGACTAAGATCACTGTGTTTTCAATTACTTTCTTTGCTTGCTTTAAATTGTGGGACTGTCTTGGGAGTTCTATAGATCCTAACCCGGATCTAGGGGATACCTTCTTAGAAAGTAGCAACAAGGCTGTGAGGGAACTGTGCGGGGTATACCGACATGGTTGAAATAGTCTGCTATGTTGATGTGGCACTTTGGTGTGTACCGGTAACCCTTGAGTTCAGTCAAGGAGAGTACGGGGCCGCCGCGTGGTGTCGTGAAGCATCAACTGACCTTAGGAACCTTAATTGAACCATCTTGGCCTCTTTAGGGTAGTGAGATAACTGACTTTGGTGCAGTCCGAAGTTGGTTGATACTCGATACTATACTCAATTGAGGGTTGCTTTCCTGGAATATTTCGGTCGCCAGTTCAGTGGCTAAATCGAAACGATGAACAATGAAAGCAATCCGGTGATATTGGGACCCTTAGAACCCGGTTACTTCTAATAGGACAGGTTGAACCCACCAACTTCAAGAGGGTAATACCCAGACCCCATGCTGGCCTAAACCCTAAGGGCTTGTCTTGTGTGACTTGTGTGCCTCACATGTTTTTCTTTGTAAATATCTGTGGTGTGTTTAATCATAGCATCATGACATCATCCAGCATCATATGCATTGACTAACCATTTCAGGGGTTCGAATCTTCATCTTTGTTCTTGTTTTGTAGGACATGGAAACTGTTCGCAGAAAGACAATTCAAATCAGCCTTGTAAGGATCCCTCCTCAGCTTAAGGAGCTCATATCCAGGATTCCCGAGAGTTCTTCATTCAGTGAAAGACATGGAAGACTCATCAGCTTGGTCAATACCAACATTGAGGAAGATATGATAAAGGTCCTGTTCCAGCTCTTTGACCCTCTGCATCACTATTTCACCTTCTTGGATTATCAGCTGGTACCTACATTGGAGGAGTTCTCCCGGCTCCTGAAAATCCCTATCCTTGATCAACTACCCTACAACGGTACAGAAAAGGAACCGAAACTTGAAGAGATTGCTAAAGCCTTACACCTGCAATCATCTGACCTCAAGGGACATTGGGAAGTTAGAAGTGGTGTCAAAGGGTTCTTAGCCAGGTTTCTGTTTGAAAAGGCCCATGAATGTTGGAACTCCCTTGACTTACGAGCTTTTGAAGAAGTTATGGCCCTCCTTGTCTATGGTTTGGTGTTGTTCCCTAACCCAGATCAGCTTATAGATATCAGTGCTGACCAGATCTTCATGTCCAGGAATCCTATACCTTCGTTGCTGGGGGACATCCTTCACTCATGTTACACTCGAACCATGAGAAAAAGAGGTGTCCTTATGTGCTGCACTCCTCTCCTGGGAAGGTGGTTTATTTCGCACCTTCCACAATCAGTTTTGAAGAACGAGCGGGGTTTGAGATGGTCACAACGGTTGATGACTCTTACACATGCAGATATACATTGGTGCCCTCGGTCCCGAGAGGATGTCACTATCATTGATCGTTGCGGGGAGTACCCTAATGTTCCTTTACTTGGAATCAGAGGAGGTATTACTTACAACCCATGCCTGGCTTGGAGACAGTTTGGTTATGCCCGGAGGGATGGCCCTCATGATATGTTAATTCCTGACATAGTTTTTGACTTCGACAACGATGCCCAAGGACTTTGCCAGAGATTTATCAGAGCTTGGAGGATGCCCAGTAGGATATACAGCAAGACATTGGGGCATAGGAACTCCATCCCGTTGGAACCTTATCTCAAGTGGGTACGGACCCGCTCCCAGAAGTTAGTGATGCCATATCCTCATATGCTCCCTGTAATCAAAGAGCCAGTCTTGGAAGGAGAAGTGTCCTACACCATTCAGCACCCTGATATGCCCACATCCTGGGAAGAGATGCAGAAGAGCTGGATCCAGCTTAAGGAAGAACGTAATTCTCTTAAGACCAGTCTACATGCTAGTGAAAAGAAGGTCTTGGAGCTCACCCGCCTATTGCATGAGGAGAGGAATCTCAACACCTACATAGCTCCAAAGAGGATGCGTAGTGTCTTTTGGGATTAATTTGCTTTTGTATTATTTTGCCCATGAGGCTCTGATGTACCAAAAAATTATTTCCTTAATGATAACGTGTGTTCTTTTTTGTCTACAACAAATTTGAACTTTCGAACCCTTGAATGCATTGCATAAACACATATCATTCATCATGTGCATAGCAGGTTTCCTTCTTTTCAGGTTGCTTACAGTTCTTCGTTGTTTATTTCAGCATCATGAATCCCGACTCATCATCAACCGAGATGTCCATCAAGGCTCTTCAGGCGCAGAACGCGCAATTTCAGGAACTAATCATGGGTTTGGCTCAGGGCCAAGAAGAGCTGAAGGCTCTGCTCCTGAAGAAGGAGAAGAAGAAGAAGAGGAGAACTGTTCTTTTTAACTCGGGCCGAAGGTTTGGCAACACTCTGCAGAATGAAGAGGCTGGTTCTTCTATAGGCAAGAGTAGTCCCCAAGAGGGAAAAGGTCCTAGTCCGGTAGTCTCCGACAACGAGACTGATTTTGATGAGGAACAGTATCCTCCTGCAGAAGACCGGTATAAGCAGTTGGAAGACAGAATGAATGCTATGGAGATCCAACAAGTGCCTGGGCTGGATTTTGGAGACTTGGGTTTGTCCACTGGTGTGATAATTCCTCATAAGTTCAAAGCACCATCTTTTACCAAGTATGACGGGGCGTCTTGTCCCAAGCTGCACCTCAGATCTTACGTACGGAAGATTCAACCGTACTCAGTGGACAAGAACTTATGGATCCATTTCTTCCAGGAGAGTCTTTCAGGGACTCATCTCGAATGGTTATATCAGCTGGATGGGACCAAGGTTCGTAACTGGGAGGAGTTGGCTACTGCTTTTTACAAGCAGTATCAATATAATGCCGACCTTGCCCCTACACGTACCCAACTCCAGGGTATGTCGCTAGGGTCAAGCGAAGGTTTTAAAGAGTACGCACAGAAGTGGAGGGATCTGGCTGGCAGGGTGCAGCCTCCGTTAACTGACCGGGAGTTGGTAGACATGTTCTTGGGGACCCTATCTGGGCCATTTTTCAACCATCTTATCGGTAACTCGTCTGCAGGGTTTACTGATCTTATTCTGACTGGAGAGAGAATAGAGGCTGGGATGAAGTCTGGCAAAATTCAGAAGGGTGCATCTGCAAGTTCTGAGAAGAAGCCCTTTAAGAAAGAGGCCAGTGCTGCATATGGGTCTAGAAGACAAGAGAAACCTGAGCGCCGCCAATCTGTCAATGCGGTGATGATTGCTAAGCCTGCTGCCGCTCCTCGGCAAACCAATCCTCAAAGGGCTGAAAGACCCAGGAGGGAGTTTACCCGCCTGAGTATGACTCTATCACAAATCTTGCCACAGTTACTATCCACCAACTTAGTGACTGTCAGGGAGGCCCCGAAAGTTGTGAATACTGCCTCTCCGAAATACAATCCAAATGCCCGTTGTGCTTATCACTCCGATAGCCCGGGGCATTCCACTGATGACTGTTGGGCCTTAAGGAATAAGCTGCAGGACCTTATTGATACAAAGGAGGTACAATTTGAGGCATCTGAGAAGCCTAATGTAGTGACAGCTCCCCTGCCTGCTCATGGAGTGAATGCTATTGGGGAGGATGATGAAGTGGATGAAGCTGAGTTCGACAGCTGGATTTACCCGGGAACCGACAGTGAACCTAGCAATTGGATTGCAAAGGACAACCTACTTGTTTCTCTTGTTACTGAGTATTGAATTCTTTTGTTTTGTTATTTGTAATAAACAATTAAAAACATTATGGCCCGGTGTCTTACCCGGGGCACCGTGGCTTCATTTGTGAGGGCATATAAATTGTCATTTCATATATCATGAATAAAGATCTTGGACGTTTTCTCGCATTTCAAAACTTATGCTCCTTTTCTTTCTTTCCTTTCTTTATATCGCAAAACAGATGTATTTACACACACTCACTCATACAGGTTTCAATCCACTATGGATCTCACTGGTAACGACTCTGCTACTGCCAGTTATGACTTCGAAAATCCGATCAACTTAGCCGAAGACGAAGGTGAAGATGATTGCGAAGTGCCTGGCGAGCTTGCAAGACTGTTACTCCAGGAAGAGAGGGCAATTCAACCACATGAAGAGCCAGTGGAAACAATAAATCTGGGTACTGAGGCAGACAGAAAGGAGGTAAAGATTGGTGCCAACCTATAGCTCAGCGTGAAGCAACGGTTGACTCAGATGCTACATGATTATATGGAGATCTTTGCCTGGTCCTACGAAGACATGCCCGGGTTGGATACCGATATTATGGTCCATCACTTGCCTACTAAGGAAGACTGCCCTCCGGTTAAGCAAAAGGTCCGCCGTATGCGTCCAGAGATGTCTGAGAAGATCAAAGCCGAGGTTATGAAGCAGTTTGATGTCGGGTTCCTTGCAGTGACTTCTTACCCTCAGTGGGTTGCTAATGTGGTGCCGGTACCTAAGAAAGATGGAAAGGTCAGAATGTGTGTCGATTACAGGGATCTGAACAGGGCCAGCCCCAAAGATGACTTCCCCCTACCTCACATTGATGTCCTTGTTGACAATACAGCTCAGCATAAGGTGTTCTCTTTCATGGATGGTTTTTCAGGTTATAATCAGATCAAGATGGCACCTGAAGACATGGAAAAGACTACCTTTGTTACTCAGTGGGGCACCTTCTGCTACAAGGTCATGCCTTTTGTACTGAAGAACGTTGGGGCAACCTACCAACGTGCCATGGTTGCTTTATTTCATGACATGATTCATCACGAGATAGAAGTGTATGTTGACGACATGATTGCAAGGTCCTAGACTGAGGAAGAGCACCTTGATCATCTGCAGAAATTGTTTGACCGTCTGAAATTGTACAAGCTGAGGTTGAACCCGAACAAGTGCACCTTCGGGGTAAGATCTGGAAAGTTGCTAGGCTTCGTCGTAAGTGATAAGGGAATTCAAGTGGACCCTGCCAAGGTTAAGGCTATTCAAGAGATGCCAGTTCCTAAGATAGATAAAGATGTCAGAGGCTTTTTAGGACGCCTGAATTACATTGCTCGATTCATCTCGCACCTAACTGCTACCTATGAGCCAATCTTCAAGCTGCTGAAGAAAGATCAGGTAGTGTGTTGGAATGATGAATGTTAGGCTGCTTTTGACAGAATCAAGGAGTATCTCCAAGAACCACCCATCCTTATGCCACCGGTTGAAGGGAGACCTCTGATACTATACTTGACAGTGCTTGACAACTCAATGGGGTGTGTGCTGGGGCAGCATGACGAGTCTGGCCGAAAAGAGCATGCCATTTATTACCTTAGCAAAAAGTTTACCGACTGTGAGACCCGATACTCATTGCTTGAGAAAACTTGATGCGCTTTGGTATGGGCTGCTCGCCGGCTGAGACAGTATATGCTGACTCACACTACCTTGTTGATCTCAAAGATGGATCCTATAAAATACATATTTGAAAAGCCTGCTCTGTCTGGGAGAATAGCAAGATGGCAAATGATCTTGACAGAATACGACATTCAATACACAACCCAGAAAGCCATCAAAGGAAGTGTATTGGCGGACCACTTGGCACATCAGGCCGTAGACGACTATCAGTCAATGAACTTCGAGTTTCCGGACGAGAGCATCATGATTGTGACTGATTATGAAGTACCTGGACCGGATGAAGGACCTGAGGAAGGATCCCGATGGTCTATGCACTTTGACGGAGCCTCCAATGCTTTGGGAAACTGCATCGGCGCTGTAATCATATCCCCTCAAGGCACTCATACCCCACTTACTGCCCGACTATGTTTCAACTGTACCAACAACATGGCAGAGTATGAGGCGTGCATCATGGGTCTTCAAGCTGTGATCGACCTAAGGATCAAGTTTCTGAGTGTCTTCGGAGATTCCGCTCTCGTGATCAATCAGATCAAAGGAGAGTGGGATACGAAACATCCGAATCTTATTCCTTACAGGGAATGTGTGTTGACCTTGATCCCCCACTTCACAGAGATAACTTTTGAACATTTCCCGAGAGAGGAGAATCAGTTAGCGGACGCGTTAGCTACGATGTCTTCTATGTTCAAGGTCAAATGGGACAATTAGGCTCCCCGGATCATCATCTGGAAACTGGACGAACCGGCATACTGTTGTGATCTCAAGACTGAGTTGGTAATCGAGAAGCCTTGGTACCATGAAGTGAAGAGATATTTGGAAGCTCGGGAATACCCTGAAGGTGCGTCTGTCAACGACAAAAAGTTTCTGAGAAGGTTCGCAGCAAAATTCTTCCTTAGCAACGGCATCCTGTATAAGCGAAACCATGATTCGACCTTACTGCGTTGTGTGGATAAGAATGAAGCAGAAAGGATCATGGAAGAGCTACACGAAGGGACCTTCGGAACACATTCCAGTGGACACACTATGGCGAAGAAAATCCTTCGGGCAGGGTATTTCTGGTCCACAATGGAAGCCGACTGTTACCAACACTCTCGGACATGTCATAAATGCCAGATATATGCAGACACGGTGCATGTTCCTCCAGTTCCTCTAAATGTTCTGACTGCGCCTTGGCCGTTTGCAATGCGGGGCATAGATATGATCGGTGAGATTAAACCTACGGCATCTAACGGGCATCGCTTCATCCTGGTAGCGATTGATTACTTCACGAAGTGGGTTGAAGCAGCTTCCTACGCTACGGTAACCAAGACTGTTGTGGCACGGTTCATTCGGCATAATCTGATCTGTCGATACGGCGTCCCTGAGAGAATTATTACAGACAACGGTACCAATCTTAATAACAAGATGATCACTGAGCTCTGCGCACAGTTTAAAATACAGCACCACAACTCTTCTCCTTACTGGCCGAAGATGAATGGGGCTGTAGAAGCAGCAAATAAGAACATTAAGAAAATCGTGCAGAAGATGACAGTGACCTATAAAGATTGGCACGAGATGTTACCGTTCGCTCTACATGGGTACCGTACCTCAGCCAAGACGTCAACCGAGGCAACTCCTTTCTCCTTGGTCTACGGTATGGAGGCAGTCTTACCGATCGAAGTGCAAATACCCTCTCTCCGGATAATGAAGGATGCAGATCTGAACGAAGATGATTGGATCCAGACACGACTTGATCAATTAAACTTTATTGATGAAAAGAGGCTTGCTGCTATCTGTCATGGTCAGACGTACCAAAAACTGACGATCAGGGCATTTAACAAAAAGGTCAGACCACAGGAATATCAAGTTGGGGCTCTGGTAATCAAGCGAATCATCCTTCCTCAGAGTGATCCAAGGGGCAAATGGACCCCCACGTACGAAGGGCCATTTGTGGTTAAACATGTGTTCTCAGGAGGAGCCATGATTTTAACCAACATGGATGGTGACGACCTTCCTCACCCCGCTAATGCAGACATAGTAAAAAGATACTACGCATGAAAAAAGACCCGCTAGGCTGACATGCCTAGGCAAAAATTAGGGCTTCCCGGCGAACCAAAAGGGTTCGGGTAAAATGAAGGGATGAAATGAAAGAATCTGTACACCCGGCAAGTCGAAAACCTGAAAAGGCGGCTTGGGCAAAAATGGGTATCCCGGTGGACTGAAAACCCGAAAGGGCGGTCCAGGCAAAAGTTAGGGATAAAGCGTAATACTATGTCTCATTGGATCACTTTACATCCAGAATCCGGTATCTACATCAAGTTCAGACGGCATCGATCGACCAGTTTCATCTTCAACTAAGGTCATCAAGTGATGAGACGCTCGGAGATATAAAGGCAATAGCAGAGTTGAAACCCAGTGGGATCGTTCATTTCACACAGTTGTTTTATTTTATCTTGTACAAAATTGTATAAACTCTTTTGTTCGGCGGCGTTCTCTTACTAGGACGTCAGCCTCCTGTACATAAACGCCTATTTTACAGGCAAATTCAAAAAAAAATCAATAAAAATCACTTTTCAATTAAAATTGCCAATTGTTTTTCCTTTTCTGTTTTGTTTTGCGAAGAACGTCCAAGGTTCAATTTGTGATATATGCATTGACGATAATTTGCTAACTCATGAATATTTGCATACAAAACAAAGGATTAATTACAGGTAACATTAGAAACAGGGGCAATAAAGAGTTGTCTAAGCAATCTAATTGTTCTGTCCTCCAAGGTATCAAGGTAGGTTCAGCTAAAGAACATAACCAGATATCTTAATTCCCCAGAGAGTGAGCCAGCAAATCAGTGCACTCTCCCCGAGCAAAGTTACAGTCAAACTTAAGGAAGTTGGGTATCCTCCCGCAGATCTCAACATTCCCCAGCAGTATATACGCATTCTTAACAAGCATCCCTGGCAATCTTGGTCTAAAGATTGTTCCCCGGCGGTATATCAAACATTCAATGGAGTCACTTCCCCGATATAGTTCAAAACTTCCCCAGGAGAGTCCAATCCAGTTTCCACAGGAAAGTTGGAATCCATCTCCCCAAGCAGTAAGCTTATCCCCAGTAGATTCTGGAAGCTTATCCTCGCAGAGCACGAACGCGTCTCCCGGCTTTATTCAAGGAGTTATTTCCCTACCAGGATATAACTGGGTTATCCTCAGCCAATAGCCATGAGAAGATCGTCCTCGGCAAAGTCTTCTTATCCCCAGCGAAGTCTATTAACACTTCCAAACACAACAATGGTATCCCCAGCAAGTTACTACCAACATTTCAGCGAAGTATCTCTCTCCCCACAGAGTATGGTTTCCCAGCAAGATCGTTAGAGTACTTTTCTCCCCGCAGAGTAATCCATTCGCCAAGTTTATTCCCCAACGGAGTTATCTTCTCCTATCGGTATTCTTGCAACTATCATCCCCAGCGGAGGCAAAGATCTATTCTCCAACATCAGCCCAGGAGTGACTTCCCGGAACCCGTCAAGGATTTACTTTCCTAGACGAAAAACATACATTCATAAACATCGCACTTCCATACATTATAGCATGCATATATGCATCATATCCTACAAATCTCATTTATGTTGAGAACATCATTGCTTGATCCATATCATGCATTGCATATGACTGACCTTTACCTTTCAGGAAAGATCCAGTTAAGTTCTCAGCTATATTCAAGGCCTTCTTTGGTTCAGTCAGATCGACCCTAAGATCTCCCTGATTCTTATCCAGTTGAAGACATTTCAAGACCTAGACCGGTTCAGTTAAATCGCCCCTAAGATTTTCCTGATTCTTATCCAGTCAAAGGCCTTCTCTGGTTCAGTCAGATCGACCCTAAGATCTCCCTGTTTCTTATCCAGTTGAAGATTTCAAGACCTAGACCGGTTCAGTTAAATCGACCCTAAGATTTTTCTGTTTCTTATCCAGTCAAAGGCCTTCTCTGGTTCAGTCAGATCGACCCTAAGATCTCCCTGTTTCTTATCCAGTTGAAGATTTCAAGACCTAGACCGGTTCAGTTAAATCGACCCTAAGATTTTCCTGTTTCTTATCCAGTCAAAGGCCTTCTCTAGTCCAGTTAAATCGACCCCTAAAAGATTTTCCTGATGAAGACTCAGTAGAAGATATCCAAGATTCTCTCAGCGTTACTGTTGAGGTTGAAGTCGCCCAAGATTCTCTCAGCGTTACTGTTGAGGTAGTAATCATCCAAGGTTCTCTCAGCGTTCCTGTTGAGGTAGTAATCATCCAAGGTTCTCTCAGCGTTCCTGTTGAGGTAGTAATCGTCTAAGGTTCTCTCAGCGTTCCTGTTGAGGTAGTAACCATCCCTGGTTCATTCATCACCTTTTGAAGATCCAGATCCAGCTCCTGTAACCAGTCAGGACACATCTATACAAATAATTTGAAGACCAACTCCTGTAACAGGTCAGGTAATCATTTTTTTCTTTTGCAGGTACGCAAGTTCTCGCTAAGGAATCTCTTACGCGATCGACACCCTGATGGCATCTATAAGCCCATCCACCATCCATCACCTCTCAGCATGGCATCCATAAGCCCATCATCCTATCCATCAATCTCCAAATGGCATCTATAAGCCTATTCCGCCATCACACTACTACTATGTGAGCGCAAATTTCTGGGCACTCTAGTGTTCAATCATCTTCCACCTTCGGATTACGAAAGGCACGTCAGCCAATCTGCATCCTCAGGTCTAAGAATATTGAACAGGGGCAACTGTTGTACCCCAAAATTTGCCCTCCCATATTCTTCAAGAATTGCAAAGTCAAAGCTTCAAAATCTCCCCAAGGTTTGTACAGTTCAAGGGCCTCCTAACAGTCAAAAACTAGGGTTTTGGTTATGGCAAAGAAATTGAAGTTTTCAAGGGTCCAATCAAGTCCCACATGCCTACAAACATGGTCAAGCATCCTCATACCAAGTTTCAAGACTTACAGCACAAAATTGCACAGTCAAAAACCCTAATTGCACTACAGTCAACTGTAGGGGCAAAATGGTCATTTGACAGTCAAAAGTTCAAATTTTTGGTCAACATCTCATTTTGAGGCCACAAACATCATTTGATCAATTCTTGATCATGATTCTCAAAGCTTGGCTCAAAAAGTCTCAAGATGCAAAAGTTTCCATATTTGGACAGTTGAAAAAGTCAACTGTAACTTGACCAAGGCATAACTTCCACATGGATTATCAGAAAAATCCCATCCAAAGCTCATTTTTAAGATAAAGACATTTCCTACAACTCCTCTTCACACTTCAAGTCCAAGAAATGCTCTCACAAAAAGTTATCAATTTCAACATTATAGGTCATTTTCAAAAGTCAACAAAAAGGCATTTTAAGTCAAAGACCATAACTTGATATTGGTAAATCAAAATGACATGGGACCAAAGGCATTGGTTAGAGGAATTCAATACCTTTCCAAAATGTCCAAGAACATGATCAAATCTTAAAATTTGAGCAAGATATGCCTTGTGGAAGTTGGGAAATTTTTGGGTATTTTGAAAGGTCAACTTTGCTTCAAATGCCTTAAAATTGCTAATGGGCCTCATTTTCTTCCAAGATTCATCATCCAAAGCATATGCACGACCATTTGTCCCAAAGGGGATTTATTCATCATTTTTATTTTATTTATTTGAATTTTTAATTACAATTAATTCATTTAAATTAAATAAAATATGGAAAAATACTAAACCAATGCATTTGAATCTTTTTATGCAGTGTAATCATTCATTAAAGGCTCAAGATTCGTGCACAACTCAAATTGGGAAGATTGGCTATGATTGACATCAAAAACATGTGAAAAAGATTTGAAAAATTATGCATGAAAATCAAATATTCATTCCATCAATGCAAGGATTTTTTGGATCAAATACTCAACCCTAATCCATCCTCATATAAGTGTGATCAAAACCTAATGCCAAGGGACCTGAATGCTGCGCCCCATCTCAAGAACTAAGCTTGCACTTTTGTCAAAAAAATCAAAAACTGAAATCTGCCTTGGAGGACGATTCAAAGGAAAATATTGATCCCAAAAGCTTCCTAAGACACCCTTGAACCTGCCTGAATACTTTTCCACGCTTCCAACCTCAGGAATTGGTACATAGAAGCCAAGTTGTTTCATCTTTTTTGCATAATCGTGTTTTATCATTCAAGCTATATTCATACATTCTAACGTTTGTTTTATACTAATATGGACTCAACGAAACTCATGGCATCACTGAATTAAATTAACACTGCTTGTATAGAGAATTGCCATTGTTGTTTTTTAGGGTTGCAGGAGCCACGAATTAGGGCTTTACGCCTGGGAAAAAATTAGCTAACCTAAGTGGCATCATTGGAATCAGGAGCTCATGACAAATCCAATACACTAGTCGCGCTCAATTTATGAGCAATAGATTTCTAATCGCTATTTTCATGTTCATCGTTTTGTGGGGGTTTAAAACCCCCGCTATTTAAATGTTTTTGTTTCAGAACAATGAAGAAGATGATGCGTGGAAGACAGTGGTTGGTTGGTTCAAAGCTTGGCGCGCGTTTTTTGCTTCAGACCACTTGCACTTACTTTTCATTATAATATTTATGTAGCGTTATAATAACAAAGAAGCACAACAGCACAATTGGCAGGGCATCAGTGTGGTAAACTCTGGGACCTGGGTTCGATCCCCAGGTCCCCCATGTTATTTCCATATTGTTCTTGCTAATATCTTCCTATGCAGCGTGCCTCCTAATGATCACTATACAACCCATGATCCAAACGTGCCACATGGCCACTGAAGGCAATCCAAAGGCCAATGTTTGAAGAGTACCATGGGCGTTGGTCAACGAGTCCACACGTAATTGCCAGAAGTCAACAAGGCCAGGAATCAATTGGGCCAGAATTGCTGGATCACACCTCCAGTTTGGGGACAGAACCCCCCATTGGTTTGCTTTTCCATTCTTTTTTTATATTTTTCTATTTTTATTTGTTTTAATTAGTTTTAGTTTAATCCTTTAAATCAATATTTTCATAATAAAAAATAATAAAAAAAATCAGAAAGACAAAATAATAAATATATTTTATTTAATGTTACTTTTCCAAATAAATATTATCAATTAATTTAGTTCTTTTATTCTAGGATTAATTTTAATGTTTTTCTTAATAAACTTAAAAATTGTAGAATTAGGGTTTTAATCACTTTTATCTTTTTTCTTTTCTTTCACCATTATAATAATTAATTATTTATTTTTTGTAAATAAAATTGCATTAATTAATTAGGTTAATTTTAGATTCAATTTTAACATGTTTTTTTTAATAAAATAAAAATAGCTAGAATTAGGTTTTAAATTCCATTTAACTCTCATAAAAATCCATAAATACAAAAAACTCAAAAATTTGTTCTTTTTATTTTTAATTAATTTGTTAATCATAATTTAATTTCGTTAAAAAGGATCCAACGCCCTCGCATTCGATAGTAATTCCAATTCGCGCATTTATTTCCTTTCTTATAATTTTTATGTAATTCTCCCAAAGCTATGTAAATTCGACATTTATATTTCTCGCACTTTACTTTATTTTATGTCAAATCGGGTCCTGGATTTAATTTGGCGATGTGGACCCGCGCCTGTGTAATAGCGTAGGAACTTTAATTCTCGCATCTTTTAAACTGTTAATAAATTTGCATGCAAGAATGAATGTCAAAATAAAAACAAAAGCGTAGATCACCAATACATGATAAGACAAAAATAAATGAACATGACACACAAATCACACACCACCCCTAGGGTACGCCTCACTGTTGCCTTGCCCCTCGAAAGGTGATCGTCGAGTAGAGAATGTCTTAGTAAGTCCTCATGATCCGGGAACCTGGCATGAGGGTAGCTTCTAAGGTATCTTCCTATTGCTCCGGTGATCACCATGTCCCGAACCTCGAATTGACCCGAATACCTCCAACGGTGGTGCTACCTACCCCTCAATGGTGGGATGGCACTACTTTAAGGACATCTACACAGACGAATTCCTTAGGGTAGGTAGACGACTCTAGATACTTGCTCTAATTTCAAAACAAATCAAAAAATACTTTTCACACCGACACCTTTTCAAAAAGCTTTCGAAAGCAATTTTTCAAACACTCTTGAGGACCGATACAAGAGTCGAACTGGAATTTTCAAAGAAACTTTTTTAAAACCCACAGTTGAAAAGCAAACAAACCATTTTGAAAACACAAGTGAGCAAGTATCTAAGAGCCCATGGATAACCATGGATAGAAAGGGTTCTAACACCTTCCCTTTCTATAATCTACCTCCCGAACCGAGAGCAATCTCTATAAGGAATTTTTCTGTTCTTTTGTCCTTTCCATTTGGAGAAAATAAAAGACGGTGGCGACTCTTGCTTCCGCGACATTTCGCGAACCAGCGTTAAACAGTGAGTTCCAGATCCACCGATCACACTAGGCACAAGGGGTAACCCATCTAGGTTGTGATTTTGTGTAGCCTAAGTAGAAAGGCAGAACTTACTTCTAGTTTCCTCGTATACGGGTACAGGTCTGCATACTTGTTTGTGTTTGGTTGTGTGTCTGGTGTGATCTCATTGGTTAGTCAAGGGACTTCTAATGGTGATGCTACCTCCTTTATGTATGTTTGTATCAGACTGTGAGGAAACCCTGGATCCACGGTGGACCCGTGTTGATTGTATGCACCTTGTAGAACCTAGTTAACCCTTTAAGATAGGGAGACTCATTGAGATTTAGTAATCTCACCTCATTCAAATTATTATTTTTCAGGTTATTCGAGGCAATATAAGGGCAAGGGTAAGATGGCTTAGTCTTACATCGATGTTTCTTGGTGATGTTTCATTTTCTGTTATATCTTCCAGCTTATGTAATAATGGGATTATGTATTAGTACACTTTGAGATTGTATATTTTAGCCATGATGTGTTTGGATTTTGTACTTGTACTGATACTTATCCAGTTATGCTTCTTACGTGTGATACTTATGTACCAGTTTAATACCATACATGTGTTATCCTAGACAATGATATGTGTGGGGTGTTATAGAACAATACAAAAACAATTTTGTGAAACTTTAGAAATAATAAAAAAGTACATGTCATTAAAAAAGTGGATTAATTTTTCATTTTTAGGTGGAAAAGTTGAGAAAAAAAGACCAAAACTATTTAAAATTTAAAAAAGAGAGACTAAAACGACAAGGTTTAGGAGAAGAATAATCATATTTTCAAGAATTAAAACAATAAGGTTTAGCTATTGGTTTTTCCTTGTGTTTAGAAAGAGGTTTTTCTTTCAGCATAAAACCAGCAGAAACAAAATGAGAATGAAGAGTATTAGGTTTATCTTCTTTTTTAGAATTAAATTCTTCATAAGAATCATAAAAAATGCCTCTAGTCTCATTTCTGCTAATACCATAGATCATTGAATCCATTAAGCTTCTTACTGAATGTGTGAAAAATACAAAAAAGGGGGCTTGAATTGGGTTTTAAATCAAAAACATTCCTTTAAAAATCCCTTTTAACATAAACAAGTTTTCTTCACTTATTGATAATAATGATAAGAAGAAATAAGGAAAGAACAAGTTACGTTTATACTAGTTCACTTGAAAACTATCAAGCTAGTCTAGTCCACCCGCCAAGGTGATTTCGCCTTTCTCAACAAGGTCTTAATCCAATAATCAAACAGATTATAACAATTCACAAGCTAACTGGAAGTGACTAATGTTACAACCTCTAAGACACACTAATCATAGACTTCTCAAGGATTCTGACCAACAGGTCCCTTAAGGAAAATCAAACAACTGTTTAAACAAAGTTTGTTTACAAAATATATGCTTCTACACAAGCGAATATGTAAATAGATTTTCAACAATTTAGACTAAATAAATAAGAAATCATATTAACAGTCTTGATAGAATGTGAATTAGCATCCTTCTCTCTTAGTCTTCAAGACTTTATATAGCCAATATCATAATATTATCGTTGAAGGGTATTTCTGGAATTTCTATAAAGTTGGCATCTTGGTACTTAGTGGGGGACAAGATTGCACATAGCTACCATCCTTCATGGTAGTGGAATAAACTCTTTGATTGTACCATGTACTATGTAGACGTTAGCGCTATCTTCTAATCTTCTGTACTTCAGGGGCTTCTGACAAGCATGAGTTAAAAGTAAGAAAATAACACTTGGTTCATTAGAACATCAAGTCTTCAGAGTCTTCAGAAATTCATCTTCAGAGTCTTCAGCACTTGGTCTTCAAAACCATTTTTAGAATCTTGGGTTATCAGAACTTCAAGTCTTTAGATTCTTCAGAACTGTGTCTTCAGAATCTTCGGCACTTGGTCTTTTAGAACCCTTTATCTTCAGAAACATAAGTCTTCAACATCTGGACTTAAGTTGCAACTTTTGTCTTCATATCTTTAGAACTTGGTTTCTTGGACTTGTATCAGAGTCCCTACTTCAGAGCCATCTGAAGCATTTTGCTATTGTTCATCAGAACTTGTGTAGCTAGAAGCAGAACTTATTCTCTTCTAATATCTTGGAAGCGCCTTTAATCAGAAGCAGAACCTGTTTGTTAAATACTCAAAATAACACACATTAGAGTACCAAAATTGTTCATACAAACATACTTTTTGTTATCATCAAAACTTAGAGATAAAACTACAAAACCAAATCTTGTTCTAACAATCTTCCCCTTTTTGATGATGACAAAACTATGTATTTTGATGACACAATTTTGTACATAATCAAAAGAAGTAAAAATAAGAAGGGTAAGAAACACTTATCCTTTATATGACTTGATGAAGACTTGATGAAGATCAAATATCTTGATTCTAAACCATTTCAGTAAAACTCTATTGTACCCCAATTTTTGCCCATATGATTCCTCTATCATCTCATACCATCACAATGCAATCAGATCACAAATTAGGGTTTGGGGTTTATCTTCTAATGCA
Organism: Vicia faba; assembly: GCA_948472305.1. Taxonomy (NCBI): domain Eukaryota; kingdom Viridiplantae; phylum Streptophyta; class Magnoliopsida; order Fabales; family Fabaceae; genus Vicia; species Vicia faba. The sequence goes on along the minus strand of OX451740.1, from coordinate 1,188,191,999 downwards.
TCATGTCTTAGGGTTTGCCTATGGAATCACCAAGCACCTTGAAGAGCCTTGAATTGTGTACTTTGTATATGTATGCTTTTAACTAACCTCAAAATGTGGGAATTTTTTCTCTTGGAATATCATCTTGTAGGTCATGGCACAATTGCAGTCATCTCACCATCTCCTAGCACAAATGATCAAAACTAGGGTTTGGAGTTTAATTAGGAGATATCTGGATTTTTGGGCAATTCTTGATCCCATAATTCTATACATAGTCATAAGCATCTATCATTTGAATTTTGATCATCAACTTTGGCTTGAAGTGGTTCAATTGATGAAAAAGGGTAAAATGGTCAGTTTTGTCAGAAGACAGTCAAAATCAGTTGTTAATCAAGTGGACTTTTGGTCAACCATCAATTAATATCCCTATTCTCATATTTCATGGTCAATAGTGCAAAAATATCAAGAGGAAGTGTGAATTGGAGTTAACTTGTCAAGGAAGTTATTTGAAGTTTTGAAATTTTTCTAAGTATCCATAGGGATGAATTTTGACTAGCTACAACTTTCTCAACTTTTATCGAAAATATGCAAACTTTATATGCCTAGAAAGAGGATGAAAAATTATCCAACTTTGTAGGAGTGGCCACAAGTCCAAAAAATGAAAGGAAAAAAAAGTTATGGAGCTTGGATGATTTTGACACTTAGTGAAATTTTGGTTAAAGATGCTAAAATTTGACTTCTTCATGTCCATTTTTGAATGACCATTTAGACTCAAATCAAAAAGTTGGCAACATGAAAGTTGTAGATTGAAGTTTTCTCTTCACTTTTCATTCAATAATCATATCAATTGGTTAAGTGTAGATAAAGACATTGTGATTAGGATTTTGAGTTGAAAAGTAAATTTTTGCCCAGCACAAGGCAAGTCACGCGCGCTAGACAGTCATTTCATCAAACATGTTGTGGGCGCGCATTCATCAATACTTTTCTATGTTAAACATTCATTATTTTGAAAAATGTCCAACATCAAAGTTAAAGCCCTAAATGTGAGGAACAACTTTCCTTCGGAAAGTTTCTCCAAATTCTCCCTAAATTTTGAGATATAATTGAAAGAATAAAGCATCATGCATGCTAAATCTTTTCCCAACACAAGGCTTCACGCGCACACAGGATGCCTAAACAGGCCTGAAATTTAATCAAGCAGTTTGTGAGCATATTTTCATATCTAATTATCTCATTGATTCAAGCTTCATTTTGAAAAAATTTGAACATGAAAGTTGGAGTATGAAGTGTACTCTTCATTTTTTATTCAAACTTCGTGAGATGTCATACATTATGGAGAGAGATATGAGAGAGCAAAGAGATGTTCATGAAATAGCATATTTGCATGAAGGTGCATGGTAATTTTTTGTGCCAACCAAGCCCACTTGCCAGCCTACACGCCCAACCTTGTTTCACTTACTCAAAAATGCACGTTTTTGCACTCTCAAACAACACAAAACGCAGCATGCCTCTCACTTCCCATTTCTCACTTTTTATCTCATTCTTTTCCCACACTCTTTAAAAAGAAAGGCATTCAACATTCAAAAGGGGTGAAGTCAGTAGCGAGCTCTCTCTATCTCTCTCTTTCTCTCTTCCTCACAAAGTCAGCAACACCCTTTTCTTTCTCTCTCTCTCTCAAAACAAGCTTAACTTCCATTGTTGAATTTTCTTCTCTTCGAAGTTGCCTACATTCTTATTCCAGCTCTCATATCTCTTTCATTTTCTCATAATTGGAGCAAAAGAAGCAAGTTGCTTTGGATTTCTCATCATTAGATCCAGACAATAGTGAATTTATTTTTCACTTGAAGAGGTAAAATTCAGTTATGGATTCCTTATTTGATAGCTTAAATCAATGCTTGAAATCTTGTATACATGTTATTAGCTGGCCAGACAATAGGTCTGATGTATTTAATTGGTTTGTTTCGAGCTCCATTGGTGTTTTGAAGTTTTATGCAAATCATGCTCAAATTCGTTTTCAGTGACTTTGAGCTCCTATTTCTCTTTGATCCTGCCTTGTTTTTAAAATCTAAAATATGTGTGATGTTCTTATAAGTTTGGTGATCATGTTTTCTTTTTGAATCATCTTAAATGGTTGAGTAATAAGAGAGAAATTGAAGCTGGAAGTTGCCTTGCTGAAAACTATTTTTCCATGCGTTTTGGGGCTTGGCATGCTGGTAGGGACGATGATGTGTCCTTTCCTGATTGAACATGGTTACATTTTATCTTTTACAGCGCATACTGGCAAAAAAGGGTGTAAAAGGCTTTATATATTAATTTTTCTTTTGTTTTCTCAAATTTTATATTAATATTTCCTTTACTTCAAAAATTATGAAAAAAATATTTTAAACTCCTTTTTCAGTATATTTTCATATTCTTATTTTTATTTCATTTTTTAATTATTTTTATTGATTAAATAAATTCATGTGAATAATTAGGGTTTTAATATATCTTTTAAATCTTGAATTTTATTTTCTTATATCTATTAAGTAAAAAAATCCATAAAAAATATTTGTGGACTCCTCTCTGAGCTTATTACATGAAAATATTTTTTTGTCCTATTTTATAAAAAAAAATTATTAAAATTAAATCATTTAATTGAACATATTCATCTTTTCCTTGTTTTTTTAACGTATTGTTTAAATAATTTCTATTTATTTTTTCCTTTTGAGATAAAATTCAAGAAAAATATGATTTCTGATCCTTAGAGTTTTATTGACATTTAGGTTATTTTACATCAAATTTATTTGACCTTTGAATCTAATTGATTAATTTTTGAACTTATTTCCTCTTTTAGGGTTTTTGCTTGATGATGCACATTAATTGATTTAAAGTTCTAACTTCCCATGCCTATAAAATCAGAGCTGAAATTTTTTGGAGTGCTTGAATATGTTGAGGCCATAAAAATAATTTTCCTAGAATTTTACAATGTGATTTCATATTTTTTTCACAAATTATTTTCCAAAACCATCTAGTTTAAGGCTTAAACTTGCTAGTTTCCAAGTTTGCATTTCTAAAGCAAATTTTCACCTCAATACAGGGACTCAAAATTTTATTTATGACTTTTTTAGGACCTTAGGAAGTTAGGGTTTTAATTTCATAATTTTTCAAGTCATTTTCATATTTTAAAACTATTTTTGACTTAAGATTGCATTTTGAGGTTTTACCTTTGATTAATGCTTGTAATTGAAAACTTTTGTACATGATTCTTATTTGATTCTTGAAATAGAATGTCGTAATGACTTGGAGCTTATCTTGAGGTAAATTCTTCAACATAATTTGGTCTTGGGTGTTGATAGGTTGATAAACCAAATCCATTAAAATGGACGAATGATGTTGATGATATTTGAAGCTCTAATCCCCTCCCTCTTCATCTTATCCCCCTTTCTTATTGTATTACATGTTATGGGATAATTATCTCTATATCATTTATCCAAACATGAAATATATAGATTGCTATTGACCGGCCTCAAAATAGGTGCGACTTTTGTATAAGTCCACTTACAATTGCTTAACATAGCGCTAAATTTTGTCCTGATTCGAATAAATGATCATTCGTGGACGAAACCTATGTTTGCAAGCCCAAGTATGTTAATTTAATCCCTTTGATCCAATAACCTTGAGATTCATTGTGTGGAGGCTTTGGTTCTACCAATCCTCTAATGGATCTTCATAAATTTTGGTCAACGCGGATCACTTAAACATTGTTGATCATTAAATGTTGCCTTGAGAACTCTTAAATGGATGATATACTTGACAAAAAGCAAATGAAACTTGTTGTTGAGAGGCTTTGGTTCTACCAATCCTCTAATGAGTTCCAAATGCAAGTTTCAAAATGGTCATCAAACTAACCACTAATTCTTAAAAATTGACTTTACTTTATGCTTTTATTTTTATACTTTTACTTTATGTACTATTTACTTTAGCATTTACATTTCATGATTTTTTTCATATTTGCTCACTTGAGCATTTACTTTTATGTCATTTTTATTTTGCTCACTTGAGCATTTACTTTTATGTAATTTTTATTTTGCTCACTTGAGCTTTTCTTTTCTTTTTGAAGATACTTAATAATCAACATAAACCATAGAAAACTTTAATGATACTTGGACTATTTGGTTACTATCATTGGAATTATGGAGTATTGGACTTCTTTGACTTAGGAATATAAACCTTGGCCTATGTTGGAGACCTTGTGACCTTAATTGATTTTTTGTTTGGAGTTCTTGAGGTTTACCTCAAGACATTGGGTTGTTTGTTTGTTTTGTGTGCATGTTATTGTGATTACATACTTTGTTTGTAATCTGGAATTCACCCGTATACAGTCGTTACTCTGTCCAATTTTTGTGAAGACTTAATACACTTGAAGTTTGGTTTTCTCAAGAGGTCTAATATCTTTGCTTTCTTGGTTTCAATCCAAAGAATGGGAATTCTATCTTGACTCATAGTGTCAAGTATTGGCTTCTTCTTGGTTAGATGGTTCTTCTCCTTAGTTTTTATCTTATGCTTTAGGATAGTATTTTCTTCTCCTACCATCTTCTTTAATTTCAAAAATCTTCTCCCTCCTTTTGAAAACTCTTCTTCTTGTTTCTAAACATGAACTGCTTTCATAATAAACTTGGACTTAGGTCCATGTATTTTCAAAACATTTTCATGAATAAACTCTAATCAATTTAATAATACCTTGACATTTTTTGTGAGAAGACTAAAAGTCATTCAATATCATTTCAAACTATTTTTCCACTTTGGCTTCTACTTTAAGACTTTTCTCAAAAGATTGGACTCTTGTCAATCCTTGTAGTGATGCAAACAACTATACTTCTACAATATGTAGTGAAGTGAGATATTTTCCACTTGGGTGTTAAGTGAGGCATTGTTGATTTTAAAACCCAAGCCATATCCTCCACTTTGAGATGATGCAAATTCTAATTTCTCATGATTGTGGGTAGTAAGTATGTTTTCCATACGGACTATGACGATGATGTCTTATCTCTTAAAATCAACCAACACACTTATGTTTTAAAAATTTTAAAGGTGAACTACGTGTACCCTGATCCCCTATTTCACGAAAGGTGGTACGTAGGTGTTGTACCCCAAAATTTGCCCTCCCATATTCCTCAATATATTTTAAATGAGTTCTTCAAATTGCCCAAGGAAGTCCAAGAGTTGACCAGACAAACTCTCTCCTAAAGGCAGTCTACCTCAAATTAGGGTTTCAGTTTGCATCAAGGTATTTGAGCCCAAAGGATCCCAAATTCTCACCATTATCCTAAAATGTTCTCAATATCATCCATGTCAAGTTTCAATCCTTGCAGAGGAAGTTTGCTCAGTCAATTGCTCAAAGGCCTGAAAATCGACAATGCTAGGGCAAAAGTCAACTGTGTCCTACATACAGTCAAACTTCAAGATTTTTGGTCAACATCCTCATTTTGAAGTATTATTCATAACTTGATAAAGGTTTGATCATGATTCCTCAAGGATTTCTCACAATTCATCAAAACCCAAAAGTTGCTAAATTAGGGTTGTGTAGGAAAAGTCAACTCAACTTTGACCAAGCATAACTTTCGCATAATTTATCAGAAATGACCCATCCAAAGCTCATTTTGAATAGGATGCAATTACCTACAATTCATCTTCATATCCAAAGTTCAAAATATGCACTCACAAGAAGATACAAATTTGGACATTATAGGTCATTTTGAAAAGTCAACAAAAACACCTTTTTTGTCAAAGCTTCATACATGAACATGGAAGACTCAATTGAGATGAGACAAAAAGGGTTGCTTAGAGGACATCCTAAGCTTTCTAAAAAGTCCAAGAACACATATCTAGGGTCAAAATTTAAGTAGTTATGCATTGTAAAAGTTGACCGTTTTTGCAAAATTGCCAAAAGTCAAAAGTGGCCAAAGTTGCAATTTTTGTCAAATAGGCCCAACTTTTTGTGCTTGTTGAGTTTGTAATATGGTCCACTATCCATGATCCTTCCCACTTGCCTTTATTTTATTTTTGTCATTTATTTTGATTTTTATTTCAATTAAATCAAATTAAATCAAAATAAAATCATGAAAATATCAAAACTAATCAAAGCTTGAGATTTTGTGCATGTTTAGGTCTCTTATACAGCTGGGAAGAGAATCAAATCGTGCAAGGCTTGTTTGGACAGAAAAATATTAAATTTTTCTTGTTTTGGAAAGATTTGATGCAAGGGTGAATCAATGATCAAATCTTCATAATTGCAAGGATTTGATGCAAACTTGTAACCCTAATGCACTCTATGATATATATTCAATAAATCCCAAGAAAAAGAACAAGGATTGGAGGCGTGAGAAGCTGAAAGAAAACTTGCAAAAACTCAACAAAAGTGGTGAATCAAATTCCAATTTCTAGGCTTCTTCAAGCCATTCCAAGCATACCATTCGCTTGCTGGGCATTCAAGGATTCTATCCCAAGCATCAACAAGCATTTTCGTGCCCAGATACGCACTGTAAGCACCTCACGACATCCCTACTTTTTTGAAATCACAATTCATAATTCTGGCATTGTTAGCACATGTTATGGGTATATTCTGAATCTTTGAGACATTTGCAAGCTAATGATAATAATTAATTGCATTTTTGTTAACCATACAGAGATTTGCCATGATTAGGGTTTAGGTTTCATTTTTAGGGGGTTTTATTACATGAACAATTGGCCATGGAAAGTGGTATTATGATGCTCACGAGGTTGCCACGGGTTGATTGGTACTATTGTTGGGCATTTATCTGGTTCGTATGAGATTTTGGAGAAACGCAAGCTTATACCTACGCCCAGAAAACCGTAGGTAAAAGTCCTGGACTTTTTCCAACGGAGGGAGGAAGAAGAAGGGTGGCGTGGCACCCCCTGACTGGCCCATTCAAAAATCCGCGCGTTTGGCATATGTTAATGTGTTTTTTTCAATATAATCTTTATTTGTTATTCCATGTACAACACAACGCGCTAGCCCAGTTGGTTAGGAGACGCTTGGAAAAGCCAAAGGGCCTGGGTTCGAATCCCAGGTCCCCCATATTATTTCATGATTTTGTTTCTTACATTATCAGGTACACATGCATGCAAAGGGACCACCATATGCCATCATCCTTCAACCAACAGATCTCCAATCAGCTAGATCCAAGGGTCATCCTTGGGAGATCCATGATGCACCCTAGTCAAGCCAAGGCACAGGATCTGAAAAGTCAACGTGGGCTAAGGCTTATTGGGCCCAAAACTGCTATTGACACTCCCTTCTTGCCACTAACACCAGGCCCATTTTTTTCTCTTTTTTTCTTTTATATATTTTATTTTATTTTATTTATTTATTTTTGTTTGAATATTTTCTAACATAAAATTAATTCTTTTTTACAAAAACTCATAAAATCAATTTTCAACAATTTAGATTTAGGTTTTATTTTTTGTCTAATTTAATTTAATAATTAGTTTAATTTAATTTTAGGGTAATTTTAACCTTTTTGTAAATAATTTAAAATAAATTAGAAATTAGGGATTGTTTGATTTAATTTTTATTTTATTTTCTTAAAATAACCAAAATGCAAAAATAGGTCAAATTAATTATTTTTCTCAATTTAAATTAATTAGTAATTAGGTTTGTACTTATTTAATTAAAACCTTATTTTCTCAAAATAATAAAAAACAACAAAAAATGATTTTTCTTAGGTTTAGACGGGGTCAAAACCCTAATTTCTCTCATTCTCGATTCATCGCACGCGTTATTTATTTTTTGCAAATATTAATGTAACTGCTCATGGATAATAGTTAATTAGGATTCTTCTTTTATTTATCGTTTTACGGGTTTTTGACTATGTAATTAACCCCCCTCCCCGAAGCCTTGTAATAGCATAGTTTTATTTCTCGCATTTTAATTTTCGCAAATATTAACTGTTAGATGTATGATAATAGGATTGCATGACAAGACTGTATGTTAATTTTAAAATGGTTAGCAAACCCTAAATGTGCAAAGATAATAACTTGAAATCAAATCACTCGCACATGCCCACTCCTAGGGTATACTCTCACTTCGGTTGCCTTCGGTAAATGATCATTAAGTATAGGGCATTTTAGTGGTTGCTCTCTTGTCTAAACAAAGATCAAATGTCCCGTTCGAAAATGTTGCCTCGGAAAGGTTGCCTCGGAAATGTTGCCTCGAATATGATCTTAAGACATTAGGGTTATTACTAAGACGTCCTAACATTGCTTTAGTGATCATATGTCCCTTTCGAATTGACCCCTTACAACTCCAACGACGGTGCTACCTACTCACTAATAGTAGGATAGCGCTGTTTAAAGGAAACAAGAACATAAACATTCTTTTTTCGAGTAGGTAGATGCTAGTAGGTACTTGCTCAAATCAAATTTTTCCACACTTACACTCTTTTCAAACAAAGTTTTCAAAAACACTTCGTAACACTCTTGAAGACAGAAGCAAGGGTTAAAACGAAGTAAAATAAAAACTTTTCAAAAACACACAAACACAGAAGCAATTTTTTAAAATGATGAGCAAGTACCTAAGAGCCCGTGGAAAACTACGGATAGAAAGGGTGCTAATACCTTCCCTTTCTATAATCTACCCCCCGTACCCAAAAATCTCGAAAAAGGAATTTTTCTGTGCTTTTTTCCTTTCCAGTTGGATAAAATAAAAGTCGGTGGCGACTCTTGCTTACCGCGATATTTTGCAAACACAAAATGCAAAATGCAAACCAGCATTTTCCAAAACAGTTAGTTCAACCATCGTATCACAGAACTGGCGACTCTGCTTGGGGTAGTCTATAAGTGGGGTATACCTTAGGATTAGTTCATCATAAATTGCTTCTCTTGTTTGATTTGATTGCTTTACTTTTTGAGGGTTTTGTATTCGGAGTTACTATAGATCCTAACCCGGATCTGGGGGACACCTTTTAGGTAAGTAGCAATAAACTGTGAGGGAACTGTACAGCGTAGACTGATACGTTTGAAGCAGTAGCTACGTTGATGTGGCACATTGGTTGGTATCGGTATCCCTTGTGGAGAAACAAGGAGAATACGGGGCTGCTATGTGTGTCGTTAAGCATCAACTGACCTTAGAACCTATAATTGACCAACTTGGCCAGTAGGAAGTAGTGAGATATCCGGCCTCGGTGTAAAGTTGAGAATTGGTTGATACTCGATGCTACACTCATTGAGACCATACTCTCGAGATAGTTCCGGCCGCAAGAAAAGATTACGTAAGCTGAAACCATGGCCGATGGAGGATGGTCAGTGATATCGAGAACCTCTAGAACCCGGTTACTATTTCTAGGACAGGTTGGAACCAACTGAACCTCAAGAGGGTAATACCTAGACCCCATGCAAGCCTTAAACTTAAGGGATTTTGTGTGACTTGTTTGCCTTTACCATGTCTGTTATCTGCTATACCTGTTGCTTGTTTGACCATGACAGGATGCATCATAACATAGCATGCATACTTTATTATACTAACCATTTCAAAGACCGAGGGGATTTATCTTTGTTCTGTTTTACAGATTATGGCTTCCGTGCGCAGAAACACCATCCGAGTTAACTTTGTGCAAATACCTACTCAACTCAAAGACCTAGCCTCGAGAGTTTCTGATACTTCTTCATTCATTAGGAGACATGGTCAGCTTCTTAGCTTGGTTACCTCAAAGTTTGATGAGCAGATGATGAGTTTGCTTTTCCAGTTCTTCGATCTGGTGCATCATTGCTTTACTTTCTCGGATTATCAGCTAGTTCCCACTATGGAAGAGTTTTCTCACTTATTGGGCATATCCATCCTTGAGCAGATGCCCTTCACAGGTTTGGAAGAGATTCCTAGACCAGAAGACATTGCTTCAGCTCTACATTTGAAACGGGCTAATGTAATATCTAATTGGGAAACACGAAGCGGGGTTGAAGGTTTCTTAGCCAAGTTTCTGATAGATCAAGCTCAACTATTCTGGGATAACTTGGGCTTTCAGGATTTTGAAGACATCTTGGCTCTCCTTATCTACAGTTTGGTTCTTTTCTCGAATCCAGATTCCTTCATAGATGTGAATGCAGTTAAGATCTTCCTGTCTCGCAATCCAGTGCCTACTCTTCTAGGTGATATCTTGCATGCCCTCTACACTCGTATTGTGCATAGAAGAGGGACTCTCATGTGTTGCATGTCACTGCTGGTGAGGTGGTTTATTTCGCACCTCCCCAAATCTGTGTTCAAAAATAAAGAAGGTTTAGGATGGTCTTATAGGATAATGTCCCTTGCCCATACAGACATTCTTTGGAGTTCTAAGTCTAAAGAAAACACTGTTGTCATTGATCGATATGGGGGATACCCTAATGTCTCGTTGCTTGGAATCAGAGGGGGAATAACCTACCGTCCTTGTTTAGCTTTGCGACAATTCGGTCGTGCCCGGAGAGACGGTCCTCATGAGCTACTTCTTACAGATATTGCATTTGACTATAAGGAGGATGTTGACGAGCATCGCCGAAGGTTTATACGAGCTTGGGGCATGGTGAACAGATCTGACCCTCAAGAACTAGGACCAAGGACTTCTCTCCCTATGCAGCCTTCTCTCTGGTGGGTCCGAGCTCAAGCCCGGAAGCTTGGGATGCCTTATGAAGCTGTTTTTCCAGTGATTGTGGAGCTTACCAATGAAGAGGGCATTCCTTATACAGTCCTTTATCCTTACATGCCCACTGATCTTAGGGCATTGAAGAGATCTTGGATTCATCTAAAAGAGGAGAGGGATACCTACCGGGAAAAGTACCATGAGCTGGAAAGGAAGATATTGAAGCTCACCAGGAAACTCGAGAATGAAAGAACAATTAATGACTACGTCAGCACCAAGGGGAAGCTTCCATGGGATTTTTGATTTTTTGCTTTTTCTAGTTTAGATTTGTTTTTCATTTACTTCTTTGTAAACGCCTTAAAGGCATTGTTGAACCTTTTTACAAGTTTAATATAATAAAGTTTGTTTATTTTTTTTGGTTTGCAAATTTAAATCTCCCAAAGTCTTTGAAATCATTACATATGCATCCCATTATCATGCACACCATTACAGGTACCATTACAGGTTTCTCATCTTCTTCGCTGTTTATTTCAGCAGAAATGTCTTCCGATCAAGCAATCAAAGATCTTCAGACACAAAATGCCCAATTCCAAGAGATGTTCTTAAGCTTGGCTAAAGGGCAAGAGGACTTGAAAGCTCTCATTCTGAAAGAGAAAGAGAAGAAGAAGAAGAAGAAGAAGAAGAAGAAGAAGAAGAAGAAGAAGAAGAAGAAGAAGAAGAAGGTCGTTCTTCTGAGTATGGGTAAAAGGTTTGGAGATAGGTTGAAACAACAAGCTGATTTGTCCTTTTCATCCAAGGGAGGGGAGGACTAAGAAGAAGAAAATGGCCTCAGTCCTGCGGTTTCTGATAATCATACAGATTATGATGAGGTACAGTATCCTCCTGCTGAGGATAGGTACAAACAACTTGAAGACCGTCTGAGTGCTATGGAGATTCAGAGGATCCCTGGTTTAGATTTCGAAGATTTGGGACTGGCATCTGGGGTGGTGATCCCTCATAAGTTCAAAGCCCCGGTTTTTGCCAAGTACGATAGAGTATCCTGTCCAAAACTCCATCTCCGCTCATACGTCAAAAAGATCCAACCTTACACTGCTGATAGAAATTTGTGGGTGCACTTCTTTCAAGATAGTATGTCAGGGACTCAGCTTGAATGGTTTTATCAATTGGAAGGAGCTAATGTCCGAAACTGGGAAGACCTTGTTGCTTCTTTCTACAAGCAGTACCAGTATAACGTCGACCTTTCTCCCACTCGTACTCAGCTTCAGGGTATGTCTATGGGTGCAAGTGAAGGTTTTAAGGACTATGCTCAGAAGTGGAGAGATTTGGCTGGAAGAGTCCAACCCCTTTTGTCTGACAAGGAGTTGGTTGACATGTTTCTAGGGATGTTGTCTGGTCCATTTTTCAATCATCTGATCGGCAGTTCGTCATCTGGGTTTACTGAGTTTATCTTGACTGGGGAGAGAGTAGAAGCTGGTATTAGAAGTGGTAAGATACAAAAGTATACTTCATCAAGTGAAGTGAAGAAGCCTTTCACTGGTAAAAAAGAAGCTAATGCAGTTTACGGCCCGAGGGGCCAAAGCAGACCTGAACACCGTCAAGCAGTGAATGCGGTGGTAATATCAAGAGCTACAGTTGCTCCACAATGCAACAATCAGCAAAGGATGGAAAGACCACAAAGGCAGTTCACTCGGCTCAATATGACCTTGTCTCAAATTCTACCGCAATTATTAAAGACCAACCTGGTAACTCTGAGGAAAGCCCCGAAGAATCCTAACACCACATCTCCGCTATATAACCCTGAATGCCTGTTACGCCTATCACTCTGATGGCCCAAGCCATGATACAAACAATTGTTGGGCCTTGAAAAATAAAGTGAAAGACTTGATTGAAGCTAAAGAGATTGAGTTTGACGCTCCGGAGAAACCCAACGTCATAACTTCTCCCATGCCCAAGCATGGTCATGGAGTGAATACTGTGGACGATGATTTATTTGTGACCTCCGTGGAAGAAATTTCTACTCCTTTGATGACAGTTAAGAAGAATCTATTATTGGCCGGTTTATTTCCGGGTTGTGGCGAAGGTTGCCACATATGTTCAATTCTGCCTGCTGGTTGCCACTTATTGAAATCAGGTGTTCAACGCCTGATGGATAACAAAGAGATCCTGTTCGAGAAGACTATGATTCCGTTAGTTCCAGTTGAAGATGTTGCCATCATAACCATCTCCGCCAATCCTTCCAAGGCTTCCTCGAGAAAGCCTGTTAGGATTACACCCGTTCCAAGAGTTGCTCCTCTAATAATTACTGTCCCTGGTCCTATCCCATACACTTCGGATAAGGCTATCCCTTGGCACTATGGGGCCAATGTGTATTACCATGGAGTTAAGCAAGACTTGAAGATTGAAGAAGCTGATGCTGATGTCAGCAATATTGTCGGGGCTAGCAAGGTCACTAGAAGCGGAAGACTCTTTTCTCCCGAGATTTCCCCTCCGACTGTCTACAAACCTATTGTCATTCCATCTGCTGGTACGTCAACTACTGTCCCGGTTTCTACTCCAGTTATCACCCCTGTCGCCGAACCATCTGGCACTCGGGGTAAAGAAATCACAGGTGGGTCTGCCTGGACGGAGGCGCCTAAGAAGATCTTTGTAGAAACCTCTAAGCAGGAGATAGAGGAGATTTTGAAGATTATCAAGAAGAGCGACTACAACGTAGTCGAGCAGCTGGGGCAGACCCCATCAAAAATATCCATGTTGTCCTTATTATTGTGCTCTGAAGCCCATGCAAAGGCTTTAATTGCTTTCCTTAAAACTGCGCATGTGCCGCAGGAAACTTCTGCCGATCAATTCAAAGATTGCGTAGCTAGTTTGACTGCTGACAACGGGTTGGGTTTCTCAGACGCGGATCTGACTCATTAAGGAAGAAATCACAATGATGCTCTGCATATCTCGATCGAGTGCAGGGGCACTACCATGGCCCATGTACTGGTGGATTTTGGGTCCTCATTGAATGTTTTGCCAAAGAAAGCATTAGACCGTCTGGACTGTGAAGGTTTGACTCTGAAGCCGAGCAATATTGTGGTTAGGGCTTTTGACGGGTCAAAAAGAATGGTGCACAGGGAAGTGGGTGTCCTTGTTAAAGTTGGCTCTCAGACTTTTGCATCTACTTTCTACGTGATGGATATCCGACCATCATATTCTTGCCTGCTGGGTCGCCCTTGGATTCATAAGGCTGGGGAAGTGACTTCTACGCTCCATCAGATGTTGAAATATCGAGTAAAGGGGAAGATTGTTACGGTACAAGGTGAGGAGGAGTACATGGTGAGTCACCTCAATTCCTTTCGCTATGTGCAGATGGATGGGGAATTCAGCGAAATCCCGTGTCAAAACTTTGAAGAGGTCCCCCAGACTCTGGCGTCGACTGAAGTTGCTATGGACGAACCTTCGTTGAAGATGGCTTCTCTTAAGGATGCCCGGGCTGTAATTGAAAAAGGTGGGTGTGCAAATTGGGGTTAGCTCCCTGATTTCACACACAAAACTAACAAGTTTGGTTTGGGCTTTACTGCAGAGGCTTAAAGGGCTGTTCGGCGCACACAGATTGGAAAACCTCCTTTGCATATCAGTAATCAGGGAGTGAATGCAATTGAGGATGATGAAGAAGAGTCAGATATCGACAGCTGGATCTACCCGACTACCAGCAGTGGATTGAATAACTGGACGGCGAAGGACTTCGTGCTCGTTTATTTTATTACACAGTAATAGACTTTTGTTTTGAGATATGTAATAGACAGTTTGAAACTTTACGGCCCGGTGCCTTGCCCGAGGCACTTTGGCTTTGTTTGTGAGGGCTTATTATTTGTCATTTTCATATATCATCAATAAAGCATTGGACATTTTCTTGCATTATAAATTTTGCACTCCTTGTTTTTCCTTTCTATCTCGCACTTTATAAAACAGCTATTGTCTTACACACACTCACATATCATAATGCAGATCCACATCCACTCTAGATCCCGTTGATAACGACTCTGCTATTGCCAGTTATGATTTCGAAAATTCGATCAACCAAGTCGGGGACGAAGGTGAGGATGATTGTGAGGTGCCTGGGGAACTTGCTAGACTGTTACTACAGGAAGAGAGGTCCATACAGCCTCATGAAGAGCCAGTGGAATCAGTGAATTTGGGTACAGAGGAAGACAGGAAAGAGGTCAAGATAGGTGCAAATCTAGAGCCTAGTGTCAAGCAACGGTTGATACAGATGCTACGCGACTATGTTGAGATCTTCGCCTGGTCTTATGAAGATATGCCTGGTTTAAACACTGATATTGTGGTACACCGCCTGCCAACTAAAGAAGACAGACCTCTGGTAAAGCAGAAGGTTCACCGTATACGCCCTGAGATGTCTGAGAAAATCAAAGTTGAGGTCATGAAACAGTTTGACATCGGATTTCTAGTTGTTACTTCTTACCCACGGTGGGTTGCCAACGTGGTTCCGGTGCCTAAGAGGGATGGTAAGGTACGGATGTGTGTGGACTATAGGGATCTGAATAGGGTGAGCCCCAAGGATGATTTCCCACTTCCTCATATCGATGTTCTGGTTGACAACACCGCGCAGCATAAGATCTTCTCCTTTATAGATGGTTTTTTGGTTACAATCAGATTAAGATGGCTCCCGAGGACATGGAGAAGACAACCTTCGTTACGCAGTGGGGCACTTTCTGTTACAAGGTAATGCCTTTCGGGTTGAAGAATGCTGGGGCAACTTATCAGTGTGCCATGGTCGCTTTGTTCTACGACACGATTCACCATGAGATTGAGGTTTACGTTGATGACATGATTGCAAGGTCCCATACTGAATAAGAACACCTTTACCATCTCTAGAAACTGTTCGACAGGTTGAAGATGTACAAGCTGAGGTTAAACCCGAACAAGTGGACCTTCGGGGTGAGGTCTGGTAAGCTGCTGGGTTTTGTCGTTAGTGATAAAGGTATTCAAGTGGATCCTGCAAAGGTGAAGGCTATACAGGAAATGCCACCTCCCTGAATGGAAAAGGAAGTTAGAGGCTTTTTGGGACGTCTGAATTACATTTCCTGATTCATTTCACATATGACTGCTACTTGTGAGCCGATCTTCAAGCTGCTGAAGAAAGATCAAGTGGTAAAATGGAGTGATGAATGTCAGACCTCTTTCGAAAGGATCAAGGAGTACCTCCAAAAGCCACCAATTTTGATGCCTCCAGTTGAAGGAAGACCTTTGATCTTATACTTGACAATGCTGGATAATTCAATAGGGTGCGTGCTGGGGTAGCATGACGAGTCTGGCCGAAAAGAGCATGCTATTTACTACCTTAGGAAAAAGTTTACCGACTGCGAGACCCGATACTCGTTGCTCGAGAAAACTTGTTGTGCTTTGGCATGGGCTTCTCGTCGGCTGAGACAGTATATGTTGACTCACACTACCCTATTGATATCAAAGATGGATCCAATCAAGTATATCTTCGAAAAGCCTGCCTTGTCCGGAAGAATAGCAAGATGGCAGATGATCTTAACTGAGTAAGATATCCAATACACAACCCAAAAAGCAATCAAGGGGAGTGTATTGGCAGATCATTTGGCGCATCAGGCCGTGGACGACTACCAATCCATGAATTTTGAGTTCCCGGATAAGAATATCATGTTGGTGACCGACTGTGAAGAACCTAGACCGGATGAAGGACCTAAGGAAGGATCCCGATGGTCTATGTATTTGTATGGAGCCTCAAATGCATTGGGTAATGGCATTGGCGCTGTGATCATATCTCCTAAGGACTGTCACACTCCATTCACCGCCCGTTTATGTTTCAACTGCACCAATAATATGCGGAGTATGAAGCGTGCATCCTAGGCCTTCGAGCTGCTATTGACCTGAGGATTAAGTTCTTGAGTGTATTCAGAGATTCCTCTCTAGTGATCAGTTAGATCAAAGGCAAGTGGGATATGAAGCACCCAAATCTTATTCCTTACAAGGAGTATGTACTGACGTTGCTCCCACACTTTGAGGAGATAACCTTTGAACACTTTCCAAGAGAGGAGAATAAGTTAGCGGACGCGCTAGCTACCATGTCTTCTATATTCAAAGTCTGGTGGGACAATGAAGCTCCCCATATTACCATTGGGAGGTTGGACGAACCCGCACATTGTTGTGACATCGAGACTGAAGAGGTAGTAGATAAACCCTGGTTTCACGAGGTAAAGAGGTATCTTGAGGCTCAAGAATATCCCGAGGGTGCATCTGTTAATGATAAGAAGTTCTTGAGAAGGTTCGCTACTAAGTTCTTCATCAGTAGTGGGATTCTTTATAAGTGTAACCATGATTCAACCTTACTGCGATGTGTGGACAAGAACAAGGCAGAAAGGATTATGGCAGAGTTACATGAAGGTACTTTCGGAACTCATTCCAGTGGACATACCATAGCAAAGAAAATCCTATGGGCAGGATATTATTGGTCTACTATGGAAGTTGATTGTTATCAGCATTCTCATACTTGTCATAAGTGCCAAGTCTATGCTGATAAGGTGCATGTACCTCTAGTTCCTTTGAATGTTTTGACAGCACCTTGGCCCTTTGCAATGTGGGGCATCGATATGATCGGCGAGATCATACCTACTGCGTCCAACGGGCATCGCTTCATTCTGGTAGCTATTGATTATTTTACGAAGTGGGTTGAGGAAGCTTCTTTTGTTGTAGTAACCAAGAACGTCGTGGCGCGGTTCATCCGACACAATTTGATCTGTCGATACGGTGTACCAGAGAGGATCATTACGGACAATGGTACAAATCTCAACAATACGATGATCACCGAGCTCTACAAACAGTTTAAGATACAACATCACAACTCTTTTCCCTACCGGCTGAAGATGAATGGGGTTGTTGAAGCAGCAAATAAGAATATCAAGAAAATTGTGTAGAAGATGACACTGACATACAAAGACTGGCATGAGATGTTACCATTCGCTCTTCATGGGTACCGTACCTCGGCACGGACTTCGAAAGGGGCAACACCCTACTCTTTGGTATATGGCATGGGGGAAGTCTTACCCATTGAGGTCCAGATACCCTCTCTCTCCAGATTATGAAGGATGCATGTTTGAGTGAGGACGATTGGATCCAGACCCGGCTTGATCAGCTGAATCTGATCGACGAGAAGAGACTTACTGCTATTTGTCATGGTCAGACATATCAAAAGCGCATGATCAAGGCTTTTAACAAGAAAGTCAGACAACAAGAGTATCAAGTCGGGGATCTAGTGATCAAACGCATCATACTGTCGCAAGGTGATCCCAGGGGCAAATGGACCCCCACTTACGAAGGGACATTTGTGGTTAAGAACATTTTCTCAGGAGGAGCTATGATTCTAACCACCATGGATGATGACGACCTTCCTCACCCCGTCAATGCAGACATAGTGAAAAAATACTACGCATAATCAAAGACCCGCTAAGTTGACTGGCCTAGGAAAAAATAAGGGCTTCACGGCGAACCAAAAGGGTTTGGGAAAAAGTAAGGGATGAAAATGAAAAAACTGTACACCCGGCAAGTCGAAAACCTAAAAAGGTGGCTTGGGCAAAAAAGGGTATCCCGGTGGACCGAAAACCCGAAAGGGCGGTCCAGGCAAAAATTAGGGATCAAAGCGTAACACTATGTCTCGTTGGATCATCTTGCAACCAGACTTCGGTATCGACTATCAAGCTCGGACGGCGCCAATCAATCTGATCCAACTTCAACCAAGTAGCAAAGTGAGGAGATGCTCGAAGATATAAAAGCAATAGCAGAGTTGGAACCCAGTGGGATTGTTCACATAGCTGTTTTTCTTTGTTTTTCACAAATTGTATAAATTCTATCTTTCGGCGGTGTTCTCTTACTAGGACGTCATCCTCTTGTACAAAACGCCTATTACAGGCCAAGTTAAAAATCAATACAATTCATTTTACAATAAATTTCAAAATTGTTTTTCTTTTCCTATTTTGTTTTGCAAGAACGTCCAATGATTCATTTTTGATATATGCATTTAAAAATAATTGTTGCTCATAAATATTTACATGCGAAACAAAAGACGATTACTGGTAATTTCAGGAACAGGGGCAAACAGAATTTCCAAACCTGATAGCTGCTCTACCCACCAGGTACAAGGACAGAGCCAGCTTAAGAAAATGACTAAAAGTGCATACACTCCCTGCAGAGTAGGAAATGCCCAAAAAAACATTGGTGTTAATTCTCCCCAAGCAGAGCTCATTTATCACCAACAATGGAAGACTATCCCCAGTAGAGTTTATTTCTTCCACAGAAAGTAACTCATCCCCAACCAGGTTTGTTATCGCCAGCAACAGTAATTCATCCCTAGCCGAGGTTATTTCTCCAAATTAGCAGATCTTCTGGTAGAGTATCTCTTCCCCACAGAGTCATTCTCTCACCAATTTATTCTCCAGCAGATTCATTCTCTCGCCAATTTATTCTCAAATCATCTTCGGTCGTTACCCCCAGCAAGAACGAAGAACTCAACTTTTTGTACTCTCCAGCAGCAGTCCGAGATTTATTTTCCCCAGCTAGAGAACATCACAAGAACATTGCATATCCATACATCATGACATGCGCATACGCATCATACAACACGATCTCATTTATTTTGAGAGCAGCATTACTCAATACTGAAGCCACCGGCAGAAAACACAGAGCCTCCACCGAACTTTATTTATCCCGAAGGAAGGGGAAATATCGATAAAACCACAAGGGAATGGATAAGATGGTCTTGCGACCAAGAGAAAGGGTAAGGGAGTCAGTTATGCGAGGGGAAGGTATTAGCACCCCTCGCATCCGTTGTACTCAACGGGATCCATTTTGTTTGTTTGTCTTAAAGGGTGTGTTTATCTACAACTATGCTTGCTTAAAGGGAAATGGATGGTTTTTGATTATTGCGTTCGTGAGGGTTTCGTGACCCTTTGCCTACGTATCCAATGAAGGAATTAGAACACCGTAGTTCCTCTAGAAAAAGGTTGGTTTGTTTGTTTTTTTTAGTGGGCGACGCTAACGCATGCATTCTAGCAATAGGCACGGCCAATATCGCGGTAGAACGGCGGTAACATGCCCTTTTGGGGGAGTTTTGTTTGGTTTAGTGTTTTTGCGAGTTTTAGAATAAATTCGAGTAATAATTAAATGTTTTTTTATTTTTGATTTGTTTGGTTAAGTTTTAATTACAAAAGAAGAAAAGGTTAAGTGGGGAATTAAAACCTATTTGTTTGTTATGTACAAGTGAGCTAAAAGTCTATTTCGACATAAAGCGATTGAAACGGAGTTTAATCGCCTCATGGAGGTACCTAAGGGAATATGACACGAAGTCGAGCGAGCAAACAAAGAAACTAAGACCCTAAATATTTATTGTTTTATAAATTTTTTTACAAATTATTGTGAAATGAGTATCGAAACTTAATTTTAACTTATTTTGGGTATTTTATTAAGTTAAATGAAACAAATTGAATTAAAGAAAATTAAACAAAAGATTAAGTAAATAACAAAATGAAAGATTAATTAAAACAAACACGTTTTTTTATTTTTTTTCTCATGCAATAACTATGTAAAGAAAAGAAATTAAATAAATATATTTTTTAAGAAGTATATGGTAAAATACATAAAGATAAAGCCTAAAGAACTAAAAAATGGAAAATGCCCCAGCAGGGGTTGAACCCGGGTCCCCAAGGTTTATGGTTAGGTGCTCTGCCAGTTGAACTATGCTATTTATTCATTATAACAATGATTTAATTAAAACAAAAGGGGAAACGGTGATTGGATTGGGTCAGCAGCCCAATGGGCTGACCCAGTTTGGATAAGAGAAAGGAAAAGTTTGAAAACCCTAATGCAGTAAAGGGGCGCCGCTTATGTGCTTTGGGAAGGGGAAGAAATTAAATTGTAAATTAATTCTGATTATTCTTCCAATTAACTCAATTGAAACAAAATGTTATCTTTCTATCCTCTCTCGTGAAACTGTTTCTCTCTTCTTTATCCCTATTTTCATTCTTTCCATAGAACCAGCGAGAACGCCATCTTTTCTTCTATAACAACACACAAATCAACATGAAAAAATAGAGTAAAGGGCGTGACTTACCCGCAGTGAAGGCAGCGATTGACGGGCTTTGTGGTGCTCGCATGTTGTAGCTTTGGCGGTGTTGCGGATTTTCAATTCCGATTGCTGAGTAGGTGGAATCCGCAGGGATGCAATTGGCTGAATGTTGGTGCGGTAATTCTAACAATTTCAATTTTGTTGTTCTCTATTTTCTGTTTTCCGTTTCGTGTTGCTCTGATATGAAAATAATATTTTTTTCTCTTGAGTTTGTCTTTATTTTGGTGCTAAATCAAAAAAGTGGTGTGAAGTTTGTTCTTTTTTTTTTTGGTTCATGAAAGGCCATTGATGAGTGTATGTTTACAATATAAAGGGAATTTGTGATGTATTATTTGTGATGAATTGTTAGCATGAGAGGTTCAGATTTGTGATGGGTTGTTGAGTTTAATATTGAAGGTATGAAGTTGAAGCTTTTGTGAAAGTTAAGATTTGTTTATTGTTACTGATTTGTGTGAGTGAGTTTTGTTGAGAGAAATTGAATGTTGTTGATTGTTTGTATCGATGCAGGTTTGGTGAATATGGTCGGGATGGAAGGTTATAGAGGTTATGTGGGTGTGTTAGAGATGGAAAAAAAATGAAACTGTATGAAGGTTTAGAGAAGATGTAATAGAGGAAGATTGAAGAGAGCAGAGGTGTATTGAAGGTTGGTGTATGGAGTTTTTTAGAGAGTTAGCGGAAAAGGTTTTGAGGTATGTTACTGTATGTGAACGAATTTTTTTTTGAAATCCCGTTTTTCTATCCTTTTCTCTCCCTTGTCCCTGCCTGTTCTGTCTGTTCTCTCCCCTTTGATTTTCTGGTTGGTTCTTCTTTATAATGAACAAAAGGGTGGAAAATTGGAGGGAAGATGGATGATGTTTGAACAATGTTGGTATGTTGTCTTGTGGCTTTAGAATGCAGGTTTTGTTTTTGTCTATTTTGGTAATTGTGGGCAGTTTTCTTGGACTGTTTAGCTTGTTTCTGCAGCATAGCTGTAGCAGAAATTTTGGATTGGTTTGGGCTAAATTGTAGCAGGTTATATCTTTCCTCTTTCATCTTTCTGTGATGTAAAGCTTTTGTGCTTTTTTCTTTTAAAAGTCTGAAGGGTTTGTACAATTGGAACATGATGACATAGGGCATTTGGCTGCTTGTTAGTTTTCACTATTGTTTTGTTTAATATTTGTTGATTGTTTATGTTATAGTCATGCTGCTTATTATTGCATTTCCCTTGCTTGCTGCCTTGCTTCTGTGCATTTGGCTAGCCTGCTATGCTTGTTTCGCTAGCCTGCTATTATTTTCTTGTGTTGTATGTTGTGGGCCTGCTGTTTGTTCATTTGCGTTGTTCTGCTATACTTTTTGTTGGCCTGTTGTTGTTGTTCTGCGTGCTATGCTGCTGCTTGCTTTGATAGTTTGTTTTGGTTTTGGCTGATGCTGTTTTTTTGCTTTAGCAACAGGAAACATTTGCAATCTTTTTCTTTTTTCCTTTTTGTGAACCAAAGAGAAAAACTCTTTTTGTGATTTGCAATTGGGAGAAAATAAACCATGATAAAAATAACTCACTGACTGATTCCAAAAGGCAAACCCTCATGATGAGATATCAATCAATTAATTCTTGTTTGAATTTTTTTTTATGTGTTTGATCGCTAACTTTTCTTTTTCCTTGTTTCATGAGCACGATTATTGGACGGCAAGCGGGATTGTAAGAACATGGACGATTCTCTTGAAGAAGAAGCAACAACAATTGAAGGCGAAAGAATTGATTCCCTTTTTGTTTTTGTAAACAGCAATTGTAACTTGTAATTCGTGACATGCCTCGTAACTCGTCTCAAAAAATGTAATGAACACAAAAGCTTGAATGAATTTATTTTGAATGAATTTTGTTGTAGAAATAAAATAAATCTTGCATCTTGTTTAAATTCTGAAATTCTCTCTTGAATAATTCGAACGCACATCTCAACTTTGTAACTTAAATCTCAAGAAATCATAAATAATGGTTATAACTTGTATTCCAAACAAAACACGCGTCTTATCTTTCAAAATCCAATCAAACTCTCAAACAAAATAAATGCTTAAGAATTTAATTCCACTGATTAATTCGAACCCCAAAACACCGGTCACTTGAACCTTGATCTTTATATCATTCCTGAACCACACTCGCACTTCTCGACCAGAAACCTAATTTTTTATATTCAGCCCACAATAACTTGTAACTTAAGCAACAAAAACATGTCTTGATTATCATGAACCTTTAACCTCATTTCCTGAAGTGCTCGAACTCCACATTTGCCAATTCAACCTCCAAATTCTCGACTCAATGGCTTAGATACTTAAAGAAGAAACTTGAAATGCGAGGAGGTAAAATTCTTGACCTAACGCACTGAGCTCTGAGCCACCTTTGGGGCAGGCGAGAGAGACATCTTCCCAGAAACCAAAAACTCGAAACCCTAGCATCTTGACCAGCACACATAAGGAAATAAACCCTAATCCAAGCTCTGATAAATTTGAGCGAGAACCAACCTTGTAACCTGACGACACAATTCATTCCGCGATTCGCTAATCGAGAACCAGATGCGTTTCCCTTTTTTTACCTGATAAGAAAACCTCAAAACAAGATTATACATAAAGAGGGCGCAACCCTAAAACTTCAAACCAAAGCGCCTGATTCCCTGAGATGCGGGATATGCAAATGACTGAATGAAAAAATGATGCAACTGGAATGCAAAATTCAAAGCTAGACCAAAATAAAAGAGATAGGGAAAATTTGGGGTACGACAGTTGCCCCTATTTAATCGTCTTAAACCTGAAGGCGAGATTAGCGTCAGCCTTTCGAGAGTTCAAGGTGGAAGATGATTAAATACCAGGACCCGAAAATTTCCCTGGAGAGATGGTGTGAGTGTTATTCACTAGTGTGAATGTCTGCTGGGGAAAGATAAACTGGTCTTCTGGTGGACTGGTCATAATGGATAAAACATAGTTGAAAAAGGGGAGCTTGTACCGGGGTAACGGTACCAATACAAGGTTCTTGAGGGAGTGAGTGGTAGGGTGATTGAAAGGATATGGTTGACGATGTTGTGATGACTGAAAGTAAGAAACTTAAGGATAATACGAAGCTAAATTTTGCGGAAGACTTAAGACCCTAAGAATATGGTGCAACGGCAAGATCTACGGATAATCTATGACCTTAAAAAAACATAACGCGATGGTAAGATCTACGGACGATCTACGACCCTAAAAATGCGAAGGTAAGACCTACGGACGGTCTACGACCTTAAGAGAGGTAAAGTTAAAGTAAGATCTACGGATGATCTACAACCTTAGGAAATGTAAAGTGAAGGTAAGATCTATGGACGATCTACAACCTTAGGAGAGATAAAGTGAAGGTAAGATCTATGGGCGACCTACGACCTTAGAAGGATGACGCGACGGTAAGATCTACGGACGATCTACGACCTTAGAAGGATGACGCGACGGTAAGATCTACGGACGATCTACGACCTTAAGAGAAGATGATGAGAGGGTAAAGTCTACGGATGACCTATGACCCTAGAAAGATAAAGCGACAGTAAGATCTACAAGCGACCTACGACCCTATGAAAGATAACGTGAGGGTAAGACCTACGAGCGACCTACGACCCTAGGAAGATAACATGAAGGTAGGATCTACGAATGATCTTCGACCTTAAAAACAAGACGAGGAGAGGGTAAAGCTAAGGTAAGATCTACGGACGATCTACGACCCCGAAAACATAACGCGATGGTAAGATCTACGAACGATCTACGACCCTAAAAACATAACGCGATGGTAAGATCTATGAACGATCTACGACCCTAAAATAAATAACGTGATGGTAAGATCTACGAATGATCTACGACCTTAAAAAGATAACACGATGGTAAGATCTACGGGCGACCTATGACCTTGGAAGGATGACGCGACGGTAAGATCTACGGACGATCTATGACCTTAGGGGAGATAGAGTGAAGGTAAGATCTATGGACGATCTACGACCCTAAAAACCAGATGAGGAGAGGGTAAAGTCTACGGATGACCTACGACCCTAAAAGAGATAAAGCGACGGTAAGATCTACGGATGATCTACGACCCAAAAAAATATGAGGAGAGGGTAAAGTCTATGGACGACCTACGACCCTAGGAAGATAAAGCGATAGTAAGATCTACGGACGATCTACGACCCTAAAATGCGAAGGTAAGATCTACGGACGATCTACGACCCTAAAATGCGAAGGTAAGATCTACGGACGATCTACGACCCTAAAATGCGAAGGTAAGATCTACGGACGATCTATGACCCTAAGAAAACACCACTATGGTAAGATCTTCGGACGATCTATGACCTTAAGAGATAACTAGACGGTAAGATCTACGGATGATCTACGACCTTAAAAAAAGATGATGAGAGGGTAAAGTCTACAGATGACCTACGACCCTAGGAAGGTAAAGCAAAGGTAAGATCCAAGGACGATCTACGACCCTAGAAAGATAAAGTGATGGTAAGATCTACGGACGATCTACGACCTTAAAAAAAGATGATGAGTGGGTAAAGTCTACGGATGACCTACGACCCTAGGAAGATAAAGTGAAGGTGTGATGCGGTGGGAGAAATGACTTGAGGTTTTGCGTTTTATCACAAATGTTGCGGTTAGCAAGAGTCGCCACCGACTTTTCTTTTATCCAAAAGGAAAGGTAAAAAAGCACAGGAAAGACCTTTGAGATGTTTTCTTGAGTTCGGGGGGTAGATTATGAAAAGGGAAGGTGCTAGCACCCTTTTCATCCATGGTTTTCCATGGGCTCTTAGTTACTTGTTTAGATCACTTGCTTTGCTTTGTTTGAAATGGTGTTTGGTGTGGTTTTCAAAGTATTTTGTAAAAGAGGCCATTCATTTAGGCGATCTTTGTAATGATTCTTGTTCGTAAGAATGTATACAAAGATGTTTGTCTTTTAAAAATGTTTTCAATGTTTTGTAAGATGTTTTGAAATGTGTGTGTGTTTGTTTTTGAAAATAGCAAGGATTGTTTTGAAATAGAACAAGTAACTAGAAGCTATCTACCTACTTAAATGTCTTTCTTGTGCATTTTTATTCCTTTGACATTGTTGGCTTACCATTGATTTGGTAAGCAACCATATATTTGGATGTAAACGGGACGTGCGTGGGTCATCGTATGACCATGATAGCAATGTTGCCAAGTATCTTAGCAATTTTGAGGGACCAAGATCATTTTGTTTTAGGCAACCTTGAATAGCGTCATCGAGGGTCTATGATCTTATATTTGTTTTGTTTTGCCAAGATACTTAGCGTGCGTAACATGGCCATTTTAATTTAGGCAACCAAGTGGGAGAAACCCTAAGGGTGCATGTGTGCAAAGTGTGTCATTTTCATGCTTTTGTCTTGCATTTAGGGTTTTCTATTTTTCTTTTGTTTTTGTTCTTGTCATGCAAACCCTAGTTACTAAGCATGGTATAAAAGCAATAAATTGCGTAAAATAAACTAAGCTATTACAACAATTATTATGGGAGGGGGGATACAAGTTTTGAATAGGGATTTTGCATAAATTTAAACCTAAATATATTATTACAACCAAATCGAATATTGCGCGAATTAAATAAATATACAAATATTTAAAATGCAATGCAATGTATTTATGTAAAAAAATATTTTGGTATTTGTTTTTTTGTATGAAAAAATAATTTAATTCAAACCCTAAAAAATAAGGAAAAAATAATATTATTTTTGGAGGGGTGAAACCCTAATTTTTTAATTAAAAGAAAATAATGTTTCCTATTATTATTTTGCACATTTTTTGTATAAGAAAATAATAAATAATATTATAGGTAAATATTAAAAATTAAATTTGTGTAAAAAATAAGTATTTTATGAGTATAAAAATATATAATAAAAATGTTAAGTATTTTTTATTGTATTTACAAATTATTTAAGAAAATAGAATCTATTTGTCAAAATAAACCATTTTTCATGTAAGAAAATAATTTTAAAAAATAAAATAAAAGTGTGAAAATAAATAAATCATTTTTTTGGTATTTTTTATCATTAAGAAAAATAAATGAAAGTAATAAAAATAAAAATATGAAAGAAAATGCAAAAATATAAATAAATAAAAGCCAGAGGGTGTATTAGCAAATTAGGAGGTGTGGTTAGTAAAAACAAAAAGCCCAAGGTGCCAAAAAGCCCAGACTTCACTTCATCCATGTCCTTGGTCTTCTTCTTCGCGCGCTAGTTCAAACCTGCAACTCTCTCATGCTTGCATAAAAACAAAAACTTATAACATGAAACATGTGGCATTTGAGCTCACGATTCTAACAATATAAATTTTGTAACCTAACTCTCAAAGATCAGAGAGAATTTTGGAACCCCTAATTCGTGACCTAAAAATTTCAGCATATTCAATCTTCTAATTCTCTCAGCATAGTTAATATAAATGAAAAGTATGGATATGTATAGTTTCATTATGACATGGACTACATTTTTTATTCACAAATTGTGGCTTGAGGATGCCTATTCAGAGAGATAGAGTTCAAGAAAATACCTCCTTCAGTTGGATTCGAGTAGAGCAATGTAGGGACTTTAATGGAGGCCTGAGGATTGTTTGAGCTTCCTTGAACTTCCCTGAAGTTATTCCAATGCTTAGCTTGCTCTGAGGATGGCTAAAACTCTCTACACAAGTCAAGTTGCAAGCTTCCAAGGTGAAAATGGTGGATGCTGAAACAGGGGTTACATAACCAGGGTGATGGCTTGGATTGCTTTGGTATGAAGTGTATGAGATGTTTCAAGTGTTTAAACACAAAATGCACGAGCCAAAAATTGGTTGGCTATGCTTTTGCAGATTCTGAGTGTTTGGACAGAATTTTGGAGTTTTTGAGTTTTGGAGAGTTTCTAGTGTCAAGCAATCGTGCTATGCCTTGCCATAAGTTTGTGTATTTGTATAGAAATGATACAAAAGTCAGCCCTTACTAGTTGTACAAGTTTTTGACCTTTTGGCAACTTTTCTTGCATTTGAAGTAAAGTGAAGTGACCATACTAACATGCCTGTCCTTGCTTGCTTGAGAGCTGAAATGCACTTGTACAATTTTCTTGAGACCTGTGTACATTTCTTGCACCAAGGGAACAAGTTTAATGTTCAAGATTGACAAAGTTGCAAAAGCTTCTCTTTATGAAAATGGCAATGTGAACTTTATGCCTAAAATGGAATTATCTATTGTACAAAGCTTCAAAAGTAAAGATAATGCCTTTGTCAACTGAGTTTGCATTTAATTATGGAGTGTAAAGTGAGCTTAGGACCTGTAAAGCAATATACAAACAGCATGGATTGGATTTGCAACTTGATGCTATGTGAAAAATGGCTTGAACAAAAGTGAGAAAATGCCAACTTCCCTCCTTCGATTCTCCCTACTAAAAAATGATCTTGGAGAGTTCTTGGACATTTTGGAAAGCTTGCAATATGCTCTATAATCCATATTTCAAATGAATTTTGAGATACCTCTTGGAACTAGGTGAAAAATGTCCATGAAGTTGGGTCCAAAAACTGCCTAAATTAGGGACAAAATTTCACTAAGTTAAAGAAGTTCATGGACCTATATTCACAAATTCATAACTTGAGATACAATCATCTTTTGGGAAAGGTTTGTGAAGCAAAGTTGTATATTTCATGGAGGAGTACAACTTTCATGTTGTAAGTTTTCTTTGAATCAAAATGCATCATGGTGAAAAAGTTGGGAAAAGTTGGGAAAAAATAAGAAAATTTTTATACTTAGAAAAAATTCTAAGTTATGAAAATTTTCAAATTAAAACCCTAATTTTCAAATTTGAGTTTTTTGGTGAACAAGTTTCATATTTTGACATATATTGATGAATTATGACCCTTGGCACTTGATTTTAACCAAAAAGTCAAAGTTTGACTTTTCAGTGTACAGTTGACTTTTGATTAGTTGACTGCAAAATTCATCTGTCAATCCAATGAACTTGAGATATTTTGAACCATGTAATTAGGTCAAGATGATTCCATTGAACCCTTGAAATCATGTTTGAACTCAATTGGTCATTGTCTAGGTTAAAAATTAGAAATTGCCCTTTCTCAGTCAAAACCCTAATTTTGACCATTTTGCCCTTTTGATGATTTGATCAAATTTCTTGAGAAGTTGTGATCCAAACTTGATCCAATGGTACATATGAGTATAAAATGTTGATGTGGATTAAAAATTATGAAGTTTGACTATAAATTAGCCATGGTTGACTTTTTCCCCAATACAGCTGATTTTTAGGTCAACTGTCCAATTGACTGATCAAAAATGTGGTTCAAGGCTTGAATCTTAACAGGAGCAATCTTAGGGGTCCAAAATGATGTATGAAAGTCACATGAAGCATTGGTGATCCAAAAATCCCTGTGCAAACTCAAACCCTAATTTTGGATTATCAGTGCAAGATGAGATGTCTTGAGCTGACCAAACCATAATCTTGTCTTGAGTCACAGAAGTCTTATGAGAAAAATCTTAATAAATGGGAGGGAAAATTTTGGGGTACAACAGAAGGTAAGATCTACGGGCAACCTATGATCTTAAGAATACGAGGAAGAGAGGGTAAAGTCTACGGACGACCTACCACCTTAAGAGAGATAAAGTGAGTAAGATCTTCGGACGATCTACGACCCTAGAAAGATAAAGAGACGGTAAGATCTACGGAAGATCTACGACCCTAAGAATACGAGGAAGAGAGGGTAAAGTCTACGGACGACCTACGACCCTAAGAGAGATAAAGCGAAGGTAAGATCTACGGATGATCTACGACCCTAGAAAGATAAAGTGAAGGTAAGATCTACGGACGATCTACGACCCTAGAAAGATAAAGAGACGGTAAGATCTATGGACGATCTACAACCTTAAGAGGATGAGAGGGTAAAGTATACGGATGACCTACGACCCTAAGAAGATAAAGCGAAGGTAAGATCTACGGACGATCTACGACCCTAAGAGAGATAAAGTGAGTATTGAGAGTTGGGGAGCATGACGTACTAACGCCCTAGTTTATTTTAGTTGGTAATGTAATAACAGATGTTAACTGGAGATTATGAGGGGGAAAAATTTTAGTGAGGATGTTTTGTTGATTTCGGATTGATTTGGCTCATGCTTCATATGCATTTGAAGTGTGATATGATGATCCATGGATATGCTATGCGTTTGAGGACGCAATGCAGTATGTCGTGATGATTATTGTATGCAAAATGTCAAAAACCCAATGGGATCTGTTGCTCGTCATCTTGAGGTACCAATATGGACTGGTGCTTGAAATTTGAGAGAAAAGAGTTATCCCCGCCGAGTTCACTGGGGGATTAAATCTTGCTGACGAGAAATGACTTGATCTGACTTCCTTCATGTGTTGGACTTTTGTGAATAACTGAAAAGAGACGTTGATCCCAAACAATGCCCCAAGTCTCTCTGTGTGGGAGAATCGGGCGCTCGATCAATTGTAAGGAGGCGACGAGGATGAAATCTTGGTCAAGGTGACCGTTATGACTTGCTACCTGCACAGAAGATCGAACACTTGAACACCACAACATTCCCCTGGGATGCCTTCATATCCATGTAGTGTTTCACATCTTAGCTCGTGATTATTATTGACTTATTGTTTTCAATGCAATGCTTAACAAAGAATTTAAATCACAATTCGCATATGAAAAATAAAGTAAAAGAATATAACAAAGATTTTTTAATGGAAGGGAAAATTTTTATTAATGAGTTTGGCCCGTGAATGGGCATTCATACATAGAAACAACTCCTAAATGAGGAAGTTGCGGAAAAGAAAAGAAATACAACGAGTAAAATGGAAAATAAGAAAATCTCGAACTTCCGTTAAAACTGATATTGCTATAGTTCTCATATCTCGGGTCGTCCTAGTGTCGTGCTCCCAAAGGATAATAGTTAGATCGATCCATCCCACATTAGAAGGGTGTACGTGAAGAATCTTCGGACTGCAGTCTCTCGCTTTTCTGTCCCTAATTTTTGCCTGGATCGCCCTTTCGGGTTTTCAATCCACCGGGACCCCATTTTTGCCTAAGTCGCCCTTTCGGGTTTTCGACTTAGCAGGTTATTCTCTTTTTTCTTTTTTTTTAGCCCTAATTTTTGCCTAAGCCGCCCTTTCGGGTTTTCGACTTAGCGGGTCCTTTCATGCGTATTATTTTTTGACTGAGTCTGAATTGACTGGAAGAAGAATGTCTTCCCCATCCATGTTCATCAGGATTAGAGCACCTCCTGAGAAAGCTTTCTTCACGATGTACGGTCCCTCATAGTTGGGAGTCCATTTGCCTCTTGGATCAGTGTGGACTGGGAGAATCTTCCTTAAAACCAGGTCACCTGAGTGGAACTCTCGAGGCCGAATCTTCTTGTCAAATGCCCTTTTGAGACGCTGTGGGTATAACTGACCGTGACAAATGGCTTCCAGGCGCTTTTCTTCGATGAGATTGAGTTGGTTAAGTCTCGTTTGAATCCACTCTGCTTCATCAAGTTTAGTATCCATCAGAACCCTTAAGGAAGGAATCTCCACTTCGACCGGGAGTACCGCATCCATACCATAGACTAGTGAAAACGGAGTTACCCCAGTGGAAGTACGCACTGAAGTTCGATAGCCATGTAGGGAAAAAGGCAACATCTCATGCCAATCTTTGTATGTTCTCACCATTTTCTGGACGATCTTCTTTATGTTCTTGTTAGCGGCTTCGACTGCCCCATTCATCTTTGGCCGATAAGGTGATGAATTATGGTGCTCGATCTTGAATTCTTCACACATTTCCTTCATCATCTTGTTGTTGAGATTTGACCTGTTATCAGTGATGATCTTGTTAGGAGTTCCATACCGGCATATGATTTCTCTTTTGATGAAACGAGTGACAACCTGCTTGGTCACATTTTTGTATGATGCCACTTCCACCCACTTGGTGAAGTAGTTAATAGCAACGAGGATAAACCTGTGTCCATTCGAAGCGCTCGGCTCGATGCATCCAATAATATTGATACCCCACATTGCAAAGGGCCATGGTGAAGTCATCACATTCAAAGGAGTGGGAGGAACATGTATCCTGTCTGCGTAAACCTGACATTTATGGCACATTTTGGCATATACACAGCAGTCACTTTCCATCGTCATCCAGAAATAACCTGCTCGTAGGATTTTCTTGGCCATGAAATGCCCACTGGCATGAGTCCCAAAAGAGCCCTCATGTATTTCTCGTATAATGGATTCTGCCTCGTGTCTATCCACGCATCTGAGCAGAACTGAATCATAGTTTCTCTTGTATAGAACGTCTCCTGACAGTAAAAACTTAGACACCAACCTTCTGAGAGTCCGCTTATCACAAATCGTAGCACCTTCGAGGTACTCTTGCTTCTCAAGATATCTTTTGATGTCGAAATACCACGGCCTTTCATCTGATACATCTTCAGTTGTGAGACAATGAGCAGGGAAAATATGTGATGGCTCCTTGTGACAACAGATGCTTATACTGGGTGTATGATTCGGGTAATTGACTTTGAACATTGCTGCCAAAGTGGCCAGAGCCTCTTCCAGTTGATTCGCTTCTCTAGGAATATGCTCAAAGGTGACTTCATCGAAAGCGGGAAACAACTCAACTATGTAATCCATGTGTGGAACTAAATTAGGCTGCCGTTTATCCCAATCACCCCGTACTTGATGTATCACTAAGGCAGAGTTCCCATAAACTTCAAGAATCTTGATCTTCAAATCAATGGCTGCCTCAAGGCCCATCACACAAGCTTCGTATTCAGCAACATTATTTGTGCAATCAAAACATAATCTGGTAGTGAAAGGTATGTGAGTATCACGTGGAGAGGTCAGAACTGCCCCAATACCATGACCCATAGCATTTGACGCACCATCGAACGTGAGAGTCCATTGCTCCCCTGGTCCAGGTCCTTCATTGTCATCAAGTTTCATAATATCCTCGTCTAGAAAGTCAAACTTCATGGGCTGATATTCTTCCAATGGTTGGTGAGCGAGATGATCAGCAAGAATGCTACCTTTGATGGCCTTTTGTGTGATGTACTAGATGTCATACTCAGACAAAAGCATTTGCCACCAAGCCAATCTGCATGTAAGTGCTGGTTTCTCGAAGATGTACTTTATCGGATCCATCTTAGATATCAGAAGCGTAGAATGTGTCAACATATACTGCCTCAAGCGTCGGGCTGCCCACGTAAGAGCACAACAAGTCTTCTCAAGTAAGGAATACCTCGATTCACAATCAGTAAACTTCTTGCTCAAATAGTAAATGGCATGTTCTTTTCGTTCGGTATCATCATGTTATCCGAGCACACAACCCATAGATCCTTCAAGCACAGTCAAATACATAATGAGAGGTCTCCTGGGAACTGGTGGTATGAGTATTGGTGGTTCTTGAAGATACTGCTTAATCTTCTCAAAAGCTTCTTGACAACTCTCATCCCAACAGACGTCCTGATTCTTGCGTAACAATTTAAAGATGGGTTCACAGGTAGCAGTGAGATGGGAAATGAACCGGGCTATGTAATTCAACCTTCCAAGGAAACCTCGTACTTCCTTCTCATTTTCCGGCGCCGACATGTCTTGTATTGCTTTTACTTTGTCTGCATCTACTTCAATTCCTCGTTGACTCACGATAAAACCAAGTAACTTGCTCGATCGAACCCCAAAGGTGCATTTGTTGGGATTAAGCCTTAACCTGAACTTTCACAAACGATCAAACAACTTCTTCAAATGAACCAAATGTTCTTCCTCAGTCTGTGACTTCGCAATCATGTCGTCCACGTACACCTCGACCTCTTTATGAATCATGTCGTGAAAGAGAGTCACCATAGCTCGCTGATATGTCGCACCAGCGTTTTTAGGACCAAAAGGCATGACTCTATAGTAAAAGGTACCCCAAGGAGTTGTGAAAGCTGTTTTATCCATGTCTTCCAGATCCATCTTTATCTGATTATAGCCAGAGAACCCATCCATAAAGGAAAGCACCAAAGACTGAGCAGTGTTATCAACCAATACATCAATATGAGGCAACGGGAAATCATCCTTCGGGCTTGCTCTATTCAAGTATCGGTAGTCAACACACATACGTACCTTACCATTTGTGATCGATGGATCTGGAACTGACTGTTTAACGCTGGTTTCGCGAAATGTCGCGGAAGCAAGAGTCGCCACTGTCTTTTATTTTCTCCAAATGGAAAGGACAAAAGCACAGAAAAATTCCTTATAGAGATTGCTCTCGGTTCGGGAGGTAGATTTATAGAAAGGGAAGGTGTTAGAACCCTTTCTATCCATGGTTATCCATGGGCTCTTAGATACTTGCTCATTTGTGTTTTCAAAATTGTTTGTTTGCTTTTCAACTTGTGGGTTTAAAAAAGTTTCTTTGAAAATTTCAGTTCGACTCTTGTATCAGTCCTCAAGAGTGTTTGAAACATTGCTTTTGAAAGCTTTTTGAAAGGTGTCGGTGTGAAAAGAAGTTTTGATTTTGTTTTGAAATTAGAGCAAGTATCTACGAGTCGTCTACCTACCCTAAGGAATTCGTCTGTGTAAATGTCCTTAAAGTAGTGCCATCCCACCATTGAGAGGTAGGTAGCACCACCGTTGGAGGTGTTCGGATCAATTCGAGGGTTCGGGACATGGTGATCACCAGAGCAATAGGAAGACACCTTAGAAGCTACCCTCATGCCATGTTCATGGACATGAGGACTTACTAAAACGTCCTCTACTCGACGACCACTTTTCGAGGGGCAAGGCAACAGTGAGACGTACCCTAGGGGTGGTGTGTGATTTGTGTGTCATGTTCATTTATGTTTATCTTGTTCATGCATTGGTGATCTACGCGTCGCTTTTATTTTTGGCATTCATTCTTTCATGCGAGTTATTAACAGTTAAAAGATGCGGAATTAAAAGTCCTACGCTATTACAAAGGCGCGGGTCGACATCGCCAAATTAATCCAAGACCCGATTTGAAATAAAATAAAATGCGGAAAGATAAATGTCTAATTAATCTATTACACGGCTTTGGGATAAATACATTATATTCACAAAAAGAAATAAAAGTAAAATGCGAGAAGAAGTAAAGTCGGGAATGCGAGGGCGTTGGACCCTTTTAAGAAATTAAATTACAATTAATAAATTAATTAAGTTAAATGAGAAAAGGAAATTATTTTTGAGTTTTTGTATTTATGGAATTAGTAAGAAAATTAAATGAAATTAAAACCCTAATTCTAAACTATTTTTAATTTATTAAAAAAATGTTTAAATCTAACCTAGTTTTAACCTAATTATTTTAATGGCGAATTTATTTATAAAATAAATAATTAATTATTAATAATGATAAAAGAAAAGAAAAAAAGGATAAAAGTATTTAAAACCCTAATTCTACATTTTTTAGTTTATTAAAAAAACATTAAAATTAAACCTAGAATTAAAACTAAATTAATCGTTGAATTTATTTACAAAAAATGTTAGTGAATTAAACATTAAAACATATTTTTTATTTTTATAGTTTCTGATTTTTTTGGTATTTTTATGTTATGAAAAATTAATTTAAAGAGTTAAAATAAAACTAAATAAAACAAATAAAATAGAAAAAATAAAAAGAATGAAAAATAGAATGCAAACTAATGGGGGGTGTTGACCCCAATTTTGGAGGTATTTCCCAGCAATTTTGGCCCATTTGAAGGAGGCTTGGTTGACTTTTCTAGGATGTGTGTGACTCCATTGACCAACGCGTATGGTGTTCTTCAGATCATGGCCGTTAGATTGATGTTGTGGGACGTGTGGCATGCCCAGGATTTGGAGTGCATGATAGTCTTTTGGTGAGAAGCTGCACAGGAGCATGTTAATTGAAAAAATATGAAATACATAGGGGGACCTGGGAATCGAACCCAGGTCCCAATGCTTGCCAGCACTACGTTCCACCAACTGAGCTGCTTTGTCACTTTGTTATTATAATGGAAAGGAATTAATATATAAAAACAAACACACTAATGCTATTAATCAAAAAACGCGCTGAAATTTGAATAGCCCTATCACATTGAGACAACTCAGCGTCTCCTTCATGGTGGCTTTATTTTACCTGCAAATATGAGAAAGATAGCGGGGGTTTTAAACCCCCACTAAATGAAGAGCATAAAAATAGCGAATAGCACACCATCGGTCATAAATTGAGCGCGACATGTAGCTTTGAATCGTCATGAGCTTCTGGTTTCAATGGAATAAGTCTTGTGTCTCAATTTTTCCAGAGGAACAAAGCCCTCTTTTAAAGTCTCTGCAACCCTAAAGGGCTCCCATGGTGGATTCGTGCATAGGCATTAAAAACTCAATTAAAGTACACCATTAGTTTCAGGAAGTGCATATTAGTACAAAACGATCATTAAAATGTATGAATATGGCATATAAATCAAAGCACGAATATGAGAAAAGTTTGAGAAATTTGGACTTTGTTCTAACACCTCTTGATGCGTGGGGACTGGAAAAGAATACAGTTAGGTTCAGGGAAGCCTCAGAAAGCCTTTGGAATTGGTTATAAGCTTCGAATCACGCTCTATGAGTGTTTTCAGTTTTTGAATTTTTGACAAAAATTGCAAAGTTGGTTTTTGATATGAGGCGCAGCTTCAAGGTTCTATGCACTAGGGTTGTCATCTGCTTATGTATGCCAATGGATTAGGGTAAGAATTCAAGCCAAAAAATCAATGTTTTGATGGATCAAATATTTGATTTTTAATGAAATCTTTTCCATGTGCTTTTGGTACCAATCATGGCCAAATCTTTCCAAATTAAGGGTGCACGAAATCTTGAGGTTTTATGGAGAGAATATGCTGCAAAAAGGGATTAAAAAACATGGTTTTCTATTTTTGTCATATTTTATTTCATTAAATGAATTAATAGTGATAAAAATTCAAATAAATAATAAAAAAATGATGAAATAAATTCCCTTTGGGTCAAATGGTCGTGCATAACCTTTGGATGATGATTCTTGGAAGAATTTGTGGCCCATTAGCAATTTTGAGGCATTTGAAGCAAAGTTGACTTTTCAAAATTCCCAAAAATTTCCCAACTTCCAAAAGGCATATCTTGCTCAATTTTTAAGATTTGATCATGTTCTTGGACATTTTGGAAAGGTCTTGAAGTCCTATAACCAATGCCTTTGGTTCCATGTCATTTTGATTTACCAATCTCAAGTTATGGTCTTTGACTTAAAGTGCCTTTTTGTTGACTTTTGAAAATGACCTATAATGTTGAAATTGATAACTTTTTGTGAGAGCATTTCTTGGACTTGAAGTGTGAAGAGGAGTTGTAGGAAATGTCTTTCTCTTCAAAATGAGCTTTGGATGGAATTTTTCTGATAAACCATGTGGAAGTTATGCCTTGGTCAATTTACAGTTGACTTTTTCAACTGTCCAAATATGGAAACTTTTGCATCTTGAGACTTTTTGAGCCATGCCTTGAAAATCATGATCAAGAATTGATAAAATGATGTTTGTGGCTTCAAAATAAGATGTTGACCAAAAATTTGAACTTTTGACTGTCAAATGACCATTTTACCCCTACAGTTGACTGTTGAGCAATTAGGGTTTTTGACTGTGCAATTTTGTGCTGTGAGTCTTGAAACTTGACATGAGGATGCTTGACAATGTTTATAGGCATGTGGGACTTGTTTAGACCCTTGGAAACTTCAATTTCTTTGTCAGAACCAAAACCCTAGTTTTTGACTGTTAGGAGGCCCTTGAACTGTGCAACTCTTGAGAGATTATGAAGCATGCTCTTTGCAAATCTTGAAGAATATGGGAGGGCAAATTTTGGGGTACAACAGTTGCCCTTGTTCAATCTTCTTAAACCTGAGGATGCAGATTGGCTGACGTGCCTTTCGTAATCCGAAGGTGGAAGATGATTGAACACTAGAGTGCCTAGAAATTTGTGCTCACATAGTAGTGTGATGGCGGGAATGGGCTTACGGATGCCATTTGGAGATTGATGGATAGGATGATGGGCTTATAGATGCCATGCTAAGAGATGATGGAATGTGGATGGGCTTATAGATGCCATCTGGATGTCGATCGCGTAAGAGATTCCTTAGCGAGAACTTGCGTACCTGAAAAAGAAAATGAGTACCTGTCCTGTTACAGGAGCTGGTCTTCAAACTCTTTGTATAGATGCGCCTTATGTTAGAACAATGTTTGAATCTACTACCCTAAATTTAAGTTTTGATGATAACAAAGTGAAAAGATATAGTATTTATAAGTGTCATGAATGAACTATCTGCTGCCTAAAATTATTATGTTCTGACTTGCAGATACGCTGATTGAAATAAGCAAGATCACATCTATTCAGCATCAGAACTTGATTTCAGACACCAGCATCAGAAGTTGCTACATCAGAACGTCAAAATCAGATGGTCAACTCACGTACATGCTGAAGCCTGATGAACAAGACTGCGCTTAATACTCTGATACAGAAACACAATAGTTCATCAGCAGAGAAGCAGAATCAGAATGAGCCAAGCCAGAACTTGCATTAAGTAAGCAACGGTACTGTGCATTGAAAGCAAATTAATTCCAACGGCTTCATTCCAGACAAGATCTGCTTAATAAGGAAAGTTTGTTATTAGCATTGAATCAAGAATATTGCATCCAACGTTCATCATCTCAATGCTATATAAACAAGGCTTTGAAGATTGAAATGGTTAATGCTCTCCAAATCTCTACACGCACAAAAGCTGAACCATAATCTTCGTTCTACCAGTTTTGCTAAACCATACACTCTGATATTTCATTACTGTTTAGCAATCTAGTTTCTAAGCTTCATTTTGTGTATACATCACAGTTGTGATACAGTTTTGTAGAAAACATCCACACACATAGTTTTATCTCTTTGTAAGAAAGTGTTACCTTGACAAACCGGGTTGTGGTTTGAATCAAGAAGGCTTTAGCAGTTGTTAAAGCAGTCTGTAATATTCAGTTGAATATAGTGGATTAAGACCTCGTTGGAGAGAGGCGAAATCACCTTGACGGGTGGACTGGAGTAGTTTGAGATCAAACGAACCAGAATAAAAATATCTTGTCAATTGCTTTAGATTTCAGTTTTACAATTCAACCCCCCCCCCCCCCCTTCTTGTGTTTTTCACCACTTCAATTGGCATCAGAGCGCCTGGTTCTGAGCTAAAACACTTAATCGTGTCAGTACAAGATCCAGCGTCAGAAAAACACAATGGCAGGAAACAATTCTCACATCAGCAATGACAACAATGAGGACAGAGACAGATTCAGTGGCAAACATCCAGTCTTTGATGGAGAAAACTTTGATTACTGGAAAGAAAGAATTGAAAGCTTCTTTCTAGCACATGATGCTGATCTGTGGGATATGGTGACAGATGGATACACGCACCCTGTGAATGCAAGTGGTCAGAAGATTGATAGAAAAACAATGTCTGATCAACAAAAGCGTGACTTCAAGAATCACCACAAGGCCAGAACCATCCTCCTCAGTGCCATCTCCTATACTGAGTACGAAAAGATCTCCAACAGAGACACAGCAAAAAATATCTTTGATTCTCTCAGAATGACGCATGAGGGCAACGTTCAGGTCAAAGAAACAAAAGCTCTGGCGCTCATTCAGAAGTATGAGGCGTTCAAAATGGAAGAATCTGAATCCATTGAAACTATGTTCTCTAGATTCCAGATTCTGGTAGCTGGTCTCAAAGTTCTGGACAAAGGATACTCTACTGCTGACCATGTCAAGAAAATCGTCAGAAGTTTACCCAAGCAGTGGAGGCCTATGGTTACTGCTCTGAAGCTAGCTAAAGATCTCAACAAAATCACTCTAGAGGAACTTATCAGCTCCCTCAGAAGTCATGAGATAGAGCTAGAAGCTGATGAGCCTTAGAAGCAAGGTAAGCCTTTAGCATTAAAATCTAACAGAAAATTTGAGTCTAAAGTTTTGCAGGCAGTTGAAGAAACATCTGATGGATCCTCATCAGAAGAAGACGAACTTTCCCTTCTCTCCAGAAGAGTAAATCAACTGTGGAAGCAAAGACAAAGGAAGTTCAGGAATCCCAGAAGATCTGATCAGAACGAGTCTTCTTCCAGATACAGAAGGACAGATTCTTCCTCTGGACACAGAAGATCTGAAGGCTCCTCCAGTAGCAAGAAGCCAAACACCAAAGACATCATCTGCTACGAGTGCAATGAGCAAGGACACTACAAAAGTGACTGCCCAAAGCTTCAGAGGGAAAAGCCCAAAAAGAAGTTTGGAAGAGAGAAGAAGAAAAGTCTCATGGCCACATGGGATGACTCTGACTCGTCTGAAGCTGACTCAGAATCAGATGATGAAAGGGCAAACATAGCTCTCATGGCAAACATTTCAGAAGATAGTGAAGCTTCTGAATCAGACTCAGAATCAGACACAGAAGAGGTATTTCCTAACTTCGCTGTTAACTTTACAAAGGCTGAACTTGCTGAAAGCCTTAATGAGATTCTGGAACGTTATCAGCAAATTAGAGCTAAATTCAGAGACCTGAAGAGGAATCTTGAATCTGACTCTAATAAGTCTGAGAGTCTCAAATTGGAAAATTCTGAGCTGAGAAATAAGATTTCAAAATTAGAAAACACTTTACAAAACTCTCAGAAGGAACCAATTTCTGAAACTCCCAGCAACGCTGATGAGATCATCAAGGAGTATGATCACAGTTTCCAGAAGTTCCTAGCTAAAAGCATAGATAGAAGCAGAATGGCTTCAATGATCTATGGAGTTAGCAGAAACGGCAGGAAAGGAATAGGATACCAAGGTAAGGTTCCTACACCAAAGAATGTCATGGACTTAACCATTAAACACACTCCTCTAAATTCACACTTTGTGTATGGTCACACACATGATATCAAATATACTAGCAGTAAGCACTCTGTGAAACCAAAATTCAACCAGAGTTTTGGTAAAACTAACAAATCAGGACCCAAGAAAATTTGGGTA
The DNA here is from genome assembly GCA_948472305.1 of Vicia faba. Classification (NCBI taxonomy): domain Eukaryota; kingdom Viridiplantae; phylum Streptophyta; class Magnoliopsida; order Fabales; family Fabaceae; genus Vicia; species Vicia faba. Next base: position 1,188,151,275 of record OX451740.1, on the reverse strand, counting down.
CCTAAGGACAAAATAATACATGTTGCAGATATCTTTAGCAGCAAGTCAGAAACACCAGTCATGGTACCTGGACTCTGGCTGCTCACGACACATGACGGGAAGAAGGCATATGTTCCAAAGCCTGGAACTTAAGCCTGGAGGCCACGTTGGCTTTGGAGGCAATCAGAGGGGAATGATAATTGGCTCTGGAACTGTAGGTAATGGAAATCTTCCCTCTATTAATAATGTTCTGCTAGTAGATAGATTGATGCATAATCTGTTATCCATAAGTCAATTAAGTGATAACGGTTATGATATAATCTTTAATCAAAAATCATGTAAAGCTGTTAGTCAGAAAGATGGGACTATCCTGTTTAATGGTAAGAGGAAAAACAACATTTACAAAATCAAACTTTCTGAACTAAAGAGTCAGAATGTAAAATGTCTTCTGTCTGTTAACAACGAGCAGTGGATCTGGCACAGAAGATTGGGGCATGTTAGTATGAGAAGAATACCTCAGATTAACAAACTCAATCTGGTCAGAGGACTTCCTAATTTGAAGTTCAATTCAGATGCTCTGTGTGAAGCATGTCAGAAAGGCAAATTTGCAAAACCTTCCTTTAAATCCAAAAATGTTGTTTCTACCTCTAAGCCATTAGAACTTCTGCACATTGACTTATTTGGACCAGTTAAAACTGCTTCAGTCAGTGGTAAGAAGTATGGGTTAGTAATCGTAGATGACTATAGCAGATGGACATGGGTAAAGTTCTTAAGACACAAGGACGAGTCACACTCTGTGTTTGTTACCTTCTGTAACCAAGTTCAGAATGAAAAAGATCTTAGAATCGTTAAAGTCAGAAGTGATCATGGTGGAGAATTTGAAAATAAAGATTTTGAGTCATTCTTTAATGACAGAGGCATTCTGCATGATTTCTCTTGTCCTAGAACTCCCCAACAAAATGGAGTTGTAGAACGAAAGAACAGAACATTGCAAGAAATGGCCAGAACCATGATCAATGAGACAAACGTTGCTAAGACTTTCTGGGCAGAGGCAATAAACACAGCGTGCTACATTCAGAATAGAATCTCAATAAGACCTATTCTGGAAAAGACTCCATATGAATTGTGGAAGAACAGAAAGCCCAACATTTCATATTTTCATCCATTTGGATGTACTTGCTTTATATTAAATACAAAGAATTATTTGAACAAGTTTGACTCTAAGGCACAGAAGTGTATTATGTTAGGATACTCTGAACGCTCAAGAGGGTACAGAGTATACAATACAGAAACACAGATTGTGGAAGAATCAATCAGTGTTCGTTTTGATGATAAGCTTGACTCTGAAAAGTCAAAGCAGAATGAAATTTTTGCAGGTATAGAAATTGAATTTGCAGGTTCTGAAGACAAATCATCAGAAGCTCTCAACACAGACATTCCTTCAATGTCTGAAAGGAGCACTGCTAGAAATCCTACAACAGCTGCTGATCAACCTCAGAAGAGATTACCCAAAAGCAGCTTGGATCACCCAGAAGAGACTATCCTAGGAAGAAAGGAAGATCCAATCAGAACAAGAGCAAGCTTCAGAAACTCTGAAGAAACACTTATTGGACTTGTGTCTCTGATTGAACCTTCTTCTATTGATGAAGCACTCCTGGATAATGACTGGATTCTGGCAATGCAAGAAGAGCTGAATCAATTCACCAGAAACGACGTATGGGATCTCGTTCCCAGACCAAAAGGATTCAACGTCATTGGAACAAGATGGGTGTTCAGAAACAAGCTAAATGAACAAGGTGAAGTCATCAGAAACAAGGCACGACTGGTTGCACAAGGTTATAGTCAGCAAGAGGGGATAGACTATACAGAAACCTTTGCCCCAGTCGCCAGGTTAGAATCTATCAGACTTTTAATTTCATTTGCTGTTAATAGAGGCATCACTCTGTATCAGATGGATGTCAAAAGTGCATTCTTAAATGGTTATATAGAAGAAGAAGTTTATGTTCACCAACCCCCAGGTTTTGAAAATACAAAACATCCAGAACATGTTTTCAAACTAAAGAAGTCACTGTATGGTCTGAAACAAGCTCCCAGAGCTTGGTATGAAAGGCTAAGTAACTTTCTGCTTAAAAATGAATTTATCAGAGGGAAAGTGGACACTACTCTATTCTGTAAAACAGTTAAGAGTGACATCTTAGTCTGTCAAATTTATGTTGATGATATTATTTTTGGTTCTACTAATCCTTCTCTTGGAAGAAAATTTGCTAAGTGTATGCAGGCAGAATTTGAGATGAGCCTCATGGGGGAACTGAAATTCTTTCTAGGAATTCAGATCAATCAAACTCCAGAAGGAACTTACATTCATCAGAGCAAATACATCAGAGATCTTCTGAAGAAATTTGACCTCTCAGAATGTAAGCCATCAAAGATTCCAATGCATCCCACGTGCATTCTGGAAAGAGAAGAGGTAAGCAAAAAGGTAGAACAGAAAGTCTACAGAGGTATGATTGGTTCTCTCCTCTATCTGACTGCTTCAAGACCTGACATACTATTCAGTGTTTGTATCTGTGCTAGATTCCAATCAGATCCTAGAGAATCTCACTTAACAGCTGTTAAGCGAATTTTCAAGTATCTGAAAGGTACTACTAATCTGGGTTTGTTTTATAGAAAATCTAGTGATTACAGCTTAGTAGGCTACTGTGATGCTGATTTTGCTGGAGACAGAGTGGAACGTAAAAGTACTTCTGGAAGCTGCCAGTTTCTGGGAGAAAATCTGATCTCTTGGTCCAGCAAAAGGCAATCAACAATTGCTCTGTCAACAGCAGAAGCTGAGTACATAGCAGCAGCAGGATGTAGCACACAAATGCTCTGGATGAAAAGTCAGCTTGAAGACTTCCAGATTTTTGAGAGTAACATTCCTATACTTTGTGATAATACTTCTGCTATTTGCTTAAGTAAGAATCATATTCTACATTCTAGAGCTAAGCATATAGAAATAAAACATCACTTCATTAGGGACTATATTCAGAAAGGTATTTTGAACTTAAAATTTATAGATACAGACCATCAATGGGCTGATATCTTTACTAAACCCCTTTCAGAAGATAGGTTTAATTTCATTCTGAAACATCTCAGCATGAAAGTGTGTCCAGAGTGAAAATGTTTTAATTCCATATATTTACTTTCAGAATGTAATTATTTTACTGTGAACTTCTGATCAATCTCCTTTCAGAAAGATAGAACATGCAGATTGTATCAGATGCAAGTCTAAAGATCTGAGAGTCTAAGCTCAAAAACAGACGTGCTGATCACTACATCAAACAAGTGTCATCCAATCATCAGCATATCTCTGAAGCAGAACGCGTGCACGCTTCTGAGAAGGCAAAGCGCTGATTGGGTGCATTGAGACACATGTCTGGTAACCGTTTTTAAGTATCTTTCTCAAATCCCCCAAAATCAGCAAGCATTTAATGAAAAGTAATCATGCTTTTAAATGGAAATCATGATTTTTCTCTCTCTTAAAAACGTTTATCTTTTCAAAATAGTTTTGAAAAACTCTATTTAAGCACATTAATCTCTCATTCTTATTCTTTACGCTTTCTCACTATCACTCAAGCATTTTCTGCATATTTCTGAGTTCATCTCTTGCAAACCTTTTTCCTCAGTTCATTCTCAAAACCCTTTTAGTGTGAACATGGCAACCTCCAGTAGCGTTTCTGCAGGTATTCAGAAGAAAGCAACTTCTGAGCAATATCAAGTGCCACTCAGAACTCTCCTCACTCCGGTGAAGAACCTTGAAGTGCTCTCTGAGTTAATCATTGATTTTGAAAGCTTGAAGGAGAATGGTTTTGACCTAACTGAAGAAGTTAGGGCTCAAAAGTGGGAAAGGTATTTCGATAGGTTGGTTGGACCAACATTCCCAGCGCTGGTCAAGGAATTTTGGATTCACGCCAAGGTTTCAAAACATCTAGTCATCTCCTCTGTTATGGGGAAGAAGATTGTGATTTCTGAAGATCTCATTGCAAGGCTAATCGGTCAAAGTGGTGGTGGCGTCCGTTGTGTGGACATGGCTGAAAGATGTGCTGATACAGGTGTGGTAGCTAACAGGATTTTCACTCTTGGGATGCCCAGCAGCAAGATTAAAGATCTGAAGGATCATTGCAGAGTATGGGCTAAGATTGTTCTGGGGTGCTTCAACCACAGGAAACCAACAAGTTCTCCTGATTATATAAATGTGGATCAGCAGTTTCTGATCTACTTTATTGATCAGAAGATAAAGATCAATCTGGCTCACTTCCTGTTCAACCATCTCAAAACCAGTGTGAAAGAAACAAGGGAAGAAGAAAGAACCAAGAGGGACTGGATACCTTTTGGAAGGTTGATATCAGATATTCTGACAGAGAATAGGCTGATTGAGCATCTGATAGAAGCTCAGGAACTAAGTTCTATTGAACCAACAATTGGGAAACCTCTGAATGCAAAGAACCTGAAAAAGATGAAGCTGATAGAGAACATTCAGAAGGAACCCAGAGCTACTTCCACTGCTGATATCTCCAGCAGAAGAGTGCCTCTGAGTGATTTTCCGTTATTTTCTGAAATGGAATCCAAACCAGAGATGTTTCTCAGGTACCCAGATGCGTACAAGGCAGATGATACAGATCCAAAGCTGAATATCAGAGATCTGCGTCAACCCCAACCAGAAGTGACTCTGAAGAAGACAAAGAAGAGGAAAGCGCCATCAGAAGGATCATCTCAGCAGACTCCAAAGAAAAGAGGTATTTCATCTGCTGCCCCTATTTCAAATTCTTTTACTATTCCAACATCTATCCCTCCTCAAACCTCTCATAGAATATCAATTCCCATCCCTACCATTGATGAAACCGTACAAGAAGAAGACCCTTCTGAGGCATTAAAACTCAGAAGACCTAGAACCAAACACCCCAAACAACCAACAATTTCAACAACAACAGCACTTGACCAAGTGCTGTCTGATATTGAGCGTCAACATGCCTCTGCTCAACGGAACTCTGAACCACAAAATGTTCCTCCTCCACAACCAGAACAACAACAACAACCAGAACCAGAACCACAACAACAACCACTCTCAGAAGAACCTCTGATCCCTGAGCAATCAGAGATTCCACCTCCCTCTCCCCAATCAGAAATAAATCCACCTTCACCACAAACAGAGTTTCACCACTCTGAAACTCCTTCCCCTCATCAATCTGACCCTCACTCACCTCAACCATCACCGTTGGCAATTCAGCTGCCATGTGGAACCACTGTTATCATGCCCCAGTTACCATCCTCATCAGAATCGACACCACCAAAAACTCCCAAAACACCACCCACTCCAATCGAAATATCTGACTCTGATACCCCTTCTCCAAAACAAACAGCCTCTCAGAAAACCTCTGAAAACCCCAGCAGGACTTTCATTGACTTAACCAGTCTTGACCGTCTTGCTGATCTAAAACACAAAATTGCCATCCCAAAACCAAAGCAACCAGATGTTGGCTCTGGTATTTTGAATTTTGAAACAGGTGTGCTGCAATGGATTGCTTCTTCGAAGCAAGTCTGTCCTGGGATGATTGACCCAGCTGCTTCTGATCAGCTCTGGTCACAGTTCAGATTTTGGGTACGTGCTGAAGCCCTCAAGTTGCAGGATATCAACTATGAGCAGGCACAACAAAATTTCAGCAAGCTTCTGAATGAAGTTGGAAGTATGCTTCTGAAAGAGGACGTGCTCCCTCTGGACAGTGAACCCTGGTCTGAGAAACAGCAAGCTGCAAAGGTGCAACCATCAGAAGAAGACAAGACCATTCAGGCTGAAAGTCAAGCAGAGGATGTTGCTGAAAGTTCTGAGAAGCCTCCTCCTTCTGATGCTTCTCAAGCTGCCTTGGACAGGCAGACTCTGGAAGAACTAAGGCTGAATGACATGCGTCTGCAGCAGCGGATGGATGAAAACGATCAGAAGATGAAAGAGAGAATGGATGTGCAGGACAGCAAGATTGACACTGTTGTCAGCATGGTGCATAAGCAGAATGAGACTTCTGAAAAGATTCAAGCCATGCTGGAGAGCCTGTTCACACGCTTGCCTCCTCAACCTTAATCTTTTTCATACATGACCTTTTTTATGTTTTCCCTGATTTTCTGATGTACTGTTTGATTATGTTTTGTAATATTTTCTCGTTTTGACTCTGAACTATCTTAATATGATTAGTTTTTCTGATCTTAATTGTTTTAGCACATCACCAACACTTTTTGATTGCTGACAAAAAGGGGGAGAACAAGAATGATATTTAAATCAATAACGGGCTAACTAGACAGAAATTCTCAAACATTCTAACTCTATTACTTGAAATGTTTTTTCTGTTGTGTTTAAAGTCTACAGGCACAAGGAAGCTCCTGGACACTCTGAAGACTAGAAGCTCTGATCAATATGAAGTTGCTCTGATCAATATGAAGTTCTGATCCAAAGCAAAGCTCTGACAAGAAAAGCTCTGAAGCTCTGCTCTGACATAAAGCTTCTGATAAGTCAAAGACTCTGATACTCTGATGTTCAAAGAAAGGCAAAAAGATCTGATTCTGAAGAACGCGTATAATCAAAGGGAAGTAATAAACTCAGGGGGAGTATTTCCTTACTCCTTATTCTTTTACTTCTTATTCTGATACATATTCCAGATACCTTTTCACGTTATTTTTATTTAAAATATCTAGTTTTTGTCATCATCAAAAAGTGGGAGATTGTTAGAACAATGTTTGAATCTACTACCCTATATTTAAGTTTTGATGATAACAAAGTGAAAAGATATAGTATTTATAAGTGTCATGAATGAACTATCTGCTGCCTAAAATTATTATGTTCTGACTTGCAGATACGCTGATTGAAATAAGCAAGATCACATCTATTCAGCATCAGAACTTGATTTCAGACACCAGCATCAGAAGTTGCTACATCAGAACGTCAAAATCAGATGATCAACTCACGTACATGCTGAAGCCTGATGAACAAGACTGCGCTTAATACTCTGATACAGAAACACAATAGTTCATCAGCAGAGAAGCAGAATCAGAATGAGCCAAGCCAGAACTTGCATTAAGTAAGCAACGGTACTGTGCATTGAAAGCAAATTAATTCCAACGGCTTCATTCCAGACAAGATCTGCTCAATAAGGAAAGTTTGTTATTAGCATTGAATCAAGAATATTGCATCCAACGTTCATCATCTCAATGCTATATAAACAAGGCTTTGAAGATTGAAATGGTTAATGCTCTCCAAATCTCTACACGCACAAAAGCTGAACCATAATCTTCGTTCTACCAGTTTTGCTAAACCATACACTCTGATATTTCATTACTGTTTAGCAATCTAGTTTCTAAGCTTCATTTTGTGTATACATCACAGTTGTGATACAGTTTTGTAGAAAACATCCACACACATAGTTTTATCTCTTTGTAAGAAAGTGTTACCTTGACAAACCGGGTTGTGGTTTGAATCAAGAAGGCTTTAGTAGTTGTTAAAGCAGTCTGTAATATTCAGTTGAATATAGTGGATTAAGACCTCGTTGGAGAGAGGCGAAATCACCTTGACGGGTGGACTGGAGTAGTTTGAGATCAAACGAACCAGAATAAAAATATCTTGTCAATTGCTTTAGATTTCAGTTTTACAATTCAACCCCCCCCCCCCCCCCTTCTTGTGTTTTTCACCACTTCACCTTGACTGGTTACAGGAATTGAATCTGGTGCTTCAAAAGGTTATGAATGAACCAGGGATGGTTACTACCTCAACGGGAACGCTGAGAGAACTTTGGGGCGATTACTACTTCGACAGGAACGCTGAGAGAATCTTGGACGATTACTACCTCAACAATAACGCTGAGAGAATCTTGGGTGTCTTCTACTGGGATAAGAATCAGGGAGATCTTAGGGTCGATCTGACTGAACCGGAGAAGGCCTTTGACTGGATAAGAATCAGGAAAACCTTAGGGTCGATTTAACTGAACCGGACAAGGTCTTGGAATCTTCAACTGGATAAGAATCAGGGAGATCTTAGGGTCGATCTGACTGAACCAGAGAAGGCCTTTGACTGGATAAGAATCAGGAAAATCTTAGGGTCGATTTAACTGAACCGGACAGGGTCTTGGAATATCTTCAATTGGATAAGAATCAGGGAGATCTTAGGGTCGATCTGACTGAACCAGAGAAGGCCTTTGACTGGATAAGAATCAGGAAAATCTTAGGGTCGATTTAACTGAACCGGACAAGGTCTTGAAATCTTCAACTGGATAAGAATCAGGGAGATCTTAGGGTCGATCTGACTGAACCAAAGAAGGCCTTTGACTGGATAAGAATCAGGAAAATCTTAGGGTCGATTTAACTGAACCGGACAAGGTCTTGAAATCTTCAACTGGATAAGAATCAGGGAGATCTTAGGGTCGATCTGACTGAACCAGAGAAGGCCTTTGACTGGATAAGAATCAGGAAAATCTTAGGGTCGATTTAACTGAACCAGACTAAAGTCTTGAAATATATATGAGAACTTAACTGGATCTTTCCTGAAAGGTAAAGGTCAGTCATATGCAATGCATGATATGAATCAAGCAATGATGTTCTCAACATAAATGAGATTTGTAAGATATGATGCGTATGTGCATGCTATAATGTATGGAAATGTGATGTTTATGAATGTATGTTTTTGTCTAGGAAAATAAATCCTTGACGGGTGCCGGGAAGTCACTCATGGGCTGATGTTGAAGAATAGATCTTTGCTTCCGCTGGGGATGATAGTTGCAAGAATACCGGTAGGAGAAGATGAAATTCTGGTGTATGTCAGTCTTCAGATGTTATACTCAATGTCTAAACATCTGATATGACACAATAAATACACTGCAAGGTAGATACCCAATTTTTCGTGATTCAGTACTAAAGAATAACAGAAGCACAGTTTATCCAAGCTGTGCCAGATATACTTTGAAGGTGCAGAGGATAGAACAACGATGTACCTAGTTCTGTTCATCTGTTGCACATGATCAGCAGAGAGCAAACAACCTTCACAGTTCTGTTTCTCCTGCACAGATATCAGCATGATGTCTTAACATGTTCTGAGACATCATCTGTTACAACATTACAGTTTTACCTTGATATATAACAGACAGAATTATAAAGTGCTGAAGGTAAAAACACAAATCAGTTGTTGACCCAGTTCGGTGAAACACACCTACTCTGGGGGCATACCAAGCCAGGAAGAAGATCCACTATCAGCAATACTAATTCAGGACTAAACTTCACAAGTTCCCATCCCTCACTTAATCATTTACCCAGTGCAACCTATACCTAGGAACTCCTAGATAGAAACCTACCAGTTTCCATTCCTATTGCCACAACAACAGAAGTCTTACTCCTACTCAAGAAGTAGTGCCCTCCCACTTGGTTTCCTACATTACAATGAATATGAAGTAATGCAGAAATACTTAGACTTGCTTCATAGCTTCGTCCAAGAACACTCAAACTCTTACCTACAGGTATCGAGTTACACACATGGTAACCTTGCCACAGACCGACAGGTTTACCTAACAGAACACCCCCAATGTTACATTATGTGAGGCTCACAAACCCTAGGTTACAATCTGCTATTTATAACCTATTACCCAACTGGATTTGGGCCTTCAAAATCTCAGCAAGCTTTTCTCCTTGCTGTTACAACTCAGCAACAAACTTCTGCTATAATCAAGGTCTTCAGTCTTCTAGTTCCTAAAATATCTCCATATTTAGAAACAATATTTTCTTCAAATATTCTGATTGATTCTTGATTGATCTTCAGATTCTCCATAAGAAACGCCACATATATTCTCAGAATATTTAAGTACCAGAACTGTAACTGAATTACCAATTCCGTTGGCGTGATGTCAAGTCAGGTGTCATGACATTACATCTAACATGTTGTCCTAGATGTTGAACTTCTTCAACACAACAAATAACCTCTTTCATAATTTAGATCACTTAACATAGTTAGATTACAAGTCACAGCTGTTACAAACATTCAACATATAACATAGTTAACTAATATTAACTTAATTTCAGGCGCGATGTCATATGCTGATGTTGTGACATCTTACATGACATGTTGGTCCAGATGTTGAACTTCTTCAACCTAACATATTAAAACAACAGAGGGAATATGGGTAAACTTGCTTTCTTATTTGTTTTACAAATGAAGCCAACTCTCCATCCAGGGCACTTACAATCTCCCCCTTTGGCAAATTTTGGCTAAAACAAATAAGTGCAAGTTGCATTTTGGGACCAGGCCACAACACAGTTGAGATGTTACAACATCTTGTCCAACATCTTCTTTGTAGAGGCTGATGTCCTTTGAGCAAACAACAAACCTCTATCCCTCATCTGTGAGCCACTCTAAGCCGTCGATGTCCTAAGAGGATTTCTTTTCTCAAGATTATTGTTGATAATCTTGATACTGATTACTTGTGATCATGTAACTCAGATCACAAGTCACAACTATCCTCTTAACTCGGAACACAAGACACAAACAAAGTCACTTACTTGTGATCATGTTGCTTTCACCTGAGTCTTGCTGGACATTGCCGTCTGTTGCTTTCACCAGAGTCTCGCCTGGGTCCCTATCTTTCTCCCCCTTTTTGGCCAGAATTTGACAAAGACTGCCCATACAGATCCATACCCATGCACAATTTTCCCAGATGCTAACAAACTTCATATTGCTGAAACCCTCTGATGAAGAGGAAGAATAGAGAGAGTCTTCATAAATAATGCAACTTTGGCATAGATAGTAACGATCTTGGTACTTTACTCTGACAGTTTCAGTACCCTAGGACTGGTTTTAATGCAGGTACCTACCCTTGGGTTTGACCCTTTGACCATTGTCAGGATGAAGTATGTCTTGCCCTTTTTAAAACAGACATTTGTCTTTTAGAACCGACTCCTCCCTTTATGTACTTGTCTTAGGATCCCCTATCCAAGAAACATCGTTGGCATAATACCTCAGTTATATAATACCTTTATTAGATGACAAGTTATCACCTAAACATTCCAGCTCACTAAACTGCTCCATAATGAGACACAACCGCCCTGTTTTCTTAGCAGATGAAAACACGCTCAAATCCTATGTCGTCATACATTCTGCTATTTTCATATTAGCAATTTGAAACCATTCCATCTTCACAAGGAGGATGGTTAATCCCTCTGAGTCATATAGCTGTACACACATGGGTTTATTAATAATATTCCATACTTCATCCAATTTTCCTCCTGTCTGTAGTTTTAGAGGAAATTAGGAACAATGTCATTACCAATGTGATGACATTCAGTCAGACATAGTCCTCTTCAGTCTTGAACACATCATCCCAATAGTTAATAAGGTGCCACACTTTATATCCTACGAGTTTGATGAAGACCTTTTGTACAAACCAATACTCCCCCTGTTAGGAACAATCACTTCTCCTCATGGAAACAAGTAGGTCACATTCAATACTCAGTTGGGCCTTCAAGACAACTTCTGATTCAAAGTAAATAAGACCCCTTGATGAATGGAAAACATAAGACGCATCTTCATGTCTTCAAGAGCGCACCCTCTGTTCAATAATATTGATTGAACGCATTCATACTGTGAATCAAACTTTCTCGATAATAATCAGCTGCCACATGTTGATTATCTTGATTCTCTGAATCCACTGCTGAGATAGACCAAATGCCACTGTTTGATTATCTCCTTCATGAATCCTCATAAAAAAAATCAAATGCCACCTTTTGACTTCTCCACGTTTATCAGACTTCTCCCAAAGATATTCTGATCTTCCAATTGAAATTTGAACTTCAAGCAACAAGTTATCACAAACGGCTTAGATACACTAAGACAGGAACATGTAACAACTCCAAAGAGCTGCAAAGAGACGATCTTTTTGAAGGATCTAATCTTCAACTTCGTAGATCATCCTATCTTAAGTTGATGTGCCACTTCACCAACCAAGAATCTGATGTTGAACCAAATGTCACAGCATTATGTTATAACATCTAGTTGTTGAATTCAGCTCCAGACTGATCCAAGTGACCATCATCAAGATTATGATGTCTTCTTCTTCTTGTAGCTTTAAGTCTGAACATGTTTCCAGGAAACCTTTTCAAGGATCAAATGATTTTGCTGTCACCAAAGAGATAGCTCTAAAGTATCACTCTTCCTGTGATTCTTCACAGGGACTAGAAGAAGGAGTGTTCCCACATCTTTAAGAACATCAGATATCTTGAACTCCAAGGATAATCAATTAAATACTTGTACTTGTCACAAATAGCAATTGATCATAAATCCTTCCCATTATCCTGTAAGATACTTTCACCATTTGAATACTTTGACATACTCTTCGTGTGTTAATATCTTCTTCTTGCAAGCTCTTTCTTTGAGAGACCAAAGAGTTGAGATATCTAGGTTACCACCCTTGACTCAAGTAAATAGAATTTTCTCTGAACAAACTCTACTCACCTCAACAGATTTGAAACTCCTACCAGATCAGATTCATCCTTAGGAATGAGAGAGATGAATCCTTCCTTGCAAATATGTCACACAACACCCAGAACCCATGTGACATAGGTCAACAGCCAGCTAAACACCAGGCTGAACTAATGTGAGGAGGTTAACCAAATCTCCCCTTCAAACTACCAGTCATGGAAGCTCCACACAAAATATCCATGCATTGTGCACAAATGTCTCGACATGACATATGACATCCCTACCAGATTTAAGTAACTCCAAGAGCTATACCAAACTCTGAGTCTTCATATTCTTGAAAGATCTTCCACTTCTAATCATGATGTTTAAATGACAAGACTCATGATCCCAATCTATTTCTATGAAGGAGCAATAATGCTGCACCATCATTGACTTTTATTAACCAATGGGCTTGTCTTTCTTCACACCATATTACTCCAGGGAACAACTGCTCAGTCCTGATCAATCTTCAGGAATAAGCCCACCAATGAGGGTTGCACAATGTCACATTTCAACCAGCTCTACTTCTAGAGTTCTGACTTCTAAAAGTAACCTTCGGGAGCACACAGACATAGTTGACTCTACCATTGTCAACTTTTCACACACAGATGTCTCCTCTTCCAGGTCAGGAGTAGGTTTCAAACAAAAGTATCCCTTTGTTTGACACCCAAAACATATGCTTTTCAACTAGTAGCTGCATACTTGTTGAACACATGTTCCACCGTCGCATAGGACATCAGTTCCATCACCTTGGAACAAAACCCTCCTTGAAATTCTTCAAGGTCTTCGTATAACACTACTCAAGAGAGTAAAGGAATCAGTGATTATGTGATTCTTACCATCCTGAACGAAGAACGTCTTCATGAGTGGACTCAAGTATCTGTGATATTTTCAATAGCTTACGTTGAAATCTTGAATACAGTAGCCTTCAATCCACAAGAGGGGAAACCCATCAGAGCTTGAGTTTTGCCAAGTATTATGCAGCGGAAGAACATAATACAACTCAATCTTTGCACACACACTACTTCAGGCGTACACAAATCCTAGGTTTGAAAATAAATCAAACCTAGAACAGCTACCACACAACCAGGCCAAATGCCAATCACCAAAGACAGGTACACACAGTTCCTGTCACGAATAGTCCATCCTTCCACTTTAAGGGGCCATTCAGGGAAATAACAAACCTTTCCAGGTTACAATCTCCAGTACTAAAATTGACCTTGCAGATACCAGAAAGTATCACCCATGGATCTCATCCAGAAACAGAACAGGATGCCTGCTCTGATACCAATTGAAATTCTGGTGTATGCCAGTCTTCAGATGTTATACTCAATGTCTAAACATCTGATATGACACAATAAATACACTGCAAGGTAGATACCCAATTTTTCGTGATTCAGTACTAAAGAATAACAGAAGCACAGTTTATCCAAGCTGTGCCAGATATACTTTGAAGGTGCAGAGGATAGAACAACGATGTACCTAGTTCTGTTCATCTGTTGCACATGATCAGCAGAGAGCAAACAACCTTCACAGTTCTGTTTCTCCTGCACAGATATCAGCATGATGTCTTAACATGTTCTGAGACATCATCTGTTACAACATTACAGTTTTACCTTGATATATAACAGACAGAATTATAAAGTGCTGAAGGTAAAAACACAAATCAGTTGTTGACCCAGTTCGGTGAAACACACCTACTCTGGGGGCATACCAAGCCAGGAAGAAGATCCACTATCAGCAATACTAATTCAGGACTAAACTTCACAAGTTCCCATCCCTCACTTAATCATTTACCCAGTGCAACCTATACCTAGGAACTCCTAGATAGAAACCTACCAGTTTCCATTCCTATTGCCACAACAACAGAAGTCTTACTCCTACTCAAGAAGTAGTGCCCTCCCACTTGGTTTCCTACATTACAATGAATATGAAGTAATGTAGAAATACTTAGACTTGCTTCATAGCTTCGTCCAAGAACACTCAAACTCTTACCTACAGGTATCGAGTTACACACATGGTAACCTTGCCACAGACCGACAGGTTTACCTAACAGAACACCCCTAATGTTACATTATGTGAGGCTCACAAACCCTAGGTTACAATCTGCTATTTATAACCTATTACCCAACTGGATTTGGGCCTTCAAAATATCAGCAAGCTTTTCTCCTTGCTGTTACAACTCAGCAACAAACTTCTGCTATAATCAAGGTCTTCAGTCTTCTAGTTCCTAAAATATCTCCATATTTAGAAACAATATTTTCTTCAAATATTCTGATTGATTCTTGATTGATCTTCAGATTCTCCATAAGAAACGCCACATATATTCTCAGAATATTTAAGTACCAGAACTGTAACTGAATTACCAATTCCGTTGGCGTGATGTCAAGTCAGGTGTCATGACATTACATCTAACATGTTGTCCTAGATGTTGAACTTCTTCAACACAACAAATAACCTCTTTCATAATTTAGATCACTTAACATAGTTAGATTACAAGTCACAGCTGTTACAAACATTCAACATATAACATAGTTAACTAATATTAACTTAATTTCAGGCGCGATGTCATATGCTGATGTTGTGACATCTTACATGACATGTTGGTCCAGATGTTGAACTTCTTCAACCCAACATATTAAAACAACAGAGGGAATATGGGTAAACTTGCTTTCTTATTTGTTTTACAAATGAAGCCAACTCTCCAGCCAGGGCACTTACAGAAGATAACTCCGTTGGGGAATAAACTTGGCGAATTGATTACTTTACGGGGAGAAAATTACTCTAACGATCTTGCTGGGAAACAATACTCTGTGGGGAGAGAGGTACTTTGTTGAGATGTTGATGGTAACTTCGCTGGGGATACCATTGTTACGTTGGAAGTGTTAATGGACTCCACTGGGGATAAGAAGACTTTGCCGAGGACGATCTTCTCATGGCTTTTGGCTGAGGATAACCCAGTTATATCCTGGTAAGGAAATAACCTTTGAATAAAGCCGGGGGACGCGTTTGTGCTCTGCGGGGGAGAAGCTTCCAGAATCTACTGGGGATAAGCTTACTGCTTAGGGAGATGGATTCCAACTTTCCTGGGGAAACTGGGTTGGACTCTCCTGGGGAAATTTTGAACTTCATTGGGAAGTGACTCCGTTGAATTTTTTATATACCGCCACGGAACAATCTTTAGGTCAAGACTGCCGGGGATGCTTGTTTAAGAATATCTGTATATTGTGCTAGGGAATGTTGAGATCTGCTGGAGAATACCCAACTTCCTTAAGGCTGATAGTATAGCTTTGCTTGGAGAGAGTGCATTGATTTGCTGACTCACTCTCTGGGGGATTAAGATATGCTGGTTATGTTCTTCTGCCGAACTCACCTTGGTACCTTGGTGGACGGAACAATTAGATCGCTTAGACAACTCTTTATTGCCCCTGTTTCTACTGTTACCTGTAATTGATCCTTTGTTTCGTATGCAAATATTTATGAGTTAGCAATTAGTGTCAATGCATATATCACAAATTGAACCTTGGACGTTCTTCGCAAAACAAAACAGAAAAAGGAAAAACAAACAATTGGCAATTTTAACTGAAGAGTGATTTTTGTATTGATTTTTGAATTTTCCTGTAAAATAGGCGTTTATGTACAAGAGGCTGACGTCCTAGTAAGAGAATGCCGCCGAACAAAAGAGTTTATACAAATTTGTACAAAGGAAAATAAAACAGCTGTGTGAAATGAATGATCCCACTGGGTTCCAATTCTGCTATCGCCTTTATATCTTCGAGCGTCTCATCACTTGATGACCTAGATGAAGATGAAGCTGATTGATCAATGTCGTCTGAACTTGATGGTTGATACCGGATTTTGGATGCAAAGTGATCCAATGAGACATAGTATTACGTTTCAATCCCTAACTTTTTCCTGGAACGCCCTTTCGGGTTTTCGGTCCACCGGGATACCCATTTTTGCCCAAGCCGCCTTTTCAGGTTTTCGACTTGCCGGGTGTACAGATTTTTTTTCATTTCATCCCTTCATTTTTCCCGAACCCTTTTGGTTTGCCGGGAAGCCCTAATTTTTGCCTAGGTATGTCAACCTAGCGGGTCTTTTTTTCATGCGTAGTATCTTTTTACTATGTCTGCATTGGCGGGGTGAGGAAGGTCGTCACCATCCATGTTGGTTAGAATCATGGCTCCTCCTGAGAACACATGTTTAACCACAAATGGCCCTTCGTACGTAGGGGTCCATTTGCCCCTTGGATCACTCTGAGGAAGGATGATGCGTTTGATTACCAAATCCCCAACTTGATATTCTTGTGGTCTGACCTTTTTGATAAATGCCCTGATCATCCGTTTCTGATACATCTGACCATGACAAATAGCAACAAGTCTTTTTTCGTCAATTAAGTTTAGCTGATCAAGTCGTGTCTGGATCCAATCATCTTCACTCAGATCTGCATCCTTCATTATCCGGAGAGAGGGTATCTGTACTTCGATCGGTAAGACTGCCTCCATACCGTAGACCAAGGAGAAAGGAGTTGCCCCGGTTGACGTCCTGGCTGAGGTACGGTACCCATGTAGAGCGAACGGTAACATCTCGTGCCAATCTTTATAAGTCACTGTCATCTTCTGCACGATTTTCTTGATATTTTTATTTGCTGCTTCTACAGCCCCATTCATCTTCGGTCGATAAGGAGAAGAGTTGTGGTGTTGTATCTTAAACTGCTCGCAGAGCTCAGTGATCATCTTGTTATTAAGATTGGTACCGTTGTCTGTAATGATCCTTTCTGGGACGCTGTACCGACAGATCAGGTTGTGCCGAATGAACCGTGCCATAACGTTCTTGGTTACTGTGGCGTAGGAGGCTGCTTCAACCCACTTCGTGAAGTAATCAATTGCTACCAGGATGAAGCGATGCCCGTTGGATGTCGTAGGTTTTATCTCACCGATCATATCTATGCCCCACATTGCAAACGGCCAAGGCGCAGTCAGAACATTTAGAGGAACTGGAGGAACATGCACCTTGTCTGCGTAAATCTGGCATTTGTGACATGTCCGAGAATGTTGGTAACAGTCGGCTTCCATTGTGGACCAGAAATACCCTGCCCGAAGGATCTTCTTTGCCATAGTGTGTCCACTGGAATGTGTTCCGAATGTCCCTTCATGTAGTTCTTCCATGATCCTTTCTGCTTCGGTCTTATCCACACAACGCAGTAAGGTCGAATCATGGTTTCGCTTATACAGGATGTCGTTGCTAAGGAAGAACTTCGCTGCGAACCTCCTCAGAAACTTCTTATCATTGACAGAGGCACCTTCAGGGTATTCCTGAGCTTCCAAATATCTCTTCACCTCATGGTACCAAGGCTTCTCAGTCACCAATTCAGTCTCAAGATCACAACAGTATGCCGGTTCGTCCAGTTTCCAGATGATGATCCGGGGAGCCTCATTGTCCCATTTGACCTTGAACATAGAAGACATCGTAGCTAACGCGTCCGCCAACTGATTCTCCTCTCTCGGAAAGTGTTCAAAGGTTATCTCTGTGAAGTGGGGGACCAAGGTCAACACACATTCTCTGTAAGGAATAAGATTCGGATGTTTCGTATCCCACTCCCCTTTGATTTGATTGATCACGAGAGCGGAATCTCCGAATACACTCAGAAACTTGATCCTTAAGTCGATCGCAGCTTGGAGACCCATGATGCATGCCTCATACTCCGCCATGTTGTTGGTACAGTTGAAACATAGCCGGGCAGTGAGTGGAGTATGAGTGCCTTGAGGAGATATGATTACAGCGCCGATACCATTACCCAAAGCATTGGAGGCTCCGTCAAAGTGCATAGACCATCGGGATCCTTCCTCAGGTCCTTCATCCGGTCCAGGTACTTCACAATCAGTCACAATCATGATACTCTCGTCAGGAAACTCAAAGTTCATTGACTGATAGTCGTCTACTGCCTGATGTGCCAAGTGGTCTGCCAATACACTTCCTTTGATGGCTTTCTGGGTCGTGTACTGGATGTCGTATTCTGTCAAGATCATTTGCCATCTCGCTATTCTCCCAAACAGAGCAGGCTTTTCAAATATGTATTTTATAGGATCCATCTTTGAGATCAACAAAGTAGTGTGAGTCAGCATATACTGTCTCAGCCGGCGAGCAGCCCATACCAAAGCGCAGCAAGTTTTCTCAAGCAGTGAGTATCGGGTCTCACAGTCGGTAAACTTTTTGCTAAGGTAATAAATGGCATGCTCTTTTCGGCCAGACTCGTCATGCTGCCCCAGCACACACCCCATTGAGTTGTCAAGTACTGTCAGGTATACTGTCAGGTATACTATCAGAGGTCTCCCTTCAACCGGTGGCATAAGGATGGGTGGTTCTTGGAGATACTCTTTGATTCTGTCGAAAGCGGCCTGACATTCATCATTCCAACGTACTACCTGATCTTTCTTCAGCAGCTTGAAGATTGGTTCACAGGTAGCAGTTAGGTGTGAGATGAATCGAGCAATGTAATTCAGGCGTCCTAAAAAGCCTCTGACCTCTTTCTCTGTCTTAGGAACTAGCATCTCTTGAATATCTTTAACCTTGGCAGGGTCCACTTGAATACCCTTATCGCTTACAACGAAGCCTAACAACTTTCCAGATCTAACCCCGAAGGTGCATTTGTTCGGGTTCAACCTCAGCTTGTACAACTTCAGACGGTCAAACAATTTCTGCAGATGATCAAGGTGTTCTTCCTCAGTCTGGGACCTTGCGATCATGTCGTCAACATACACTTATATCTCATGATGGATCATGTCATGAAATAAAGCAACCATGGCACGTTGGTAGGTTGCCCCAGCATTTTTCAACCCGAATGGCATGACCTTGTAGCAGAAGGTGCCCCACTGAGTGACAAAGGTAGTCTTCTCCATGTCTTTCGGAGCCATCTTGATCTGATTGTAACCTGAAAAGCCATCCATGAAAGAGAACACCTTATGCTGAGCCGTATTGTCAACCAGGACATCAATGTGAGGTAGAGGGAAGTCGTCCTTGGGGCTGGCCCTGTTCAGATCCCTGTAATCGACACACATTCTGACCTTTCCATCTTTCTTAGGTACCGGCACCACATTAGCAACCCACTGAGGGTAAGAAGTCACTGCAAGAAAACCGGCGTCAAACTATTTCATAACCTCGGCTTTGATCTTCTCCGACATCTCTGGACGCATACGGCGGACCTTTTGCTTGACCGGGGGGCAGTCTTGCTTGGTAGGCAAATGATGGACCACAATGTCAGTATCCAACCCGGGCATGTCTTCGTAGGACCAGGCAAAGATCTCCACATAATCATGTAACATCTGAGTCAACCGTTGCTTCACGCTGAGCTCTAGGTTGGCACCAATCTTAACTTCCTTCTTGTCCGTCTCAGTACCCAGATTTATTGTTTCCACCGGCTCTTCATGTGGTTGAATTGCCCTCTCTTCCTGAAGTAACAGTCTTGCAAGCTCGCCAGGCACTTCACAATCATCTTCACCTTCGTCTTCGGCTAAGTTGATCGGATTTTCGAAGTCATAACTGGCAGTAGCAGAGTTGTTACCAGTGAGATCCAGAGTGGATTGAAACCTGTATGAGTGAGTGTGTGTAAATACAGCTGTTTTGCAATATAATGAAAGGAAAGACAGAAAAGGAGCATAATATTTGAAATGCGAGAAAACGTCTAAGGTCTTTATTCATGATATATGAAATGACAAGTAGTAGGCCCTCACAAATGAAGCCACGGTGCCCCGGGTAAGACACCGGGCCATAGAGTTTTAATTGTTTATTACAGATAACAAAACAAAGGAATTCATTACTCAGTAATAAGAGAAACAAGTAGGTTGTCCTTTGCAATCCAATTGCTGGGTTCACTGTCGATTGCCGGGTAAATCCAGTTGTCGAACTCAGCTTCATCCATTTCATCATCCTCCCTGATAGCATTTACTCCATGGTTAGGCATGGGAGCAGTCACCACATTGGGCTTCTCAGGTGCCTCAAACTGTACCTCCTTGGCGTCAATAAGATCCTGCACTTTATTCCTTAAGGCCCAACAGTCATCAGTGGAATGCCCCGGGCTATCAGAGTGATAAGCACAGCGGGCATTCGGATTATACTTGGGAGAGGCAGTATTCACAACCTTCGGGGCCTCCCTGACAGTCACCAAATTGGTGGATAGCAACTGCGGCAAGATTTGTGATAGAGTCATGCTTAGACGGGTGAACTCTCTTCTAGGTCTTTCAGCTCTGGGTGGATTGGTTTGCCGAGGAGCGGCAGCAGGCTTGGCAATCATCACCGCGTTGACAAATTGGCGGCGTTCTGGTTTCTCTTGTCTTCTAGACCCATATACCGCACTGGCCTCCTTCTTAAAGGGTTTCTTCTCAGAACTTGCAGATGCACCCTTCTGTATTTTTCCGGACTTCATTCCAGCCTCTATCCTCTCTCCAGTCAGAATAAGATCAGTAAACCCTGCAGATGAGTTACCGATAAGATGATTGAAAAATGGCCCAGATAGGGTCCCCAAGAACATATCCACCAGCTCATGGTCAGTTAACGGAGGCTGCACCCTGCCAGCCAGATCCCTCCACTTATGTGCATACTCTTTAAAACCTTCGCTTGATCCTAGCGACATACCCTGGAGTTGGATACGTGTAGGAGCAAGGTCGGCATTATATTGATACTGCTTGTAAAAAGCAGTAGCCAACTCCTCCCAGTTAGGAACTTTGGTCCCATCCAGCTAATAGAACCATTCGAGATGAGTCCCTGAAAGACTCTCCTGGAAGAAGTGGATCCACAAGTTCTTGTCCACTGAGTACGGTTGAATCTTCCGCACATAAGATCTGAGATGTAGCTTGGGGCAAGACGCCCCGTCATACTTGGTGAAAGATGGTGCCTTAAACTTGTGAGGAATAATCACACCAGTAGATAAGCCCAAGTCTCCGAAATCCAGCCCAGGCACTTGTTGGATCTCCATTGCATTCAGTCTGTCTTCCAACTGCTTATACCGGTCTTCAGCAGGAGGATATTGTTCCTCATTAAAGTCAGTCTCGTTGTCAGAGACTACTGGACTTGAAGCCTTTCCCCCCTGGGGACTGCCCTTGCCTACAGAAGAACCAGCTTCTTTGTTCTGCAGAGTGTTACCAAACCTTCGGCCCAAGTTGAAAAGAACAGTTCTCTTCTTCTTCTTCTTCTCCTTCTTTAGGAGTAAAGCCTTCAGCTCTTCTTGGCCTTGAGCCAAACCCATGATCAGTTCCTGAAATTGCGCGTTCTGCGCCTAAAGGGCCTTGATAGACATCTCGGTTGATGATGAGTCAGGGTTCATGATGCTGAAATAAACAGCGAAGAACAGTAGGCAACCTGAAAAGAAGAAAACCTGCTATGCACATGATGAATGATATGTGTTTGTGCAATGCATTCAAGGGTTCAAAAGTTCAAATTTGTTGTAGACAAAAAAGAACACACGTTATCATTAAGGAAATAATTGTTCAGTACATCAAAGCCTCATGGGCACATATTACAAAGAAAATCAATCCCAAAAGACACTACGCATCCTCTTTGGAGCTATGTAGGTGTTGAGATTCCTCTCCTCGTGCAATAGGCGGGTGAGCTCCAAGACCTTCTTTTCACTAGCATGTAGACTGGTCTCAAGAGAATTCCGTTCTTCCTTAAGCTGGATCCAGCTCTTCTGCATCTCTTCCCAGGACGTGGGCATGTCAGGATGTTGAATGGTGTAGGACACCTCTCCTTCCAAGACTGGCTCTTTGATCACAGGGAGCACATGAGGATAAGGCATTATTAATTTCTGGGAGCGGGCTCGTACCCACTTGAGATAAGGTTCCAATGGGATGGTATTCTTGTGCCCCAGTGTCTTGTTGTCTATCTTACTGGGCATCCTCCAAGCTCTGATAAACCTCTGGCGAAGTCCTTGTGCATCGTTGTCGAAGTCAAAAACTATGTCAGGAATTAACATGTCATGAGGACCATCCCTCTGGGCATAACCAAATTGTCTCCAAGCCAGGCATGGGTTGTAAGTAATACCTCCTCTGATTCCAAGTAAAGGAACATTAGGGTACTCCCCACAACGATCAATGATAGTGACATCCTCTCTGGACCGAGGGCACCAATGTATATCTGCATGTGTAAGAGTCATCAACCGTTGTGACCATCTCAAACCCCGCTCGTTCTTCAAAGCTGATTGTGGAAGGTGCGAAATAAACCACCTTCTCAGGAGAGGAGTGCAGCACATAAGGACACCTCTTTTTCTCATGGTTCGAGTGTAACATGAGTGAAGGATGTCCCCCAGCAACGTAGGTATAGGATTCCTGGACATGAAGATCTGGACAGCACTGATATCTATAAGCTGATATGGGTTAGGGAACAACACCAAACCATAGACAAGGAGGGCCACAACTTCTTCAAAAGCTTGTAGGTCAAGGGAGTTCCAACATTCCTGGGCCTTTTCAAACAGAAACCTGGCTAAGAACCCTTTGATGCCACTTCTAACTTCCCAATGTCCCTTGAGGTCAGATGATTGTAGGTGTAAGGCTTTAGCAATCTCTTCAAGCTTGGGTTCCTTTTCCGTACCGTTGTAAGGTAGTTGATCAAGGATAGGGATCTTCAGAAGCCGGGAGAACTCTTCTATTGTAGGTACCAGTTGATAATCCAGGAAAGTGAAACAGTGATGCAGAGGGTCAAAGAACTGGAACAGGACCTTTATCATATCTTCCTCAATGTTGGTATTGACCAAGCTGATGAGTCTTCCATGTCTTTCACTGAATGAAGAGCTCTCGGGAATCCTGGATATAAGCTCCTTAAGCTGACGAGGGATCTTTACAAGGCTGATTTGAATTGTCTTTCTGCGAACAGTTTCCATGTCCTACAAAACAAGAACAAAGATGAAGATTCAAACCCCTGAAATGGTTAGTCAATGCATATGATGCTGGATGATGTCATGATGCTATGATTAAACACACCACAAATATTTACAAAGGCAAACATGTAAGGCACACAAGTCACACAAGACAAACCCTTAGAGTTTAGGCCAGCATGGGGTCTAGGTATTACCCTCTTGAAGTTGGTGGGCTCAACCTGTCCTATTAGAAGTAACCGGGTTCTAAGGGTCCCAATATCACTGGATTGCTTTCATTGTTCATCGTTTCTATTTAGCCACTGAACTGGCGACCGAAATATTCCAGGAAAGCAACCCTCAATTGAGTGTAGTATCGAGTATCAACCAACCTCGGACTGCACCAAAGTCAGTTATCTCACTACCCTAAAGAGGCCAAGATAGTTCAATTAAGGTTCCTAAGGTCAGTTGATGCTTCACGACACCACGCGGAGGCCCCGTACTCTCCTTGACTGAACTCAAGGGTTACCGGTACACACCAAAGTGCCACATCAACGTAGCAGACTGTTTCAACCATGTCGGTATACCCCGCACAGTTCCCTCACAGCCTTTTTGCTACTTTCTAAGAAGGTATCCCCCAGATCCGGGTTAGGATCTATAGAACTCCCAAGACAGTCCCACCATTTAAAGCAAACAAGTCAAAGCAATTGAAAACACAGTGATCTTAGTCCTAAGGTACACCTCACTTTAAAGTTGTCCCCAGCAGAGTCGCCAGTTCTGTGATCGGTGGATCCGGAACTGACTGTTTAACACTGGTTTCGCGAAATGTCGCGGAAGCAAGAGTCGCCACCGTCTTTTATTTTCTCCAAATGGAAAGGACAAAAGCACAGAAAAATTCTTTATAGAGATTGCTCTCGGTTCGGGAGGTAGATTTATAGAAAGGGAAGGTGTTAGCACCCTTTCTATCCATGGTTATCCATGGGCTCTTAGATACTTGCTCATTTGTGTTTTCAAAATTGTTTGTTTGCTTTTCAACTTGTGGGTTTAAAAAAGTTTCTTTGAAAATTTCAGTTCGACTCTTGTATCAGTCCTCAAGAGTGTTTGAAAAATTGCTTTTGAAAGCTTTTTGAAAGGTGTCGGTGTGAAAAGAAGTTTTGATTTTGTTTTGAAATTAGAGCAAGTATCTACGAGTCGTCTACCTACCCTAAGGAATTCGTCTGTGTAAATGTCCTTAAAGTAGTGCCATCCCACCATTGAGAGGTAGGTAGCACCACCGTTGGAGGTGTTCGGGTCAATTCGAGGGTTCGGGACATGGTGATCACCAGAGCAATAGGAAGACACCTTAGAAGCTACCCTCATGCCATGTTCATGGACATGAGGACTTACTAAAACGTCCTCTACTCGACGACCACTTTTCGAGGGGCAAGGCAACAGTGAGACGTACCCTAGGGGTGGTGTGTGATTTGTGTGTCATGTTCATTTATGTTTATCTTGTTCATGCATTGGTGATCTACGCGTCGCTTTTATTTTTGGCATTCATTCTTTCATGCGAGTTATTAACAGTTAAAAGATGCGGAATTAAAAGTCCTACGCTATTACAAAGGCGCGGGTCTACATCGCCAAATTAATCCAAGACCCGATTTGAAATAAAATAAAATGCGGAAAGATAAATGTCTAATTAATCTATTACACGCCTTTGGGATAAATACATTATATTCACAAAAAGAAATAAAAGTAAAATGCGAGAAGAAGTAAAGTCGGGAATGCGAGGGCGTTGGACCCTTTTAAGAAATTAAATTACAATTAATAAATTAATTAAGTTAAATGAGAAAAGGAAATTATTTTTGAGTTTTTGTATTTATGGAATTAGTAAGAAAATTAAATGAAATTAAAACCCTAATTCTAAACTATTTTTAATTTATTAAAAAAATGTTTAAATCTAACCTAGTTTTAACCTAATTATTTTAATGGCGGATTTATTTACAAAATAAATAATTAATTATTAATAATGATAAAAGAAAAGAAAAAAGGATAAAAGTATTTAAAACCCTAATTCTACATTTTTTAGTTTATTAAAAAAACATTAAAATTAAACCTAGAATTAAAACTAAATTAATTGTTGAATTTATTTACAAAAAATGTTAGTGAATTAAACATTAAAACATATTTTTTATTTTTATAGTTTCTGATTTTTTTGGTATTTTTATGTTATGAAAAATTAATTTAAAGAGTTAAAATAAAACTAAATAAAACAAATAAAATAGAAAAAATAAAAAGAATGAAAAATAGAATGCAAACCAATGGGGGGGTGTTGACCCCAATTTTGGAGGTATTTCCCAGCAATTTTGGCCCATTTGAAGGAGGCCTGGTTGACTTTTCTGGGATGTGTGTGACTCCATTGACCAACGCGTATGGTGTTCTTCAGATCATGGCCGTTAGATTGATGTTGTGGGACGTGTGGCATGCCCAGGATTTGGAGTGCATGATAGTCTTTTGGTGAGAAGCTGCACAGGAGCATGTTAATTGAAAAAATATGAAATATAGGGGGACCTGGGAATCGAACCCAGGTCCCAATGCTTGCCAGCACTACGTTCCACCAACTGAGCTGCTTTGTCACTTTGTTATTATAATGGAAAGGAATTAATATATAAAAACAAACACATTACTGCTATTAATCAAAAAACGCGCTGAAATTTGAATAGCCCTATCACATTGAGACAACTCAGCGTCTCCTTCATGGTGGCTTTGTTTTACCTGCAAATATGAGAAATATAGCGGGGGTTTTAAACCCCCACTAAATGAAGAGCATAAAAATAGCGAATAGCACACTGTCGGTCATAAATTGAGCGCGACATGTGGCTTTGAATCGTCATGAGCTTCTGGTTTCAATGGCATAAGTCTTGTGTCTCAATTTTTCCAGAGGAACAAAGCCCTCTTTTAAAGTCTCTGCAACCCTAAACGGCTCCCATGGTGGATTCGTGCATAGGCATTAAAAACTCAATTAAAGTACACCATTAGTTTCAGGAAGTGCATATTAGTACAAAACGATCATTAAAATGTATGAATATGGCATATAAATCAAAGCACGAATATGAGAAAAGTTTGAGAAATTTGGACTTTGTTCTAACACCTCTTGATGCGTGGGGACTGGAAAAGAATGCAGTTAGGTTCAGGGAAGCCTCAGAAAGCCTTTGGAATTGGTTATAAGCTTCGAATCACGCTCTATGAGTGTTTTCAGTTTTTGAATTTTTGACAAAAATTGCAAAGTTGGTTTTTGATATGAGGCGCAGCTTCAAGGTTCTATGCACTAGGGTTGTCATCTGCTTATGTATGCCAATGGATTAGGGTAAGAATTCAAGCCAAAAAATCAATGTTTTGATGGATCAAATATTTGATTTTTAATGAAATCTTTTCAAATCTTTTCCATGTGCTTTTGGTACCAATCATGGCCAAATCTTTCCAAATTAAGGGTGCACGAAATCTTGAGGTTTTATGGAGAGAATATGCTGCAAAAAGGGATTAAAAAACATGGTTTTCTATTTTTGTCATATTTTATTTCATTAAATGAATTAATAGTGATAAAAATTCAAATAAATAATAAAAAATGATGAAATAAATTCCCTTTGGGTCAAATGGTCGTGCATAACCTTTGGATGATGATTCTTGGAAGAATTTGTGGCCCATTAGCAATTTTGAGGCATTTGAAGCAAAGTTGACTTTTCAAAATTCCCAAAAATTTCCCAACTTCCACAAGGCATATCTTGCTCAATTTTTAAGATTTGATCATGTTCTTGGACATTTTGGAAAGGTCTTGAAGTACTCTAACCAATGCCTTTGGTTCCATGTCATTTTGATTTACCAATCTCAAGTTATGGTCTTTGACTTAAAGTGCCTTTTTGTTGACTTTTGAAAATGACCTATAATGTTGAAATTGATAACTTTTTGTGAGAGCATTTCTTGGACTTGAAGTGTGAAGAGGAGTTGTAGGAAATGTCTTTCTATTCAAAATGAGCTTTGGATGGAATTTTTCTGATAAACCATGTGGAAGTTATGCCTTGGTCAATTTACAGTTGACTTTTTCAACTGTCCAAATATGGAAACTTTTGCATCTTGAGACTTTTTGAGCCATGCCTTGAAAATCATGATCAAGAATTGATCAAATGATGTTTGTGGCTTCAAAATAAGATGTTGACCAAAAATTTGAACTTTTGACTGTCAAATGACCATTTTACCCCTACAGTTGACTGTTGAGCAATTAGGGTTTTTGACTGTGCAATTTTGTGCTGTGAGTCTTGAAACTTGACATGAGGATGCTTGACAATGTTTATAGGCATGTGGGACTTGTTTAGACCCTTGGAAACTTCAATTTCTTTGTCAGAACCAAAACCCTAGTTTTTGACTGTTAGGAGGCCCTTGAACTGTGCAACTCTTGAGAGATTATGAAGCATGCTCTTTGCAAATCTTGAAGAATATGGGAGGGCAAATTTTGGGGTACAACACCATCCTTCTTAGGTATGGGCACAATGTTATCAATCCAAGGCGGGTAATTTATCACAGATAGGAAACCTACTTCGAGCTGTTTCTGAACCTCTTCTTTGATCTTTAAGGCCATGTCGAGTCTGGTCCTTCTTGGTTTTTTCTTTACAGGAGGACATTCTGGCTTGAGTGGCAATCTATGCATTACTATATCAGTGTCTAAGTCGGGCATGTCTTCATACGACCAAGCAAAGATGTCAGCATACTCTTGAAGTAATTCAATCAGCCCTTTCTTTTCTTCACTTTGCAAGGCGGCCCCTATCTTGACTTCTCTCTTTACTTCTTTAGCATCGAGGTTGACGACTTCTGTTTCTTCTTGATACGGCTGGATGACCTTCTCTTCCTGTCTCAAGAGCCTGGCTAGTTCTTCCAGGACTTCACAATCTTCCTCATTATCTTCGTTAGCATGATCAACTGAGTTCTCAAGGATATAAGGATCTATAGCATTATCATTTCCAACGGAGTCCGAGACGGATCTGCATGATCGATGATTTTATGTTTTTTTTTAGAAAGTGCAAAAGAATATTTAGAATATGAAAAGAAAAGTATTTCCATTTTTATTTTGAAAAAGTAAAAGTAAAAGAAAAGGCAGAGAACAAAATTGTATGCGAAAATGCGATTTTTCATTCAATGTTTTAAACTAAGATTGAAACATAAAGGGCCCCTTCTACAAGCTGTCAGTATGCCTTGGGCAGGACATACGACTTAAAATGGAAACAGAAAATTACACATCAAGGAAAACAACTTCAGGGATGTCCATGGCAGTCCAATTGCTGAGCTCCTGGTTTGGCACAACTTGACAGATAAATCTTGAAATATCTTAATCGTCACCTTTAGCATCTGTGGAGAGCACTTGTCCTTCTTTGCTTACATCAGCACTGATGAACACTTCAGAAATTGGGGGAACCTGCTATCCTTTGAGAGGAACCCAACCAGCTTGCACGGAGGATGATGGCTGATACCCAAGACCAAAACGGTCTTTCTTCTCTGGAACTTCAATCAAATTGCCCTAACTGTCATGAGGAGGTCTAGATTCTATGAGGGCTTTGGCATCCTTCAAAGAGGCCAGGGGTATCTCAGACTTCTTACATTCCATGACGGGGACTTTATCAACAGCAACAATCTCCAGATCTTGAAAGGGCAACTCTTGTACCACGCCTTCCACTTCCACATAATGGTAGGTAGTCAGATTATTAATCATTATGTCTTCTTCCCCACAAACGATGACAACTTGGTCATTCACAATGAACTTCAAGCGTTGATGAAGAGTAGATGTTACAGCTCCTGCTACATGAATCCATGGACGTCCCAAAAGGCAAGTATAGGATAGACGGATGTCCATAACATAGAATGACAAATAGAACGTATGGGGACCAATCTTGACAGGCAAATCCACTTCTCCATCCACCGATCTTTTCTAACCATCAAACGCTCAAACATTTAGAATGGAGGGCCTCATCATTACTCCGTCCATATTCAGCTTAAACAAGGTAACCTTAGGCATCACATTGAGTGAAGAACCTATATCCACCAAAACTCGAGATAAAACAGTGTCCAAGCACTTCATAGAAACATGCAGCGCTTTATTGTGGGCTCTGCCTTCAATTGGGAGTTCATCATCGCAGAAACCCAAAAAATTTCCCACAACAATATTAGTGATGATCCCTTCAAACTGGGCCACAGAGATGTCTTGGGTAACATGAGCAGAACATAAGGTCTTCAATAAGGCGTTGCGATGGGCCTCTGAACACAAAAGGAGAGACAAGATGGAGATCTTGGATGGTGTCTGGTTGAGCTGGTCCACTACTTTGTAATCACTCCGCTTGAGAATTCTCAAAAGTTGCTCCGCTTCTTGTCCTTCAGAAAGTTCGGGTTGATTATCCATCACTTGCTTTCCCCTGGCCTTAGCTAGAGCTTCACTGTTAGTTTCCTTAGGAGGTGGTGGTGGAGGAGAAAAGATCCAACCACTGCGGGTCATGTTACTTGTTCCCGCAATGTTGGTAACATTCTTGTCACCAACCAGAGGGCACTCATACCTCTTTCCTTGAATATAGACTACATTATACTCCCATGGAACTGCCTTCGAGTCGTTGCTTGTAGGAGGAATATGAGCTTGAATCATTGTGGGGGTAATAGGAACCTGAATTGTTAACGGAATGCTAGGGGTGGTTGAAAAGCTTCTCGGATAGTAGGGGATTTCTAGGACATCAATCTCTTCTTCTCGGAATACTTTCTCTATCTGTAAGACACCTTCATCGATCAACTGTTGGATGGCCGTCTTCAACTCAATGCACTCTTCTGGTTTGGAAGAACATGTTAAGCAGAAGTCATGGAGTTCTTGTAGCACTTCATGCTTCAACAAATGTTCTCTGACAGTTTCCAAAGATATCTTAATTTCATCAACCTTTAATACCAAAACCCGTTCATTAACTTCTTCAATAGCATGGATTGTTCCCCCTTGATGAGGAGGCATGGGATTATTTTGAATATTCGGACCAACAGGGTTGAAGTTGATGGCTTTTGCATCGATGAGATCTTGAACTTTGCACTTGAATGCTCTACAATTTTCAATTGTATGGCCTGGGGCACCAGAATGGAATTCACAATGAGCATTAATATCATATCCCTTAGGGAGAGGATTTGGCGGGGGACCGAGTTCGCGCAATTGAACCATTTGACTAGCAAGTAACTGTGGGAGAAGCTGAGCGTAGGACATGGGAATAAGATCAAATCTTCTTTCAGGGGCTCTCTGTCTTTGAGGAGCTCTTGGGCCTTGGAGATGTTGATTCGGTTGTTGATAAGTTGTAGGAGATGTAAACTGTTGTTGCGGAACATAATGTGGTTGTGGAGAGAAAGGTCGTTGTTGGGCCATCCAGGGTGTTGGAGTTGTAGCAGCAAATACTTGAGGAACAAATTGGTTGGGAACAGCAACAAGTGTAGGAAAATAAGGGAATCGGACTTGAGGAAATGTGGGAGCTCTTCCTTGGTTGACGGTGATGGCACTGGTCTCGCCCTCTTTCTTCTTGACAAAACCAGAAAATGGTTTTCTACTCATGCTTGCATTATTGTTAACATTGTTAGGAACACCTTGAATCGTTCCAGCCATAATACACATCTCAACACGTTCACCAATGATGACCATATCCGAGAAAGAAGTAGAAGTGCTACTGAGCATATGTTGGAGATAAGGGCCTCGCAGAGTACCCATAAACAGATCAATCAACTCACGATCCAAGAGAGGAGGTTGGACCCTTGCAGCTAGTTCAGCCACCTCTGAGCGTATTCTTTGAAAGACTCTTCATACTTTTGCACCATCCCTTGGAGCTGAGTACGGCTAGGAGCCATGGCAGTATTGTAATGGTAATGTTTCAAAAAAGCATCGGCAAGCTCTCCCCAAGTAGTGACATGAGATCTTTCCAATTGCATATACCAATCTAATGATGCCCCGGTTAAATTGTCCTGAAAGAAATGCATGAGCAAAGGTTCATTTCCAGCATAGGCCGCCATTTTGCGACAATAGGAACGGAGATGTGTCTCTGGGCAAGAAGTGCCTTTGTATTTGTCAAACTCTGGGACTTTGAACTTGGGAGGAATAAATACCCCAGGCACGAGGCACATTGCAGCAGTGTTGAATCCAAAAGCCTTGATACCCTCCATGGCTCTAAGTCGCTCTTTGAGAGCATGATACATTTTCGCAGTTTCGGCAACCCCGGAAGCAAGGTTCACTTGGGGTTCATCGAGATCAATAACATCGTGATGATCGTCGACATCATTCCTAGGAGCACTGATAGTAGTCTCAACATTAGCATTGTCATTTCTCCCATTAGCAGAAGTGGAAGGAGCAGTAGTAGTAAGCTTGGCAACACTTTGGTGTAGTTCTTCTTGACCCTTAATCACGGCATGCAGAGTTTCCATGAGTTGATCCATGTGAGTACCCATAGTGTCCATATCCCGACGGAGTGCATTCTGATTTTCTTCAAAAAGATCCATTAGCCTTTGTCGGTTGCCTCTGGTACGGTAAGGATGTGAATGAGTCGTCTTTTCTGTTTACTGGATTCTGAGAAAGGGGACCCCAATGAGTTTTTGTTGTGAAAAAAAGAATGCATGGTAAGATGGATGAATGCTTTATCTTCATTTCTGATGAGACCCAAAGACTCGTCTATCTTTTTAAAATTTCTTTTTTTGAAAAGTTGTATCAACGAGACTTGTCTTTGGATTTCTCTAGATATGAGATATATATACATGTGA
Organism: Vicia faba; assembly: GCA_948472305.1. Classification (NCBI taxonomy): domain Eukaryota; kingdom Viridiplantae; phylum Streptophyta; class Magnoliopsida; order Fabales; family Fabaceae; genus Vicia; species Vicia faba. Next base: position 1,188,119,155 of record OX451740.1, on the reverse strand, counting down.
TATGATGTCAGGGTATGCTATGGCATGAAGTCTCATCTCCACATATTCTGGATAACCATTGTGTAGTCCGTTGCACAGGATGAAAGTAACAGGATCAAAAGTTCGACGTCACATGCATGGAGTCAAAGTAATCACCCAGGAGGTATGTACTAGGGGTTTATCACCTTCCGAACAAGGTTTTAAAAAGTTCTCGAAGTCTACACTCTTCCTTTGGATATTACCAATGTCCCAATTACTTGGTAATCAGTAATATTCACAGGAAAAACTCGTCTGAGTGCAATATCGCGTGACAACTACTTCCGGATTACTCTGTTACAGTCTCTGCATTACACCTAAAAGGCTAGGATGGGTTAATGGTTCTACGACCCTCATCTTCTCGAGCTCCCAGGTCGAAAGCAACGACATCTTCCCAATTACTCGGTAAACATCACTACTCTCAAGGGGACCTCCACTGAGCGGGGGATTTTCATGCCTCCTTCTTCGGGATTACTCCCTCAAAGTTAACATGACTATATCGCCCGTCCTAATCCTATGTGTGAACCAAGTCCGGGTATAGGACTTATCAAAAGTAATCACCAAACCCAACATCACAACGTATCCAGAATATGTGAGTAGCAACAATATATGCAATATATACAAAAGAACAAAATAAATAAAAAAATAAAACAGTAAAGCAAGATAAAGCAAATAAATAAACACCCAAAAAGACAAATAAACAAAACTAGGAGAGACTCGCTAAAGTCCCCAGCAGAGTCGCCAGCTGAAGCCACCGGAAGAAAACACAGAGCCGCCACCGAACTTTATTTATCCCGAAGGAAGGGGAAATATCGATAAAACCACAAGGGAATGGATAAGATGGTCTTGCGACCAAGAGAAAGGGTAAGGGAGTCGGTTATGCGAGGGGAAGGTATCAGCACCCCTTGCATCCATTGTACTCAACGGGATCCATTTTGTTTGTTTGTCTTAAAGGGTGTGTTTATCTACAACTATGCTTGCTTAAAGGGAAATGGATGGTTTTTGATTATTGCGTTCGTGAGGGTTTCGTGACCCTTTGCCTACGTATCTGTGATCGGTGGAAATAGAACTGACTGTTTTTTAAGCTGGTTCGCGAAATGTCGCGGTAAGCAAGAGTCGCCACCGTCTTTTATGTTCTCCAACATGGAAAGGACAAAAGCACAGCAAAATTCCTTTTCGAGATGTTTCTCGGTTCGGGAGGTAGATTATAGAAAGGGAAGGTATTAGCACCCTTTCTATCCGTGGTTATCCACGGGCTCTTAGGTACTTGCTCTTATGTTTTCAAAAGATTGTTTGCTTTTCAAGTGTGTGTGGATTTTGAAAAAGTTTCGTTTGAAAAATTTCTAAGTAACTCTTGTATCTGTCCTCAAGAGTGTATGAAAAATTTGTTTGAAAACTTTTAGAAAGTGTGAGTGCGAAAAGATGTTTTGTTTGTTTTTGAGAGAGAAAGTACCCAGGAGAATCTACCTACTCTAAGGAATTAAGCTGTGTAAGAGTCCTTTAGATAGTGTTATCCCACCATTGAGAGGTAGGTAGCACCATTGTTGGAGTTGTTCGGGTCAATTCGATTATTAGGGACATGTGATCACCAAAGCAATAGTAGAACGCCTTAGCGGTAACCCTAATGTCCTAGATCCTTTTTTATCCGAGGCAACCGTTTCGAGGCAACTGGATCTTAGACAGGAGGGCGACCTCTAAAACACTCTATGCTTGACGACCACTTTCGAGGCAACCAGTGAGGTGTACCCTAGGAGTGGCATGTGCTTGCGTGTTGAATTCAGTTTATATTTATCTTGTGATAATGCATCATTGTGAGCTACGGATTGGTTTTATTATTCATACAAGTCTTTCATGCATTTTTAACAGTTAAGAGTGCGGAAAATAAATTGCGGAAAGGTAAATCTACGCTATTACAAGGCGCGGGTCTATACATCGCCAAAAACATAACCCGTTTTGGAAAATAAATGCGGAAAGTAAATAAAAGCGGTAAATCTAATTACTATTACATCCTTTGAGCAGATACATAAATAATCAAGAATAAGGATAATGCGCGAAAGAAATTAAATCAGGACGTCCTAGGGTTTTGACCCTTTTGAGAAATAAAGAAATTTTTAGTCCCTTTTTGCAATTAATTAAACATTAAACCTAGTACTAATTAATTATTTAATTAAAAAAAGAAAAAAATGATTTTTGTGTTTTATGTTTTTTTTTTAATAAAAATAAAAAGAAAAGGAAATAAAATTAAAAGTTAGTAAAACCTAATTCTAAATTGTTTTTATTTATTATGAAAAAAGGTTAAAATTAACTAATTAAACTAATTAATTTGTTAGTATTTTATTTACAAAATAATGAATTAAAGTGAAATTAACAATTAGTAATAAAAAATATTAACATTTTAATAGTCTGAATTTATTATGAAAATTAATTTGTTAGTTAATAATGATAATAATAATAATAATAAGTTAAAAGAATTAAAATAAAAAAGAACATAAAAAGAATAGTAAAACCGGGGGGGGGGGGGGGGGGGGGGGGGGTTTGATGGCCTAATGGAGGTGTTGTTCTGGAAATTAGGCCCATTAAGCTTAAGCCTGCGTTGACTTCTGGAATCAGCTGCGTGTGCATTGACCAGATAGCATGGTGTTCCCCTTCTTTTGGCCTTTGGATCACTGCTTGAAGCCACATGGCAGGCTGGGACATGAGGTACATGGTGGAATGTTTTTGATAGCCTGCATGTGAACATGTTTGAAAAAATAGAAAGAAGCGTTTGGGGGACCTGGGAATCGAACCCAGGTCCCAATGGTCCTTGGACAGCGCAACAACCACTAAGCCAGGCGCCTGTAATTGTTATTATATTAATGAATGAGAATAATATATAAACATTAATGCATGTATTGTAAAACAACCAAAAAGCGCGCGCCATTTGAATTCTCCAGTAGCCAGCTGACACGTCCTTCGTCTTCATCCTTTTCCATGTAAAACAAAAACAATTAGCGGGGGTTTTTAACCCCCACAAAATAGGGCGAGGGAAAATAGCGAATAGGTCCCTGAGTTATATAAATTGGGCGCGATAGTCTTATTCAATTCGTCTTGTCCAGGCGGTTTCAACCATGTGCGTGAGATAGTCCAATTTTGCCTATGCTGTAAAGCCCTAATTTAAAAACTCAAAAACCCTAAGAATCGTTAATGGCAAATCACAATCTTGTACATGATAATCCAATTAATTGATATCAATAGCTTTGTATGGATGCAAGCAATATAAAACAAGCCATAAATCACATCAAATGTTCATGAATTGGGAGTTTCGATTATGGCAAAAGTTTAACAAACCGTGATTCTGTTTGGTGTGATTTCTCAAGCTTTGGCACGTGAATTTGATTGCAATAGGTTCCTGAGTATTCCAGCAACGTGTTTGAATCTTTTAATCTCCTTGAAAGGGCCTGGAAGTGAGAAAACAGATTTTACTTTGTTCTTGATTTTTTGGAATTAGTTTGTGGCTTTTTGCAGCAGCTTGCACGTCCCAAGCTTTAGGGTTTGCTTCAGTATTTATGTTGGAAGGGAATTAGGGTACAAACTTGTCCAAGAATCCATGAAATTATGTTTTGCATCTTTGATTTCAATCAAATCTTTTTGCATCTTTTAATTGAGAAAACTTGCCAAAATTGGATGATTTTGTCTCTTTGATTGGCAAACGAAATCTTCAGCATGTGTTGGTCATATTTGCTCCACAAAAGATTTGAAAACAATATCTTTTGAATTTTCCTACAATTAAATGAATTAAATGAATTAATATTAATAAAAATTCAATTAATTAATTAAAAATAAGAAAATAAATCAATTTAAGCTCAATGGGTCGTGCATAGGCCTTGGACAATGTTTCAAGAAAGAATTTGAGGCCCATTAGCAAAAATGAAGTGTTTTGGGCAAAGTTGACTTTTGCAAATTCCCAAAAATTTCCCAACTTCTCCAATGCACATCTTGCTCAATTTTGATCATATGAACATTTTCTTGGACATTTTGGAAAGGTCTTGAAGTCCTCTAACCAATGCCTTTGGTCCCGTGTCATTTTGATTTACCAATCTCAAGTTATGGTCTTTGACTTAAAATGCCTTTTTGTTGACTTTTGAAATTGACCTATAATGTAGAAATTGATAACTTTTTGTGAGAGCATTTCTTGGACTTGGAATGTGAAGATGAGTTGTAGGAAATTTCATCCCCTTCAAAATGAGCATTGGATGGGATTTTTCTGATGAACCATGCAAAAGTTATGCCTTGGTCAAGTTACAGTTGACTTTTCAGCTGTCCAAAAATAGAAATTTTTGCATCTTTGATGATTTTTGAGCCATTCTTGTGGAATCATGACCAAGACTTGATCAAATGATGTTTGTGGCTTCAAAATAAGATGTTGACCAAAAATTTTGACTTTTGACTGTAAGATGACCATTTTGCCCCTACAGTTGATTGTGAAGCAAATGGGACTTTTGACTGTGCAATTTGATGCTGTGAGCCTTGCAACTTGGCATGTAGATGCTTGGCAATGTATATGGGCCTATGGGACTTGATTGAGCCCTTGAAAACCTCAACTTCCTTTCAAGAACCAAAACCCTAATTTTAGCTGGCTTAGGAGAATGTTTGACTATGCAACCCCTTGATCCATTTGAAGATTGATCTTGACAAATCTTGAAGAATATGGGAGGGCAAAATTTGGGGTACAACAGTATCCAATGAAGGAATCAGAACACCGTAGTTCCTCTAGAAAAAAGTTGGTTTGTTTGTGTTTTTTAGTGGGCGACGCTAACGCACGCATTCTAGAAATAGGCACGGCCAGTATCGCGGTAGAACGGCGATAACATTCCCTTTTGGCGGAGTTTTGCTTGGTTGAGTGTTTTTGCGAGTTTTAGAATAAATTCGAGTAATAATTAAATGTTTTTTATTTTTTATTTTTTTGGTTAAGTTTTAATTACAAAAGAAGAAAAGGTTAAGTGGGGAATTAAAACCTATTTGTTTGTTATGTACAAGTGAGCTAAAAGTCTATTTCGACATAAAGCGATTGAAACAGAGTTTAATCGCCTCATGGAGGTACCTAAGGGAATATGACACCGAAGTCGAGAGAGAAAACAAAGAAACTAAGACCCTAAATATTTATTGTTTTAAGAAAATAGTACTATAATTTTTTTTACAACTTATTGTGAAATGAGTATCGAAACCTAATTTTAACTTATTTTGGGTATTTTATTAAGTTAAATGAAACAAATTGAATTAAAGAAAATTAAACAAAAGATTAAGTAAATAACAAAATGAAAGATTAATTAAAACAAACACGTTTTTGTATTTTTTTTTCTCATGCAATAACTATGTAAAGAAAAGAAATTAAATAAATATATTTTTTAAGAAGTATATGGTAAAATACATAAAGATAAAGCCTAAAGAACTAAAAAATGGAAAATGCCCCAGCAGGGGTTGAACCCGGGTCCCCAAGGTTTATGGTTAGGTGCTCTGCCAGTTAAACTATCTTGTTTATTCATTATAACAATGATTTAATTAAAACAAAAGGGGAAACGGTGATTGGGTTGGGCCAGCAGCCCAATGGGCTGACCCGGTTTGGATAAGAGAAAGGAAAAGTTTGAAAACCCTAATGCAGTAAAGGGGTGCCGCTTATGTGCTTTGGGAAGGGAAAGAAATTAAATTGTAAATTAATTCTGATTATTCTTCCAATTAACTCAATTGAAACAAAATGTTATCTTTCTATCCTCTCTCGTGAAACTGTTTCTCTCTTCTTTATCCCTATTTTCATTCTTTCCATAGAACCAGCGAGAACGCCATATTTTCTTCTATAACAACATACAAATCAACATGAAAAAAATAGAGTAAAGGGCGTGACTTACCCGCAGTGAAGGCAGCGATTGACAGGCTTTGTGGTGCTCGCAGGTTGTAGCTTTAGCGGTGTTACGGATTTTCAATGTCGATTGCTGAGTAGGTGGAATCCGCAGGGATGCAATTGGTTGAATGTTGGTGCGGAAATTCTGACAATTTCGATTTTGTTGTTCTCTGTTTTCTGTTTTCCATTTCGTGTTTCTCTGATATGAAAATAATATTTTTTCTCTTGAGTTTGTCTTTATGTTGGTGCTAAATCGAAAAAGTGGTGTGAAGTTTGTTCTTTTTTTTTTGTTCATGAAAGGCCATTGATGAGTGTATGTTTACAGTATAAAGGGAATTTGTGATGTATTGTTTGTGATGAATTGTTAGCATGAAAGGTTCAGATTTGTGATGGGTTGTTGAGTTTAATATTGAAAGTATGAAGTTGCAGTTTTTGTGAAAGTTAAGATTTGTTTGTTGTTACTGATTTGTGTGAGTGAGTTTTGTTGAGAGAAATTGAATGTTGTTGATTGTTTGTATCGATGCAGGTTTGGTGAATATGGTCAGGATGGAAGGTTATAGAGGTTATGTGGGTGTGTTAGAGATGAAAAAAAATGAAACTGTATGAAGGTTTGGAGAAGATGTAATAGAGGAAGATTGAAGAGAGCAGAGGCGTATTGAAGGTTTTGAGAGAGTTAGCAGCAAAGGTTTTGAGGTATGTTATTGTATGTGAATGAAAGTTTTTTAGAAATCCCGTTTTTCTATCCTTTTCTCTCCCTTGTCCCTGCCTGTTTTGTCTGTTCTCTCCCCTTTGATTTTCTGGTTGGTTCTTCTTTATAATGAACAAAAGGCTGGAAAATTGGAGGGAAAATGGATGATATTTGAACAATGTTGGTATGTTGTCTTGTGGATTTAGAATGCAGGTTTTGTTTTTGTCTATTTTTGTGTTTATGGGTAGTTTTCTTGGACTGTTTGGCTTGTTTCTGCAGCATAGCTGTAGCAGAAATTTTGGACTGGTTTGGGCTGAATTGCAGCAGGTTATATCTTTCCTCTTTCATCTTTCTGTGATGTAAAGCTTTTGTGCTTTTTTCTTTGAAAAGTCTGAAGGGTTTGCACATTTGGAACATGATGACATTGGGCATTTGGCTGCTTGTTAGTTTTCACTATTGTTTTGTTTAATATTTGTTGATTGGTTATGTTATAGTCATGCTGCTTATTGTTGCATTGCCCTTACTTGCTGCCTTGCTTCTGCGCATTTGGCTAGCCTGTTATGCTTGTTTCGCTAGCCTGCTATTATTTGCTTGTGCTATATGTTGTGGGCCTGCTGTTTGCTCATTTGCGTTGTTCTGCTATGCTTTTTGTTGGCCTGCTGTTATTGTTCTGCGCGCTATGCTGCTGCTTGCTTTTACATTTTGTTTTGGTTTTAGCTGATGTTATTTTTTTGCTTTATCAACAGGAAACATTTGCGATCTTTTTCTTTTTTCCTTTTTGTGAACCAAAGAGAAAAACTCTTTTTGTGATTTGCAATTGGGAGAAAATAAACCATGATAAAAATAACTCCCTGACTGATTCCAAAAGGCAAACCCTCATGATGAGATATCAATCAATTAATTCTTGTTTGAATTTTTTTTTATGTGTTTGATCGCTAACTTTTCTTTTTCCTTGTTTCATGAGCATGATTATTGGACGGCAAGAGGGATTGTAAGAACGTGGATGATTCTCTTGAAGAAGAAGCAACAACAATTGAAGGCGAAAGGATTGATTCCCTTTTTGTTTTTGTAAACAGCAATTGTAACTTGTAATCCGTGACATGCCTTGTAACTCGTCTCAAAAAATGTAATGAACACAAAAGCTTGAATGAATTTATTTTGAATGAATTTTGTTGTAGAAATCAAATAACTCTTGCATCTTGTTTAAATTATGAAATTCTCTCTTGAATAATTCGAACGCACATCTCAACTTTGTAACTTAAATCTCAAGAAATCATGAATAATGGTTATAACTTGTATTCCAAACAAAACACGCGTCTTATCTTTCAAAATCCAATCAAACTCTCAAACAAAATAAATGCTTAAGAATTTAATTCCACTGATTAATTCGAACCCCAAAACACCGGTCGCTTGAACCTTGATCTTTATATCATGCCTGAACCACACTCGCACTTCTCGACCAGAAACCTAATTTTTGATATTCAGCCCACAATAACTTGTAACTTAAGCAACAAAAACATGTCTTGATTATCATGAACCTTTAACCTCATTTCCTGAAGTGCTCGAACTCCACATTTGCCAATTCAACCTCCAAATTCTCGACTCAATGGCTTAGAGACTTAAAGAAGAAACTTGAAATGTGAGGAGGTGAAATTCTTGACCTAACGCACTGAGCTCTGAGCCATCTTCGGGGCAGGCGAGAGAGACATCTTCCCAGAAACCAAAAACTCAAAACCCTAGCATCTTGACCAGCACACATAGGGAAGTAAACCTTAATCCAGGCTCTGATAAATTTGAGCGAGAACCAACCTTGTAACCTGACGACACAATTCATTCCGCGATCCGCTAATCGAGAACCAGATGTGTTTCCCTTTTTTTTACCTGATAAGAAAACCTCAAAACAAGATTAGACATAAAGAGGGCGCAGCCCTAAAACTTCAAACCAAAGTGCCTGATTCCCTGAGATGCGGGATATGCAAATGACTGAATGAAAAAATGATGCAACTGGAATGCAAACTTCAAATCTAGACCAAAAATAAAAGAGATAGGATAAATTTGGGGTACGACAAATACATTTCATACATCATGACATTGCATACAACTAACTCTTTACCTTTCAGGGAAAGATACAATCAAATTCTCACAAGTTTTCTCTGGTTCAGTCAAGTCGGCGCTAAGATTTCTATTCCAGTTCAAGCCATGAAGCCTGGAATCGACCAGATAGTGGTTTATCTTAAATTCAAGCTATGAAGCCTGGAAATTGACCAAAAAATAGTTGAATCCCCAACAAGTTATTGTGAAGCCTGGAGAACAACCAGATAGCAGTACAAAGACACCATGAAGCCTGGAATCGACCAGATAGTGGTATATCATAAACACAAGAGGTGAAGCCCGGAAATCGACCGGAAAACAGCTTAACAAGGTATTGTGAAGCCTGGAAATAGACCAGATAGCAGTACAGGACACCATGAAGCCTGGATTCGACCAAATAATGTTATAAGACACTGAAGCCTGGGACTACGACCAGATAACAGTGGGGGACACTGCGAAGCTTGGATTTCAACCAAATAGCAGTCTACCCGGCCAATTACTATGAAGCCCAGAAATCGACCGGATATTAGTAAGCCTTAAAATCAAATGGAAGCCCGGGTGCGACCGGATAACCACTTGATTTCTTCCGAAGCCTGGAACACGACCAAATAAGAAGTAAGAAATTGCGAAGCCTGGATTACAACCAGATAGCAGCAAAGAACTGAAGCCTGGAATCGACCAGATAACAGAATAAGACACTGCGAAGCTTGGATTTCGACCAAATAGCAGTTTACCTGGACAATTACTAAGAAGCCCATAATTGACTGGATATTAGTATGCCTTAAATTCGAGTTGAAGCCCGGATGCGACCGAATAACAACTTAATTCCTTCTGAAGCCTGGAGTACGACCAAATAAGAATTGAGAAATTGCGAAGCCTGGAGAACGACCAGATAGCAAGTTTAATCTCATCTCCTCAGTAAGTCACTGTAAAGCCTGGAGCACGACCAGATAGCAGTCGATCTTATCACTATGAAGCCTGGATCACGACCATATAGTAGTTCATTTTCATTTTTTCGACTAAGAGATGATTCCCCAGTAGAGTAACGGACAAGTGAAGTTCCTAAAACTCTATTTCTCTCAAGACAGAGACCAGCATCCCCAGCGAAGTCCTCCTCAACAACAGGTATACGGGCTCTCGCAAAGGAATATGTTATGCAATCGACACTTCTTCGGATGGCATCTTTAAGCCCATCTTCTGACATCTACCTCCAAATGGAATCTATAAGCCCATTCCCGATATCGCAAGGCCAGTACCACTTCATGCGAGTGCAAAATTTTGGGCACTCTAGTGTTCAATCATCTTCAACCTTCGGATCACGAAAGGCAGACAAGTCAATCTACATCCTAGGGTTTAAGAAGATTGAACAGGGGCAGCTGTTGTACCCCAAAATTTTCCCTCCCATATTCCTCAATACATTTCAAATGAGGTCTTCAAATTGCCCAAGAAAGTCCAAGAGTTAACCAGACAAACTCTCTCCTAAAGGCAGTCTACCTCAAATTAGGGTTTCAGTTTGCATCAAGGTATTTGAGCCCAAAGGATCCCAAATTCTCACCATTATCCTAAAATGTTCTCAAGATCATCCATGTCAAGTTTCAAGCCTTGCAGAGGAAGTTTTCTCAGTCAATTGCTCAAAGGCCTGAAAATCGACTATGCTAGGGCAAAAGTCAAATGTGTCCTACATACAGTCAAACTTCAAGATTTTTAGTCAACATCCTCATTTTGAAGTATTATTCATCATTTGATCAAGGTTTGATCATGATTCCTCAAGGATTGCTCACAATTCATCAAAACCCAAAAGTTGCAAAATTAGGGTTTTGTAGGAAAAGTCAACTCAACTTTGACCAAGCATAAATTTCTCATACTTTATCAGAAATGACCCATGCAAAGCTAATTTTGAAGATGATGCAATTTCCTACAATTAATATTCAGCTCCCAAGTTCAAAATATGCACTCACCAGAAGATACAAATTTGGACATTATAGGTCATTTTGAAAAGTCAACAAAAACACCTTTTTTGTCAAACCTTCATACATGAACATGGAAGACTCAATTGAGATGAGACCAAAAGGGTTTCTTAGAGGACATCCTAAGCTTTCTAAAAAGTTTAATAACATATCTCTAGGGTCAAAATTGAAGGAGTTATGCATTGGCAAAGTTGACCTTTTTTGCAAAATTGCCAAAAGTCAAAAGTGGCCAAAGTTGCAATTTTGGTCAAATAGGCCCAACTTTTTATGCTTGTTTTGAGTTTGTAATATGGTCCACGGCCCATGATCCTTCCCACTTGCCTTTATTTTATTTTTGTCATTTATTTTGATTTTTTATTTCAATTAAATCAAATTAAATCAAAATAAAATCATGAAAATATCAAAACTAATCAAAGCTTGAGATTTTGTGCATGTTTAGGTCTCTTATCCAGCTGGGAAGAGAATCAAATAATGCAAGGCTTGTTTGGACAGAAAAAGATTGAATTTTTATTGTTTTGGAAAGATTTGATGCAAGGGTGAATCAATGATTAAATCTTCATAATTGCAAGGATTTGATGCAAACTTGTAACCCTAATGCACTCTATGATATATATTGAATAAATCCAAAGCAAAAGAACAAGGATTGGAGGCGTGAGAACTGAAAGAAAACTTGCAAAAACTCAACAAAAGTGGTTAATCAAATTCCAATTTCCAGGCTTCTTCAAGCCATTCCAAGCATACCATTCGCTTGTTGGGCATTCAAGGATTATATCCCAAGCATCAACAAGCATTTTCGTGCCCAGATACGCATTGTAAGCACCTCACGACATCCCTACTTTTTTGAAATCACAATTCATAATTCTGGCATTGTTAGCACATGTTATGGGTATATTCTGAATCTTTGAGACATTTGCAAGCTAATGATAATAATTAATTGCATTTTTGTTAACCATACAGAGATTTGCCATGATTAGGGTTTAGGTTTCGTTTTTAGGGGTTTTTATTGCAGGAACAATTGGCCATGGAAAGTGGTAATATGATGCTCGTGAGGTTGCCACGAGTTGATTGGTACCATTGTTGGGCATTTATCTGGTTCGTATGAGATTTTAGAGAAACGCAGGCTTATACCTACGCCCAGAAAATCGTAGGTAAAAGTCCTGGACTTTTGCCAACGGAGGGAGGAAGAAGAAGGGTGGCGTGGCACCCCCTGACTGGCCCATTCAAAAATTTGCGCGTTTGGCATATGTTAATGTGTTTTTTTCAATATAATTTTTATATGTTATTCCATGTACAACACAATGCGCTAGCTCAGTTGGTCAGGAGACGCTTGGAAAAGCCAAAGGGCCTAGGTTCGAATCCCAGGTCCCCCATATTATTTCATGATTTTATTTCTTACATTATCTGGTACACATGCGTGCAAAGGGACCACCATATGCCATCATCCTTCAACCAACAGATCTCCAATCAGCTAGATCCAAGGGTCATCCTTGGGAGATCCATGATGCACCCTAGTCAAGCCAAGGCACAAGATCTGAAAAGTCAACGTGGGCTAAGGCTTATTGGGCCCAAAACTGCTATTGAGACTCCCTTATTGCCACTAACACCAGGCCCATTTTTTTCTCTTTTTTTCTTTTATATATTTTCTTTTATTTATTTATTTTTGTTTAAATATTTTCTAACATAAAATTAATTCTTTTTTACAAAAACTCATAAAATCAATTTTCAACAATTTAGATTTAGGTTTTATTTTTTTCAAATTTAATTTAATAATTAGTTTAATTTAATTTTAGGGTAATTTTAACCTTTTTGTAAATAATATAAAATAAATTAGAAATTAGGGTTTGTTTGATTTAATTTTTATTTTCTTTTCTTAAAATAACCAAAATGCAAAAATAGGTCAAATTAATTATTTTTCTCAATTTAAATTAATTAGTAATTAGGTTTGTACTTATTTAATTAAAACCTTATTTTCTCAAAATAATCAAAAACAACAAAAAATGATTTTTCTTAGGTTTAGACGGGGTCAAAACCCTTATTTCTCTCGTTCTCGATTCATCGCACGCGTTATTTATTTTTTGCAAATATTAATGTAACTGCTCATGGAATGTAATAGTTAATTAGGATTCTTCTTTTATTTATCGTTTTACGGGTTTTTGGCTATGTAATTAATCCCCCTCCCTGAAGCCTTGTAATAGCGTAGTTTTATTTCTCGCATTTTAATTTTCGCAAATATTAACTGTTAGATGTATGATAATAGGATTGCATGACAAGACTGTATGTTAATTTTAAAATGGTTAGCAAAACCAAAATGTGCAAAGATAATAACTTGAAATCAAATCACTCGCACATGCGCACTCCTAGGGTATACTCTCACTTCGGTTGCCTTCGATAAACGATCATTAAGTATAGGGCATTTTAGTGGTTGCTCTCTTGTCTAAACAAAGATCAAATGTCCTGTTCAGAAATGATGCCTCGGAAAGGTTGCCTCGGAAATGTTGCCTCGAATATGATCTTAAGACATTAGGGTTATTACTAAGACATCCTAACATTGCTTTAGTGATCGTATGTCCCTTTCGAATTGACCCCTTACAACTCCAACAACGGTTCTACCTACTCACTAATAGTGGGATAGCGTTGTCTAAAGGAAACAAGAACAGAAACATTCTTTTTTCGAGTAGGTAGATGCTAGTAGGTACTTGCTCAAATCAAATTTTTCCACTCTTACACTCTTTTCAAACAAAGTTTTCAAAAACACTTCGTAACACTCTTGAAGATAGAAGCAAGGGTTAAAACGAAGTAAAACAAAAACTTTTCAAAAACACACAAACACGGAACCATTTTTTTAGAATGATGAGCATGTACCTAAGAGCCCGTGGAAAACTACGGATAGAAAGGGTGCTAATATCTTCCCTTTCTATAATCTACCCCCCGTACCCAAAAATCTCGAAAAATGAATTTTTCTGTGCTTTTTTCCTTTCCAGTTGGATAAAATAAAAGTCGGTGGCGACTCTTGCTTACCGCGACATTTTGCGAACACAAAATGCAAAACGCAAACCAACATTTTCCAAAACAGTCGGTTCTGCCACCGTATCACAGTAGGCATTAAAGGTTCGCAACCGCGGCGGGTGAAAAAATCATAAAAAATACTTCTTTTCTCACCTCCACCATCTATTTTTTATACAATATTTTATAGCCAAAATATACAAATTTTTCAAAGAGGTTCCTGCGGAGTACCATAGATGTTTAGGGTGCTAATACCTTCCCTTTGCATAACCAACCCCCTTAACTTGAATCTTTCCCCTTATTTTTGGGTTAATCACTCTTTTCCCATTCCTTTGGAAACAATAAAGCGCGGTGGCAATTTTTATTTTGATCTGTGTAAGTCTAGTCAATCTAATGGCTTGGTCTTAAACATTTCTACCACTACAAACTCCCCTTGATTCCAATAGATCAGATATTGAGATCTTATGAGTCTTGATTCTTGATGCCAATCGTGCCAATTGAGATCTTGAAACTCTAACGTCACAAAGACATATTCCAAATTCTCAATTTAGAGCCTGATCATGAACAACCTGATTATGAACTTAAAACTTCTCAGAGTCTGAATCCAAAAGTTATACAAAAGCCTTGTTTATCACTTTCAGATCTTGACTTTAATCAGAGTTCATGATTCCTGAAAAAGAAAACAATTCTAATAGAAATAGAAGTTTAATTGAGTTAGAATGTAAGCAGCTCTTTTCAGAGAAGTTTTCCACAATTTGATTAGTAGAATAAAAATATTACTTTCATTTATTTACTCCCACTTTTTGTCATAACCAAAAAGGTAATTATGTGTGAAAAACATAAAAACAGAAGAAAGAAGAAAAAAATTAAAGCGAAAATAATACTTTCATATAGCTCAAAAGATCATACGACATAAAAGAAAGCATAAGAAGCAAATAATTCTAAGGTTCAGAAGCAAAAGGGAAAATAAAATCCTAAGAGTCTAGGGTCCAGATACAGAAGGTGTTGGAGCAAATATATTCTCAAGAATCAACTGCAACATGTTTTGAACATTCTCGTTGACGACCTTTTGTTGAATGATGCTTTCTCTGAAAACCTGTTCTTCTCCTCTAATCTCACCAATTGCATTTTCCAGACGTGCAGCAACAGGATCAGAAGAAGACACAACCAAAGCATCTTGTCTTGCCTTTTCAACTTCTTATGCCTTTTAAGTCAACATGAATTCTTCAGATTTTCTGGCTTCTTCTTCTTGAGCTTTTAGCCTGGCTTCCTCTGCCTCTTTCAGCATTCTAGATTCAACTTCTCTTTGTTTTGTAGCAAGCAACTCAAAGAGTCTGACTTATTCTCTTGCTTCTACACTTTCTGTCACCATCTGAACATCCCAAATTATGGATGCTTTAGAAAAGGACTCCATTCGTTCAAACTCAAAAGACATCCACTTCTAAAACAGCTTCCAAGAAGCATCTAGATCCTGAGGCTTAGTAGAAGTACTTGCCTCTGCACTAAGCTTCGCAACCTTTTTCTTATCTTGATTTTGAACATGTTAATGCATTCATCCAAGGTTTTTGGAGAAGGTTTTTTGTAAACAACTAAAGCTAGGTCAGGTTTAGAATGGTTTGGTTCAGAAGTTTGTTCAGGAGGATTTTATGGTGATGGTTGTTCAGATATGTCAAAGAGATCAGAAATGGTGAAAGGTTCAATTGTGGGAATTTTAAGAGCTTAAAAGTTATTAGAAATTGTCCTTTCAAACATTTATTCATCAGAAGGAGAGTGTGGATCAGTATGGATAGAGGGTGAGTTATGGAGAGTAGATTCTTTGTTGAAAAAGGCAAAATGAAGGTTGTTATCAAAGTTCGAAATGAGGAGTTTATGTAAGTGATTTAGACGAGATTAATCGAGATGTGGGAGTTTGGATAGGTTCTGATGGAATGGTTGAAGTGGATGCTTGTGTAGTTGTGGCATGTTCAGATTCAGAAATATTCATGGTTGGTGGTGAAACTGACACATTTCTTGCTAAAGGAATTGTTTTTGAAACTGTATCAGATACATATGAGATATTGGTAAAAGGAACAGAAACATGAGTGGTGATTGGTGGTGGTGGAACAAAAAAGGATGTAAAAGATGAATTTTATGGGGAGGTATTTGGCATGGATGATAACACATTAGCAATATTAGAAACAACTATAGAAACAAGTATAGAAGTAGACTTACTTGCAGATTCAGAAGTTCCAGTACCCAGAATAGCATCTTTAAGAAATCCAAACTTCTTCTTTTTCTTCTTCTTCTCAGGTTCAGAAGTTTATGAACTTTTCTTTCTTTTCCCTCTAAAATAATTAACACCCTCAGCAGGCAGATCCAAGTAATTGAAACTGGACATATCATGTCCTTCTGCTTGCATAATTAGAATATAGGCAGCAACGATAGATACATGATCTATATTAGAGAATAAAGGATAGTTGTCTACAGGAATTCTTCTGCGATGTATACTTTCAAAAGGTGCAATCTGAGGCTTGACAATGATTTCCTCTATTAGCTTCATGTTCTTCAGAGTTTGTCCATTGAACGAATCTCCAACACTTGGAGCCAGATCCTCTGTGTAATTGGCTTCTTCAACTAAAAAATTTACTAATCCCCTTTCCATAAAAATGTTTGTTAGAAGACGTCCACAAGGAATATAAGATGAAATTTTTTTGGTTTGATTGGAAGTGGTTCTTATATTTTTGATAGAGTCCCTCAGATGATTAAACAAAATATAGGGAAGATTTATCTTCTGATTAGTTAGCAGATAGTACAACATGTACTTCTGATTGACGTTGAAGTAATCAGAAGAGCTTGAAGCATATCTAGGGTTTATGCAACCTAGAATAATCTTGTTTCAAACTCTTAGATGATCATGAAGATCTTTTCTCTTTTACACAGTCTTCTCAGCAAAATAATTCTTAAACAGTAGTTAGTTAAGAGATTCCTTTGCAAAATTTTATTTAGCATCCATTCCATAAACATATTTTCTTTGCAAAAACTTCAATCCCAAAAGATTTGCAATATACTTTTTAGTGATGATGATTCTTTGCCCAATCAAATCAAAGACAATGTGCAAATTGTCACAATCGTCCATTTTCCAGAAATCTTTCACTAACGCCCCATAAACTGGACTGTGAAGCTTGTTGAAGTAGTTTTCCAAGCCTTGAACACCTAGTACCTTTTTTAGGTTACACCCATTTGCAGTTAAGTTATCAAAATCAACCATGAATTCTCTAAGAACGGTCAACCCTTCAGGTTTCAAATTGTAATAAACTTGAGCACTTTTCTATGTAATGTGATTCTCTCCCAAAGGGTTTGACGATGATGAAGGAATGGATAAAGTTGATGAAGGAACATGTTGTACCCCAAAATTTTCCCTCTTATTTTTCTTGAAGACATTCTCAAAGGGTCCTCAAATACTCAAGGTGGCTCAAGAATTGATCAGATAAATTCTCCTCCTAGGAAATGGGTCCACAACTAGGGTTTGGTATTTCTAAAGGAAGATTGGGCTTCCAAGGCCTCAAATGGTTTTCATGGTTCCTCATATGCTTCAAAGAATGCTCATAACAAGTTTCAAGTCTTGTATCACATGTTTTCTCAGTTAATGGCTCAGATGACTGAAATTCAACTGTATTGGGTAAAAAGTAAACCATGGTAAACATATAGTCAAACCTCAAGATTTTAAATCAACATCAAGGTTTTTAATTTATATTCATCATCTTATCAAAGGTTGATCATGATTCCTCAAGAAAAACTCTCAAATCATCAAAAGTCAAAAGTTGCCAAATTAGAGTTTCCTTAGGAGAAGTACACTGAACTTTGACCAAGCATAACTTTCACATGCTTCATCAGATTTTCCCCAAGCAAATATCATTTTAAAGGGAATTAAATTCTCTACAAATTTGATTCTCAAAGCTCAAGTCCAAAAAATGCATCATTTGAGAGATATAAGCCAATACATTATAGGTCATTTCAAAAGTAAAAAAAAAAGACACTTTTTGTCAAGACAACTTACATCAAAGTAAAGTCTTAAAAAGAAAAAATGATCAACATAAAGGTTCTATAGGACATCTTGAGCTATCCAAAAAGTCCAAGATCACCTTCAAAAGATAAAAATTGAATGAGTTATGACCATTTCAAGTTGGGAATTTTGAGCAAATGCATCAAGACCAAATTGAGCTAGCTTGATATTTTGGACTATTGGGCCATGGTTTGAGGTCAAACATGTTTATACCTTTCATACACCTCAAATTTCATTTATACACCTTTTGGCCTTATTTTATTTTAATTGTTTTTTATTATTTTTGAATTAATTCATTAATAATACAAAATAATAAGATAAAAATTATATCTTGTTACACAAGGGTCCAAGCCCATTTGTTTTTCCCTAAAAATTCTCTATATATTCAGGCCTCAAGATAAGAACAAAACACGAAATATTTGCATCACAAAATTGTCAAAAAACACCAAAACTTTCCAAGAACCCTAAGTTCTCAAACCCTATTCTCCAACGAGTTTCAATCAGTGTTGAGCCTTCCATTAGCCTCTTGAGACTCCCAGGAAGCCATTCTAATCGTTCTTAAAGCCTGGAGCATCCCAGAAAGCATTCCTCAAGAGCACCAGTTGGGTTTAATATATTTTGTTTCGTTCCTGATTCTGAATGCAAACAAGCGCTTAGCTCAGTTGGTATGCATGCTGCTTGGAGATGTAGGGGGCGTGGGTTCAACACCCATCCCCAACATTATTTTCTCCATATTTTGTTACTAACATTATTTTTCTTTTTCATAACCCTAATTTTCTTTAATAAATCCTAATTATTTTTTAATCAACATTAAAATAAATTAGGTTTAGTTTTCTTTCTCATAGATTAACTTTGATTTTTATTTATTAATATTAATTAGGATAATTAGTTTTGATTAATCACTTAACTTTTTTCTATTAATTAATATCAACCTAGACTTTAGGGTTTTTTCCAATTAAAATCAATTAGGTTTAGGTTAAATTATCAACTATTTTTCATCAAACAATTTTCCTCTTATTTTACAATTTACGCGTGATTTACTATTTTCGTATTAGTTTTTTCTATTATGTAATTGCTATGGAATGTAATAGCTTAAATTAAGGTTTTTGCTTTCTTTCTTTCCCCAATTTTTTATGGTTTTGTACCCCCTTCCCCGAAGCTTTGTAATAGCGTAGGATATTTAATTTTTGTCTTTACCACTTTCCTTTTAACTGTCTAGTTTGATAGGATTGTATGACAAGACTAAAAACAATCTAGAAAACCCTAATCATAAGATAATATAATTTAACTAAACACACTATTCACACACCTACCTCTAGGGTAACCTTACTTGTTGCCTTCAGAAAACACAGTCATGTCCCTCGAACTTGGGGACGCTTTAGCAAAGTCCCTCTGATTAAAAAGATCGTAGTCCCTCGATGATCCTTCGATGTTGCCTTCGATAAACGATCTTAGTCCCTTACGATAAAATTGCTAAAGCGTCTTTACAAGTTGCCTTTATCAATGTATGATGACCCGCGCTTGTCTCTTCACATCTAACGATAGGGCTTCCTACTAACTAATGGTAGGTTAGCACTATCTAAGGAGGAGGAAAATAACACGAAAGATATTTGAGTAGGTAGATAGCTCGTAATCGCTTGCTCACAAAAACAAATCAAATATTTTACACAAACACTTCTCTGAAATATTTTTCAAAACAAACACTTTGTATGTGTTCTTAACTGATACAAGAATCATTCCAAAGTTTGTCTCACTTCGGCATTTTCAAAATATTTCCAAACACACAACACAAATCATTTTAAAACAAAGTGATCTAGCGATTAAGAGCCCATAGATAACTACGGATGAAAAGTGTGCTAACACCTTCCATTTTCATAACCTACCCCCCGAACTCAGAAAATTCTCGAAGGTCTTTCCTGTTCTTTCCACCCTTTCCTTATTGGATAAAATAAAAGTCGGTGGTGACTCTTTCTATCCATAACATTTGTGATAAAACACAAAACCAAGTCAGTTCTCCCATTGTATTACAGAACTGGCAACTCTGCTGGGGATTTCTATAAAAGTGGGGTTACCTTAGAGTTATATCACTTTTATTTTCTTTCCTTGTTTGATTTATCTGCTTTATTTTAAAGGGTTGTTCGGGTTTATTTCTTGCAAAGATCCTATACACGGATCTTGGGAACATTTTAGGTAAGTAGCAATAGATCATGGAAACTATACGAAGTATACTGATATGGTCGAGATAATGGCTACGTTGTTGCGACACATTGGTTTGTACGGGTATCCCTCGAGTCAGTCAGGGAGCATACTAGGTTGCCGCGTGGTGTCATCAGCACTAACTGTCCTTAGAACCTTAATTGACCAAACTTAGCCATTATAAGGTAGTGAAATAGCCGACTTTGGTGCAGTCCGAAGTTGGTTGATACTCGATACTACACTCATTGAGATTTGACTCCCGAGTTTGTTTGGTGGCAAGTCAGTTGTCGGGCTAGACGAAGCTTGTGGGAAAGATCAGTGATATTGAGATCCCTAGAACCTAGTTACTTCTTTAGGACAGATTGAGCCAACTAAACTTCAAGAGGGTACTTACCTACAAACCCCATGCAAGCCTAAGCCTAAGGCCCCTTGTGCTTTACTTGTGTTTGATTATCTAATTAAACATGTTATCATGACATGATAACATCATAACATCATTATATCATGACTAACCATTTCAAGGATCTAGGGGATTTATCTTTGTTCTGTGTTGCAGGGTCATGGCTTCGAATCATAGGAATACCATCTAGATCAACTTCGTGAGGGTACCTTCTCAGCTTAAGGAATTGTCTCAAAACTTCCCGATAATTCTCAGTTCACCAAGGGACATGGTCATCTACCCAGTCTGGTTACTAATGGCTTTTAGGAATACATAATGAGCGTTCTTTTCCAGTTCTTTGATCTGAAGCATCACTATTTTACCTTGCCATATTATCAGTTAGTGCCCATAATGGAAGAATTTTCTAAGTTTCTCGAAGTGCCAATTCTTGATCAAATACCTTTCACCAGTCTAGAGCAAGCTCTGAAACCTGAAGACATTGTAGTAGCTTTACATCTGGAACGAATGAACATTATATCTAAGTGGGAAACAAGGAACAAAGTCAAGGGTTTCTCTCCTAAATTTCTGATAGAGAAGGCTCAAATATTTTTAGATGCCATGAATCTTCGTGCTTTTGAGGATGTTTTAGATTGGCTGATTTATGGATTGGTACTATTCCCTAATCCTGACCAATTCATAGGTATGAGTGCCATCAACATATTTCTCACTCATAATCCGGTACCTACTTTGCTCGGAGATGTCCTGCATTCCCTTCATACTCGTACTATGAAGAAGCGAGGAACTCTTATGTGTTATGTACCTCTAATTTACAGGTGGTTTATTTCGCACTTGCCTCGATCAGTTATAAAGAACGAACAAGGTTTGAGGTGGTCTCAAAGATTGATGTCGCTCACTCATGCAGATATCCATTGTTGTTCTCGATCTCAGGCAGATGTCACTATTATTGATCGCTATGGGGAATTCCCTAATGTACCACTCCTTGGTATAAGAGGGGGAATCACTTACAACCCTTATCTAGCTCTGCGTCAATTTGGTTATGCTCGAAGGGACGGTCCTCATGATATGCTCATTTAGGGTATTATGTTCGACTATGAGAACGATCCTCAGAATTACCATCAAAGATTTATACATGCTTGGGGCGCGGTCAACAAGATTGATAGCAATACTCTGGGAAAAAAGAATTTCATTCCTCTAGAGCCTTACCTCAAATGTGTGCGGTCTCGTGCTCATAATCTTAGGATGTCGTATCCTGCTATCCTACTAGTGGTCGTAGATCCTGTTGTCGAAGGTGATGTTCCTCATATTGTTCTTCATACTGATATGCCTACTGATTTTGAAGAACTACAGAAGTCTTGGATCCAACTAAAGGAAGAAAGAGATACCTTCAAAGCTCAATTATATGCTAGTGAGAAGAAAGTACTGGAGTTGACGAAACAACTCCACAAAGAACAAAGCCTTAACGCATATGTCAACACAAAGAGGAAGCGTCCATGGGATATTTGAGTTTATATTTTGCTAATTTTGTAACTCTTTTTATTAAAAGAAATTATAATATGAACTTATTACTAAAATTTCTTTTATTTCCTTTTTTTTTTTAAATTTAATCTCGCAACGATCCTTGAAAACATTTCATTTCCATATCATGCATCATTACATAAACATGTTTTCCCGTATAGGTTTTCTCATCTTCTTGTTGTTTTATTTCAGTAAAAGATGGCTCTTGAACAAATTGTTAAGGAACTCCAAGCTCAGAATGCACAATTCCAAGATACCCTCCTGAATCTTGCTCAAGGACAAAAAGATATGATGGCGCTCATCACCAAAAAGAAGAAGACTCGGAAGACAATTGTTTTTCTCAATACGGGAAGTAGATTCAAAGGTCATGCTAAACAAGTTCAAACTGATGATATCACCTCTGATGAAGATGACAACCAATAGGAGGATGGTAGATGTGTCAGGGCTGAAGGTGGAAGCAACATTGGTTCTGGTAAGATGCTTGAGGATGAAGACTATTCTGATGAACAGTATCCTCTTGCGGACGATATATACAAGCAACTGGAAGACCGTCTTAAGGCTATGGAAATTCAGAAAGTACTAGGATTGGATTTTGGAGAGCTAGGTCTTATCCTTGGGGTGGTTATCCCTCACAAGTTCAAAGTCCCTGCTTTTTCTAAATATGATGGTGTGTCTTGTCTGATACTTCACATGCGATCTTATGTTTGGAAGATCCAACCCCATACTGCTGATAGAAAATTATGGGTTCACTTATTTCAATAAAGTTTGTCTGGTACATAACTCGAATGGTTCTATCAGCTGGAGGGAACCAACATTCATACTTGGGAAGATCTGGATGCTGCTTTTTACAAGCAGTATCAATATAATGTTGACCTTACACTGACTCGTGTGCAATTACAAAACATGACTATGGGTTCAAATTAAGGGTTTAAAGAATATGCCCAGAAGTGGAGAGACATAGCGGGAAGGGTGAAAACTCCCTTGTCTAACCGGGATCTAGTTGATATGTTCATGGGCACTCTAACAGGTCCATTCTTTAATCATCTGATTGGGATTTCTTCATCTGGTTTTATTGAGTTGATTCTAACTGGGGAACAAGTTGAAAGTGGTATTAAGAGAGGAAAAATTCAAGTGGTTGCATGTTCAAGTGCTGTAAAGAATACGTTAAATAATAAAAAGGAAACCAGTGTTGTTTATGGCCAGAAGGTCCGTGGTAAAAATGAATACAATCAGTTTGTGGGAGTAGTACTAATTTCTAATCCTGCCCCTGTTCAACAATAACAGGGAAATAGGCGTAGGTCAGACGCTCTGGGAAGATAGTTTACCAAGATTAATATGCCATTGTCTCAGGAGTTACAACATTTTCTAAAAGCAGAACTAATTACGCTAAGGGATCCTCCTTAGAATCCTAACACCTCCTCTCCTAAGTACAATCCGAACGCGAGATGCACCTACCATTCTAGCAGTCTTGGGCATGACTCCAACAATTGTTGGAGCATGAAAAGAAAAATTCAGGACATGATTGATAATAAGGAGATTGAGTTTGATCCTCCGGAGACTCCAAATGTGATTACCGCACCTATGCAAAAGCATCACAAAGGCATATGTGCAATTGATGATGTCCTTTATGTTTCTGTTGTAAATGAATTGATGACTCCTCTACCAATTATCAGTAAGAATCTGATGCAGGCCGATTTAATTCTGGGTTACATTGAAAAATGTTAGTGCTGCGCAGCCCAACCCAATGGCTGCAAGTTGCTGAAGGAAGGCTTCAACGCCTAATGGACAATCATATAATTATGATCGAGAAGGTTCCGTCTGCTGAGAATTTGTGTCAAGATTTATCTGTAATTTCTGGCCCTCCTGTTAGGATCACCTCCAAAGGTCCTGTAAGGATTACTACCAACTCGAAAGTTGCTCCCTGATCATCACTTCACTTGGACCTATCCCATATTCCTCAGATAAGGCTATTCCTTGGAACTATGGATCTGACATCTACTACCATGGCGTCAAACAAGAACTACCGACTGTTGAAGATGAAGTTATTGAAGTTACTGGTCCTGGCATTAATAATATTGTTGGAACCAGTAAGGTCACTAGAAGCAGAAGGGTTTTCTATCCGGACATCTCTCGGAAGACTATTGCTACACCTGTTAAAGTTACTGCTACCGATTCAACTACTAAGGTTTGGGGAAAAGAGAAAGTAACAGAGCCTTCCTAGACGGAGGCGCCTTAGGAAGCTACAGTCAGAGACACCTCTAGAAAATAGTTGGAAGACGTATTGAAGATTATTTGTAAGAGTGAACACAAAATTGTTGAACAACTGCGGCAGACCCCATCCAAAATCTCCACGTTATCTCTGCTACTGTGTTCTGAAGCCCATGCACAGGCTTTAGTAAAATTTTTGAAGACTGCTCATGTGCCACAAGATATTTCTGCTAATCAATTTGGAAGTTATGTTGTAAGCTTGACGACGGGCAAGGGATATGGTTTCTATGATGCTGATCTGACTCCTGAGGGAAGAAACCATAATAAAGCCCCGTATGTCTCCATTGAATGCAAGGGCACTACTTTGGCTCATGTATTGATGGATATTGGTTCTTCATTGAATGTTCTACCGAAAGGCGCTCTTGACAGACTTGATTGCGAAGGGGTCATACTGAAACCTAGTGATATTGTGGTTTGAGCCTTTGACGGATCAAAAAGGATGGTACATGGGGAAGTTGATATTCCGATCAAGGTGGGTTCGCAGATATTTGAATCTACATTTTATGTGATGGAAATTCGACCAGGTTATTCTTGCTTGCTGGGGCTCCTCTGGATCCGTGGGGCAGGCGCTGTCACATTTACCCTACATCAAAAACTAAAGTATCCTGTGAATGGAAAGGTTATTACTGTCTGCAGTGAAGAGGAGTATATGGTCAACCACCTAAATTTATTCCGGTATATAGAGATTGATGGTGAATTCATTGAGACTCACATTCAGACTTTCGAAGTTATCCCTCCTGCTGCTACTGAATATGTCTCTGCCATTCCCAAAGTTACCAGGGTTCCTCCCAGAATGGCTTCCTTGAAAGATGTTAAAGTTATAGAAGAAAGTGGTTGTACTATCTGGGGTCAGCTTTCTGACATCCCCTATAAATATGACAAGTTTAGTTTGGGTTTCACTGCAGAGGGTCAAAGGTTTGTTCATCATGCTCGAGCTGGAAGGCCACCATTCTGCATCAGCAATAACAGAGTCAACATAATAGAAGATGCTGACGGTGATTATGATCTTGATAGCTGGATCTTTCCTACCATTGGAAACAAAATTAACAATTGGAAGATGGAAGATGTTATCTCTATCTTCTTTAGTCATGAGTAATAGCTTACATTCCTATTTTTATTACTTTCAAGTTTTGGCTTTGTAATATTTGAACAATGACTTTAAGCCTTGTGCCTTACCTGAGGCAAAACGGTTCATTTGTTAAGGGTTGTCATTTCATAAACATATTTTCATTTAATAAAAGCATTGGACGTTTTGCATTCAAATTTTGTGCTCTCTTTTCACTTTTATCACTTTCAAATATCTATGTGTTCTTACACACACATCCACACAACACATTGCAGATTCACATCCACTCTGGATCTCATTGATAATGATTATGCTATTTCCACTTATGACTTTGAAAATCCGATCTACCAAGCCGAGGATTAAGGTGAGGAAGATTATGAAATACTAGGAGATCTTGCCAGACTGTTAATGCAAGAATAGAAAGTTATTCAACCACATGAAGAGCCAGTTGAAGTGGTAAACTTGGGTTCTGAAACAGATAGAAAAGAGGTCAAGATAGGCGCCAACTTAGAGGATAGTTTCAAGAACATGTTGATACATACATTTCACAAATATGTTGAGATCTTTTCTTGGTCATACGAAGACATGCCAAGGCTGGATACCGATATTGTGGTTCACAGTCTGCCGATGAAAGAGGGTCGTGCTCTGATAAAATAGAAGGTTCGTCGTATGCGTCCCGAGATGACAGAGAAGATCAAGGCTGAGGTCATGAAATAATTTAATGTAGGGTTCTTAGCAGTGACATCATATCCTCAATGGGTTGCAAATGTTGTTCTGGTACCAAAGAAAGACGACAAGATATGTATGTGTGTAGACTACAGGGATTTGAACAGGGCGAGTCCCAAGGATGAGTTCATGCTTCTATGTATTGATGATTTAGTCGATAACACTGCTCGGAACAAGGTATTCTCCTTCATGGATGGTTTCTCAGGACATAATCAGATCAAGATGGCACCTAAAGACATGGAAAATACTACTTTTGTTACACAGTGGGGCACTTTCTGCTACAAGGCTATGCCTTTTGGGTTGAAGAAAGTCGGCGTAACATATTAGCGTGCTATGCTAGCTTTGTTCCATGACATGATTCATCACGAGATAGAGATATATATCGATGATATGATAGCCAGATCACAGAATAAAGAAGAGCATCTAGACCATCTACACACGTTGTTTGAGAGACTATGGAAGTATAAGTTGAGGTTGAATCTGAACAAATGCACCTTTGGGGTGAGATTCGGTAAACTCCTAGGTTTTGTTGTCAGCGACAAAGGAATTGAAGTTGATCCCCTAAAGTCAAAGCTATTCAATAAATGCAAGTCTCCTGTGCCGAGAAAGAAGTCAGAGGTTTCTTGGGATGACTAAATTATATTGCCAGATTTATTTCTCATTTGACTGTTACCTATGAACCAATCTTTAAGTTGATGAAGAAAGATCAGGTAGTAAACTGGAACGACCATTGTCAAATAGCCTTTGACAAAATTAAGGAATACCTACAAGAACCTCCAATTTTGATGCCACCAGTTGAAGGAAGACCTCTGATCATGTATTTAATAGTGCTAGAGAACTCAATGGGGTGTGTACTGGGGCAACTTAACGACTCCGGTCGAAAAGAGCATGAAATATACTACCTTAGCAAAAAATCTACCGACTATGAAACAAGATACTCACTGCTCGAGAAAACTTGATGCGCTTTGGCATGGGCTGCTCGCCAACTAAGACAGTATATGTTGACTCATACTACCTTGTTGATTTCTAAAATGGATCCTATCAAGTATATATTCGAGAAGCCAGCTCTCTCCGGAAGAATATCCCGATGGCAAATGGTCTTAACAGAATACGACATTCAGTACACCACTCAGAAGGAAATTAAAGGAAGTGTACTGGAAGATCATTTGGCGAATCAAGCTGTAGACGATTACCAATCTATGAACTTCGAATTCCTGGACAAGAACATTATGCTAGTTACAAATTGTGAAGAACCTGGATCGTATGAAGGATCCGAGTCAGGATCCTAATGGAATATGGTTTTTGATAGAGCTTCTAATGCACTTTGAAACGAAATTGGTGTTGTAATTATATCTCCGCAGAGTTGCCATACACCCTTCACCGCCAGATTATGCTTTGATTGTACTAATAATATGCCTGAATATGAAGCGTGCATCATGGGAATTAAAGCTTCTATTGACCCGAGAATCAAGTTCTTGAGCATATATAGAGACTCAGCCCTAGTAATCAGTCAAATTAAGGGAGAATTGGATACTAAGCATTTGAATCTCATTATGTACCGAGAACATGTGCTGACCTTAATTTCGTACTTCGAAGAGATCACTTTTAAGCACATCCCAAGAGAAGAAAATAAGTTGGCAGATGCATTAGCTACCATTTCGTCTATGTTTAAAGTCAGATGGGACAACAAGGCTCCCAGAATCACCATTGAGAGGCTAGAATAACCAGCACATTATTATGAAATTGCCACTGATGGAGTAGAAGAGAAGCCTTGGTTTCATGAAGTGAAAAGATATCTTGAGGCTCAAGAGTACCCCGAGGGGGCATTTGTTAACAACAAGAAATTCCTACGGAGGTTCTCAGCTAAGTTCTTCCTGAGCAACAAAGTTCTGTACAGGCGCAACCATGATTCAACCGTGCTTCGTTGTATGGACAAGAAATAGGCGGAGAAGATTATGTAGGATACACATGAAGGTATCTTTGGTACTCATTCCAGTGGACATACTATGGTTAAGAAAAATATGAGAGTAGGTTATTATTGGTCGACTTTGGAAACTGACTGCCATCACCACTCGAGAACTTGTCACAAGTGCCTGATCTACGCTGACAAAGTACATATACCTCTAGTTCCGTTAAATGTCTTGACTGCTCCTTGGACATTTGCAATGTGGGGTATCGATATGATTGGAGAGATCGACCCTACTACTTCTAACAGGCATCACTTCATCCTCTTCGCCATTGATTACTTCACGAAGTGGGTCGAAGCAACCTCGTTTGCCTCTGTTACTAAGAATGTGGTTTCCAGATTCATTAGGCATAACCTTATTTGTCGGTATGGTATCCCTGAGAGAATCATCACAGATAATTGTACCAATCTCAACAACACTATAATCACGAAACTCTGCATGCAGTTCAAGATCAAACACCACAATTCTTCTCTGTATCGACTAAAGCTGAATTGTGCAGTGGAAGCCGCCAACAAGAATACTAAGAAAATTTATGCAGAAAATGGTTGCGACCTACAAAGACTGGCACGAGATGTTACCGTTTTCTCTTCATAGTTATTGCACCTCAACTTGGACATCAACTAGGGCAACCTCGTTCTCTCTATTCTACGGTATGGAAGTTGTCCTACCTCTCGAGGTTAAGATTCCTTCTTTGAGAATTATGAAAGACGCAGACTTGGACGAAGACGAATGGATTCAGACTAGGCTGGATCAGTTAAATTTGATTAACAAGAAGATATTGGCGGCTATTTGTCATAGTCAGATTTATCAGAAGCGTATGATCAAAGCCTTCAATAAGAAAATCAAGCATCAGGTATATCGGGCTGGTGACTTGGTAATAAAACGCATCATCCTACTGCAACGTGACCCCAGAGGCAAATGGACTCCTACCTACAAAGGGACATTTGTAATCAAGAAGGTATTTTCAGGCGGTGCAATGATACTTACCGCCATGGACGGTGAAGATCTTCCACACCTTGTGAATGCAGACATAGTTAAAAAATACTATGCATGAAAACGACCTGCTAGGTTGACTGGCCTAGGAAAAAATAAGGGCATCCTGGAAAATCAAAAGGGTTCAGGCAAAAATCAGGGATATATATATATATATATATATATATATATATATATATATATATATATATATATATATATATATATATATATATATATATATATATATATATATATATATATATATATATATATATATATATATATAATACTGTACACCCGACAAGTCGACAACCTGAAAAGGCGGCTTAGGCAAAAAAGGGTATCTCGGTGGACTGAAAACCTGAAAGGGCGGTCCAGGAAAAAATTAGGGACTAAAGCGTATGACTATGTCCCGTTGAATCACTTACTGCTTTATTACCAACGTCAAGTTTGAATGGTACAATCAATTCAATCATCTTCTTTCAACAAGCGAGGGATGAGATGCTCGAAGACATAGGGGCAATAGTAGAGTTGGAACCCAACGAGATCATTTACACATAGCGATATATTTTGTTTCATTTTTTACTCTCTTCATCTTTTCACGACAATCTCCTCTTACTAGGATTTTTGTCTTCTTGTACAAAAATCGCCTGTTATAGGCAAACTATCAATATAAATACATTTTAAAAATTCAAATTTTGTTTTACTTTTTCTGTTTTGTTTCCAAAAACATCCAATGTCTAAATTGAATGAACATATGCATATGAACATGACTATTGTTAATGAAATATGCATAAAATACAGGAATTAATATTTAATCAAGACTTTAGGAGGTGGGATAATGTTCAAGTCATCCATAGATCCCCACAGAGTAGTTTCCATAAGATTGTCCCATGCAGAATCAGTATCACAAGCTCATCTTCAACAAGGTCATATTCCCAATAGGTTGTACTCACCACCAGATCCCCTAGCAGACAAAAGAGCATAATCTTTTCCCGACAACGTCGCCAACTTACATAATACCAATATTTAGTAGATTATTATAGCAGCATGGTTCATAGGAACTCTCTTCCCCAGCTGAGTTTATTTATCCAGCAAGGTTTATTTCCTCAGCAGAGTGTTTCTCCAGCAGGGTTTATTTCCCCAATGGGGTTTATTTCCTCGACAAGGTTTATTTCCCCAACAGAATTTAGTATCCCCAGCTTAATCTTATCCTATCAAAAACATTATACGAAGCTACCGATACACTTCAACGATATCTCATATTCATACATCATTTATCATAACATATGCATACGAAACACATTAGCACATTCACATTTATTTCAAGAGCATCATTACACAACACATTACATACATCATGATGTTGCATAAAACTAACTTTGTATTTTCAGGTTAAGTTTGCAAACAGACAGGTATTTCCCTCAGAGACTAAATCTGACCAGTGGCTTCTTAAACATTTTCCCCATAAGTTCATTCTGAAAGGTATCTCTTCTAGATGAAGTCAGTGAAGACATCTTCTAGTGCATAGTTCGGATGAAATCAAGCGCAGATTTCTTTTTGATACTCTCTTTGGAAAAAGTCAGGCGTAGACTCTTTCCAATACCTCTTCTAGTTGAAGTCGGGCATAGACATCTTCTGGTTCGAATGAAATCAAGCGTAGATTTCCTTCTATCACTCTTTTTGGAAAAAGTCAGGTGTAGACTCTTTCTGGTATATATTCTAGTTAAAGTCGGGCGTAGACATCTTCTAGTTAGGATGAAATCATGCGTAGATTTCTTTCTGATACTCTTTTTGGAAAAAGTCAGGTGTAGACTCTTTTCGGTACCTCTTCTAGATGAAGTTGGGCGTAGATATCTTTTGGTTTGAATGAAATCAAGCGTAGATTTCTTTCCGATACTCTTTTTAGGAAAAGTCAAGTGTAGACTCTTTCCGGTACCTCTTCTAGATGAAGTCGGGCATAGACATCTTCTAGTTTAGATGAAATCAAGCGTAGATTTCTTTCTGATACTCTTTTTGGAAAAAGTCAAGCGTAGACTCTTTTCAGTACCTCTTCTAGATGAAGTCAGGAGTAGACTTATATTCCTATCAACAGTTACTCTGGATGGCATCTATAAGCCCATCTTCAACGAAATTCTGACACTCTCTAAATGGCATCTTTAAACCCATTCCTGGTATAATCAATCAACAATGTTACTTCGTGCACAGGCGAGTGCAAATTTCTGGGCACTTAAGTGTTCAATCATCTTCTACCTTCAAGTCACGAATGAAGGACGTGCCAATATAACTCTTCATGTTTAATAAGATTGAATAGGGGCAGCTATTGTACCCCAAAATTTTCCCTCTTATTTTTCTTGAAGACATTCTCAAAGGGTCCTCAAATGCTCAAGGTGGCTCAAGAACTGATCAGACAAATTCTCCTCATATGCAATGGGTCCATAACTAGGATTTGGTATTTCTAAAAAAATATTTGGTTTCCAAGGCCTCAAATGGTTTTCATGGTTCCTCATATGCTTCAAAGAATGCTCATACCAAGTTTCAAGTCTTGCATCACAAGTTTGATCAGTCAATGGCTCAAATGACTAAAAATCAACTATATTGGATAAAAAGTTAACCATGGTCTACATATAGTCAAACCTCAATATTTTTGGTCAACATCAAGGTTTTGAAGTGATATTCATCATTTGATCAAAGGTTGATCATGATTCCTCAATTAAAACTCTCAAATCATCAAAAGTCAAAAGTTGCCAAATTAGGGTTTCCTTAGGAGAAGTCAAGTGAACTTTGACCAAGCATAACTTTCACATGCTTCGTCATCTTTTACCCAACCAAATCTCATTTTGAAGGGAATTCAATTCTCTGCAACTTTTTATCTCTAAGCTCAAGTCTAAAAAATGCATCAGTTGAGAGATATACGCCAATACATTATAGGTCATTTAAAAAGTCAACAAAAAGACACTTTTTGTCAAGGCAACTTACATCAAGATAGATCTTCAAAAGAAAAATTATCAACATAAAGGTCGTGTAGGACATATTGAGCTTTCCAAAAAGTCAAAGATCACCTTCAAAAGATAAAAATTGAATGAGTTATAACCATCGCAAGTTGGGAAATTTTGAGCAAATGCATGAAGACCAAATTTAGCAAGCTTGATATTTTGGACTATTGGGACATGGTTTGAGGTCCAAACATGTTTATACCTTTCATACACCTCAGATTTCATTCATACACCTTTTGACCTTATTTTATTTTAATTATTTTTTATTATTTTTGAATTAATTCATTAATAATACAAAATAATAAGATAAAAATTATATCTTGTTACACAAGGGTCCAAGCCCATTTGTTTTTTCCCTAAAAATTCTCTATATATTCAGGCCTCAAGACAAGAACAAAACACGAAATCGTTGCACCACAAAATTGTCAAAAAACACCAAAAATTTCCAAGAACCCTAAGTTCTCAAACCCTATTGTCTAACGAGTTTTAATCAGTGTTGAGCCTTCCATTAGCCTCTTGAGACTCCCAGAAAGCCATTCCAATCGTTCTTGAAGCCTGAAGCGTCCTAGAAAGCATTCCTCAAGAGAACTAGTTGGGTTTAATATATTTTGTTTCGTTCCTGATTATAAACGCAAACGAGCACTTAACTCAGTTGGTACGCATGCTGCCTGGAGATGCAGGGGGCGTGGGTTCAACACCCACCCCCAACATTCTTTTTCTCCATTTTTTGTTACTAACATTATTTTTCTTTTTTCTTAACCCTAATTTTCTTTAATAAACCCTAAATATTTTTTAATCAACATTAAAATAAATTAGGTTTAATTTTCTTTCTCATAAATTAACTTTGACTTTTATTTATTAAAATTAATTAGGATAATTAATTTCGATTAATCACTTAACTTTTTTCGATAATTAAAATCAACCTAGACTTTAGGGTTTTTTCCAATTAAAATCAATTAGGTTTAGGTTAAATCATCAGGTATTTTTCATCAAACCATTTTCCTCTTATTTTACAATCTTCGTGCGCTTTACTATTTTCGCATTAGTTTTTCTATTATGCAATTGCTACGGAATGTAATAACTTAAATTATGGTTTTTGCTTTCTTTCTTTCCCCAATTTTTTGTGGTTTTGTACCCCATTCCCCGAAGCTTTGTAATAGCGTAGGACATTAAGTTTCTGTCTTTACCGTTTTCCTTATAACTGTTTAGTTTAATAGGATTGTATGACAAGACTAAAAACAATCTAGAAAACCCTAATCATAAGATAATATAATTGAACTAAACACACTATTCACACACGCACCTCTAGGGTAACCTCACTTGTTGCCTTCGGAAAACATAGTCATGTCCCTCGAACGTGGGGATGCTTTAGCAAAGTCCCTCTGATTAAAAAGATCATAGTCCCTTGATGATCCTTCGTTGTTGCCTTCGATAAACGATCTTAGTCCCTTATGATAAAATTGCTAAAGCGTCTTTACGAGTTGCCTTTATTATTGTACGATGACCCACGCATGTCCCTTCACATCCAACGATAGGGCTTCCTACTAACTAATGGTAGGTTAGCATTATCTAAGGAGGAGGAAAATAACATGAAAGATATTTGAGTAGGTAGATAGCTCGTAATCGCTTGCTCAAGAAAACAACAAATATTTTACACAAACACTTCTCTGAAATATTTTCAAAATAAACACTTTGTATGCATTCTTCACTGATACAAGAATCATTACAAAGTTTTCTACACTTAGGCATTTTTAAAATATTTTCAAATACACAACACAAAGCATTTTCAAACAAAGTGAGCTAGCGATTAAGAGTCCATAGATAACTACAGATGAAAAGGGTTCTAACACCTTCCCTTTTCATAACCTACCCCCCGAACTCAAAAAATTCTCGAAGGTCTTTCCTGTTCTTTTCACCCATTCCTTATTAGATAAAAGAAAAGTCGATGGTGACTCTCACTATCCGCAACATTTGCGATAAAACTCAAAACCAAGTCAGTTCTCCCACTGTATTACAGAATGGTTGAGGATGATGGAACCATAGTTGAAGATGAAGGAGAAACTATTAAAGATTACGAAAGAGTTGGATTCAATGTTTGTTCCACTTCACTTGCAAACTTAACAACTTCTTGTTGATCTGAGGTCATCATTGTTGAAGAATCATGAAGGCAATTTAATGAAGAAATTTGAAGAAGATGATAAACACGGAGAAAAATTGATGAACAATTGAGAGAAAGGGGGTTTAGGATTTCTAAAAAGTGTGGGAAGTGAAGTGATGTTGTGTGTGAAATTTTATAAGTGTCTTTAGAAAGGGAAAAAAGAATTTGAAAATAAAACACAATAATAAGGAGTAATTAATTAATGTAATCATGATAAATGAATTTCAAGAAACAAGTGCACTGCTCAATGTCTAGCTTAGGTAGCGTGTTATGATTAGGAATAACCAAGGGTTACACACGTTAATCACTATATCTAACTAAGTGACACGTTTGATATCCTCAGAATCTGGATAACCAAAAGGTTACCATCTGATCAGAGACATTTCTGACCGAAATATCTTCTGATGACTGAAGTTCTGAAAGAAATAACATATCTTTGTTTAACTCAGAATCTCATATTCTTCAGAAGGTTTGAAAGATGGTCTTGTTATAACAGGAGCATCTTTGTTTCCCATAATTAAATATTCAGGATGAGAGGATGAAATTCTGCTTTTCCTTTGTTGTGGTTGATCATAAGGAACAACAACAATATCAGAAGTATGAGCTTATGATTCTTTATCTTCCTATATCTTTTCCTTAGGTTCTGAGAATGTTATTTCCACATCTGCAAGATTTTCAACAAGCTTTGACTTTTCATACTCAATCTTATCATCGAATATGACATGGATTGATTCCTCAATGATTCGTGACTCAGTGTTATAGATTCTGAAACCTTTTGAACATTCAAAATATCCTAACAATAAACACTTCTCCACTTTGGAATCAAACTGTCCCAAATACTCTTTAGTGTTTAACATAAAACATACACATCCGACTGTATAGAAATAAGAAATGTTGGGTGTTCTATTCTTCCACAATTCATAAGCAGTCTTACTCAAAGTAGGTCTTATAGAGTATCTATTTTGAATGTAACAGGCTATGTTTACTACTTCTGCCCAGAAGTGCTTAGCCATTTGAGTTTCTTGAATCATGGTGCGAACCATTTCTTGCAATGTCCTATTTTTTCTCTCTAGAGCCTAATTTTGTTGTGGAGTTCTAGGGCAGGAGAAATCATGGATTATGCCATTAGAATCAAAAAGTTTTTCAAAATATTTGTTTTCAAAATCTCCACCATGATCGATTCTAACTCTGACTATTTTGCAGTTCTTTTCATTTTGCACTTGGGAGCAAAAAGAAGCAAACACATAATGCGACTCATCTTTGTGTTTTAAGAATTTTACCCATGTCCATCTGCTGTAAGCATCAATGTTGACTAGTCCATATTTCTTTCCATTAACAAAAGCAGTTTCCACTAGTCCAAATAAGTCAATATGAAGAAGTTTTAATGGCCTGGAGGTAGAAATATTTTTTTTAACTTTAAAAGAGGTTTTTGAAAATTTTCCTTTCTGACATGCTTCACAAAGAGCATATGAAGATTACTTTAGATTTGGTGAACCTCTGACTAATCCAAGCTTATTTAGTTGAGATATTTTTCTCAAGCTAACATGGCCTAGACGTATGTGCCAAACCCACAGCTCTTCTTGAACAGTCAGAAGAAATTTAATATTCTGATTTTTCAAATCTGATAATCTAATTTTGTAAATATTGTTCTTCCTCTTACCATTTAACATAATTGAGCCATCTTTCTGACTAACAGCTTTACAAGATGTTTGATTGAAAATGACGGCATAGCCATTGTCATTCAGTTGGATAATTGAGAAGAAGTTATGCATCAGAACCTCGACTAAAAGAACATTGTTAATAGAAGTAAATTTACCATTACCAATAGTTCCAAAGCCAATGATTTTTCCCTTATGGTTGCCTCTGAAACTAACAACTCCTCCAGACTTAAGTTCCAAGTCTTGGAACATATGCCTTTCGTATGTTATGTGTCGCGAGCATCCATTGTTTAGGTACCATGACTGGAGTCTCAGTGGCGCCATGAAGGACATATGCAACATAGATTATTTGATCCTTTGGTACCCATTGAAACAACTGGCTGAACAAATCATCAAGATGAAATCATTGAATTCGCCATCGAACATTTTTTCCCACAGGAAGGGAAAGGTAAACATCAAGTAAACCTGAGAAGGGTGAAATCCAGGTCAAACAACCAAGAGATACGAGTAAGGGAGTCTGTTACACGAGGGGAAGGTATTAGCACCCCATACGCACTTAGTACTCTACGGTATCCACTCTTGTTGTTCTAATCAAAGGGTGTGTTTCAAATATAAGCTTAAGAATTAAAAGAAAATGCAAAGAGGTAATGCATGCAAAAGAAAAGAGAAAATAATATAGGGAAAATAAAGTTGTGCTCGTCCGAGCCCTACCCCAATGCCTAAGTATCCCTTTTAAGGAATCAAAGTAGTCATAGTTCGGCTCAAAAGTTTTTGTTTGTTTGCATTTTTTAATGAACAATATTAATTTTGCCTTCTGCCGCAACTTGACCTTTGGAGACTAACGCGTCCGCACAGAAGTTAATTAACATGTTCTTTTGAAAATTTTTGAAAGAAAATCCCGAAGGCACAAAAGGTTTGTATTGGTTGATAGTCTTTACCTTAAAGAAGGATTTGAAAATTGTTAGATGTTTTATGCATTTGCTAAGAAAAAGAAGAGTTTTAGTCTTAAAACAAGGATGTAAAAGAAAGAAAAACATCTAAGGGATACTAACCTAAATTTATCCCTAATTTTATCATACAATGATTGACCCTAGCGTTGAGTTTTGAAAGGGAAATCTCTAACCTATGTTAGCATGCATGGATACCTATCCTAATGTCTAGCTCAAAAGCTACTCTAATCGAGCGATCCTAAGGGAAGCATATAAATTCCTATTCTAAGGGAACATGGTATAACAAATAACTAAGCAAACAAGTGCTTTGGCAAAAGCACACAAACATAAGTAACACATACTGAATCAAAGGGATGAGGGTAACAAGATAAATGCTTTACCTAAGGGGAGCATATCACCCAAAGCAAACAAGCGGGAGACAGATGAAATAAAAAATATGACGTCCAAAGCGATTGAATACTGATAAAATTGAATCGCACTGCATATTTGACTCAATTCGCACATGTTTATTAGGTTTTTATTGTTATTATGTTGTGTTATGTTTTCATTTTGTTTTGTTTTCAGTTTTTTTTTGTCTTTTCTAAGCCTTGCTTGAAGAAGTGAAGAAAAACGAGCTAAAAATCAAGATTTTGGAGTTTTTGCACTTGTGGCTTCCACCATGGCGCCCGCCATAGGGTTAGCCATGAGATGGCCAACTTCAGCCAACTGCCAACTGGCACGTTCTCCACTACTTCTTCATTTTTGGAGCATGGCGGCCGCCAAACCCCCATGGCGGGCGCCACCCTTGCAAATTCACTTCCCTCTCAAAAGAAGTTGGAGGGCATTCTTGTTATTTCCAAAATCCTCCTAGGCCTATAAATAGAAGTGATTTCAGCTCTTCTTCTTCATCCAAGCTTAGTTGCACTGACTTAAGCCATATATTGTCCAATTGTAAGCAATAATCTCTTCACATCGAAGAATTATCGCACGAGTCATTAAGTCTGTAATCAAGTTTGGAGCACTTTACAATCTTGCCACCATTTTAATTCAAGTTTCCTTTATTTCATTCAAATTTAACTTCCAGTCAAGTTGCTTTAAAGCCCTTCGTTTGGAGCAGGTTTTTATTTAAGTTTCCGCATTTATCGCATTTATTTCCTCGCACTTTCTTTACTTTGTTTATTTTCTCACATCACACTTGCTTTACTTTGTTTATTTTCTGGCATCGCAATTGCTTTACTTTGTTTATTTTCTCGCATCACATTTACTTATCTTTTAACCTTTTTACTTTCTGCTTAAACATGACTTGCTTTAATAAGTTTATTTCCATGTCTGGCTAATTTTCTTTAGGGTTAGAATGTAATGGTCATGGTTAAGGTAACTGTCTAAACATTGCACCTGTAGGAATACTTTAGGGGCTGCTTTGGTTTTTAACACAAGTTTTCTGCACTTTATTTTCTGTTGGGTAAGATCGAAAGTTGTCCAACCATTGATAAACTTGGTCAGTCTTAATTGCTTAAAGAGAGCGAAAGAGTTTTGTTCAATTAAGTAAGAACCTTTAAATATTTAGAAGAAATGATTTGAAAACCTTTTTCGGGCGCGTTTATAGGTTTAAAAGTCTAATCATCTCTTGGTTAGAAGTTCTGAGTCAAAATCACTTTTCAACTTAGTCAAGTAACTATATTTCTTAAAAATAGGTTTATTACTTTAACGCAATACACACCTTTTATCCGTGATAATAAAAAGGAATTATTTAAAGAATAAACTCGATTCTGAATACGCAAAAGCGACAATTCCTGTTAAATTAGTTCTTTTTAAAGTAGGAAATATTTCCCCATAAGTAGTTTTATTAGAAGCATTTTAGAGTATTATCTAACCATTGTGATTTGCATTCAAACCTGTTGCTTTTATCTGAATTGACATCTTTAACTTTATTTACGATGCCTGCTATAAAACCCTGATTTGATCTGCCTTAGATAAACATGGTGATAATAGAATTTGATAGATTGACGTTTTGGTCTCAGTGGGATCGATAATATTTTATATTACTCTGACGTGATTCGTATACTTGTGAAAATCACGCATCAAATACCTAACCAAGATATAGAAGATTGAGGTAGGAGATATAAGAAAATATGAACGATCATGGAGTGTCAGCATCGGCCAATGCAAACTCTTGTCAAAGCGTGGGGGCTTAATTGCAAAACCTTTCCAACTTGATGGACTCGATACATAAGATCTGCATGACTTTGAATCATCGACGTACAATGTGAGCTAAGGATGACACATACTAAAATGTGCAGGGGTCAATTACGGAACCTCCCCGCTAGCCTTTTTTTGAGGACTAATCATCTGTAATATAATGCAGACACAAATGTAAACACACGTGCGGAATACCTACTTCAAAGGTAGGATTTTAAACAAACACAATTAGCATACAAGAAGTTGTGCCTGCTACAGGACTTTAACCAGATACTTCGAGTGCACGCTCTTTATTTCCTACTTCCTACTTTACATGATCTCCATAAAGCAATAAAGTCCCCTACTATACATGATCTCTAGAAAATCGTAGATGATGAAATGAGGTTAACAAGAGTAAATACCAAATGAACAAAAGTTCATAGCGCCGCGAGCAAAAACAGAGAAACTCAGAAAACTTCAAGTAAGCTTCACCAAGCAAAGAAAAGATTCAAAAATCAAATGCTCCGAATAAGTGTCGAGGAATCATCAATGTGAAAATAAATCACAATCAAAATCTCAAGCATATCCGCATATCCCATAATAAACCTACATAAGACTTAAATCTCAACAAGCAAAGGTAAATTGTCAATCTCAAGTAATCGGATAATCAAAATTTACCTCCTAAAATCAAATAAAAAAATCCAACGAATTTTTATGTTTGATTTTATTATTTTTATCATGTGAAGAAAAAGTTCAAACAAAACTAAACAATTATCAAAATTATTTAAAAGAAAATACTAAAAGAATAAACTCAGGGGTACAAGCCAATAATCCAAGGGTGTAGAAGCAATCCGGGCGCTAGACCAAGCCAAATCAGGATCCAATCAACTTTTTTTGTTACAAGCAAATCAAGATGCCCAAAAAAAAGTAGTTATAGGCTCTGAGGGGGTGCAGAAATAGAATGAGGTGCTGAAGGAATTTGGGCGCTAGGCCCATGAACAACAAGGTCCAGCCAGCTTTTTTTGTGCCAAGGAAATCCTGAATGCCAAAAATGGCGTATTGGGCTTTAGGCTGATTCGATCTAGATCCAATAAGATTGTACCATTCATTTTTTGTTTCAGCATCATTACTTGTTTTATTATTGTCAACAAAAAAACATAACGTATTAGAAGATTGAAACGGTGCGTTTGGGACCAAAATTAGGGTTAAGAGCAAATGATGCTTCAACTTCTTTGTTACAGACACGTATCCTTCCTCTCATCTTGCACGGCGCGGAGGCTTCTTTCCGGTTGTTTCTGCTCACGCGGAAGACACCTCCACCCTCTTTAACGAATCAAAACAGAATCGCATAACACCATCTTCTCCGCTTCATCGCTTCACTACCATGATTCTCTTCACCTCAATTCTCTGTCCGATTTCTCTATTCAGGCATTCACCTCGAATAAGTATCAGATCGGTATATCAAACGAAGCTTAAAGACATATATGGTGTATTGGAGTCACGAAGCATTTTTGGACTGTTGAAGATCAAACTGAAATAGAGTGAAGTAGGTTCTAGGAATTTAGGTTAAAGGTCAACAACCAGATTTTTGTATAGATGTGGTAATGGAATTTGGCTTTGAAACATGATGAAAACATGGTAATCTTTTTTTGCATGATTCTTTTGGTTTCATGTAAAGAAAAATGTTTGAGTTTATAACAAGATCAATGGTATTGGAATTGAACATTTGTATGAATATAATTGAATGCTTTCTTGTGAGTGATATTTGAAATAAAACGATTGGAATTTGAATAGAGCTCGAACATGAAAGTATTATGGTGAAAATTTGATTGTTGTTTATGAAAAGATCATGGATGAAATTTTATTTGGATGGAATTTGGATGCTTTCCCTTTTTACTGTACCATGATCCGCTAACAACTTGAATTAAAAGCTCCATAAGACTCGTAATCAACCTTGAATAATCAAACAATGAACCAAACTTAGGCCTTTAATCAATTGTAACTTGGATCATTTAACCTTTGAATTCCCTTTAATGTATCATCACTTTCACAAACCTGAATTGACCATGAACACCTCAAAACTTTCAATGATTTATACTTCAAGTCAGGATGAAATTCACTAATAAGCAAATTTCACGAGGCATCCCTCTCGCATATCATATGGCTAGGGAAACAAAGCCTTACTCGTGTGGCGGTTATAATTGAAACGGAAATGGACTTGAATCATTTTTGAATGAAGTCAATGGATGAATTAGTTTGATTTAGATATTTTTGCTTCTTGAATTCCGAATGAACTCCACTTGAATGAATCACCTCTTGACTCACAACTTGAGTATTGTTGGACAAGTTTTGATGAACTTAGAACCAAAAACAATACTAAATGGTATTGAAAGTGATAACCTGAACCATGCCTTGAATGACCTGAGATATGTTGAATCCCTAATGCATTAGCCCTTGTATCCGTGTTTTCTCTCCATAAGAAATACATTTAAATCCAACTTGCATTCCATACTCGCATCTCATTATAAACCCCAATCTCACAATTGAATTTCCAATGATAATTCCTTGATTGTCGAGCAACAAGACATTCAAACAAAGTATCTTGAATCATGACATGGACAATCCCAATTGATTGACTAATGAATAGACGAATCCAATATAATAATGCCATAGTCATTAACCTTGATCAAATGATAAGCACACTCATATGAGGGGATGTATTGATTCAAAAACCATGTACGCGAAATCACAACCCTGAGTTTTTGAAAAGAAGACTCTACAACTTGATGTTCAGAAGAATAGAATAGTCTTGTAACTTGTTAGAGAAAAGTCCACAACAACCAGGAATCAAAACCCTAACTCCATACTTCACAGCGTTTAAAAATAACCAGAAGAAGCATGCTTTATTGAACATATACACCCCTGTCAGTTGTAAAACCTTAGCTTGTACGCCCATTGAACTCTTGAACCTCGGGCGCGTATTGCATGAAAATGCATATTAGTGACCTAATGAAAAGGAGCGAAAACAACACTAAGCCTAAGTCAAATAAAAATACAATTAGGAGGACAAATTTTGGGGTGCAACAACTACTCCTATTTAATCATCTTAAACTTGAAGGTGATATTGGCGTCAACCTTTCAGCCTTTCAAGGTGGAAGAAGATTAAATACTAAAAGAACCCGAAAATTTGCACTCTGAAGCCAGTCATGTATTTTTATATTTTTTGGCTTTCTATAATTTTTTTTTAGTTTTTTGGGTTACAATGGTT
Organism: Vicia faba; assembly: GCA_948472305.1. Lineage (NCBI taxonomy): Eukaryota > Viridiplantae > Streptophyta > Magnoliopsida > Fabales > Fabaceae > Vicia > Vicia faba. The sequence goes on along the minus strand of OX451740.1, from coordinate 1,188,077,174 downwards.
ATCTGGGTAAATCTCTTGGATTTTAGGTCAAGGTTAGACACACAACACAAAGATCAGATACTCAAGAAAAAGATCCATTACAAGGGGCTCTAACGAAGATATCTAACAAGAAAGAGTCCTAACAAAGCGGACTCAACCGAAGATGTCTGGAAAAGATGAGATCTCACAATGATTTCACCTAAAGATAACAGAGATGAATGATACCTAACAAAGCAATCTCAAATGAAACTATCAGAAATGAAAGAGATTTAACAAAGTGATCTCGACCAAATATTGAGGAGGGAGGAAATCTAACACAGCGATTTCGGCTAAAGATAAGGAGGGAAGAAATCTAACACACCGATTTCGGCCAAAGATGACAAAGACAAAAAGAGACCTAACAAAGTGGGGTCAATTGAAGACATCGAAGAGGGAAGAGACCTGACAAAGAGATCTCGACTAGAGATAACAAAGATGGAAGAAATCTAACACGGTAATTTCAACCAAAGAAGTCAAAGAAGGAAGAGACCTAACACAGTGGAATCAACCAAAGATATCGAAGATGAAAGAGATATAACAAAGAGATCTCGACCATATACCAAGGAAGGAAGAAATCTAACACAGTGACTTCAACCAACGATATCAAAGAAGGAAGAGACCTAACACAACGAACTCAATCGAAGATATTGGAGATGGAAGAGATCTAACAAAGTGATCTCGCCCAAAGATATATCGAGGAAGGAAGAAATATAACATAACAACTTCAACCGAAGATGTCAAAGAAGGAAGAGACCTAACACATCGGACTCGCCCGAAGACATCAAAGATGGAAGAGATCTAACAAAGCAATCTCGGCCAAAGATATATCGAGGAAGGAAGAAATCTAACACATCGACTTCAACCAAAAATATCAAAGAAGGAAGAGACATAACACAACGGACTCGACTGAAGATATCAAAGATGGAGAGATCTAACAAAGCGATCTCGACCAAAGATATATTGAGGAAGGAAGAAATCTAACACAATGATTTCAACCAAAGATAAGGAGGAAGAAATCTAACACAATGATTTTGGCCAAAGATAACAAAGACAAAAAGAGACCTAACAAAGAGGGCTCAATTGAGGACATCTAAGAGGGAAGAGATCTTAAAAGCGATCTAGACCAGAGATAACAAAGATGGAAGAAATCTAACACAGTAATTTCAACCAAAGAAGTCAAAGAAGGAAGATACCTAACACATCGGACTCAACCGAAGATATCGAAGATGAAAGAGATCTAACAAAGCGATCTCGACTAGATACTAAGGAAGGAAGAAATCTAACACAGTGACTTCAACCAAAGATATCAAAGAAGGAAGAGACCTAACACAACAGACTTGCCCGGAGACATTGAAGATGGAAGAGATCTAACAAAGAAATCTCAACCAAATATATATCAATGAAGGAAGAAATCTAACACAACGACTTCAACCGAAGATGTCAAAGAAGGAAGAGACCTGACACAACGGACTCGTCTGAAGACATCAAAGATGGAAGAGATCTAACAAAGCAATCTCGACCAAAGATATATCGAGGAAGGAAGAAATCTAACACAACAACTTCAACCGAAGATGTCAAAGAAAGAAGAGACCTAACACAACGGACTCACCCGGAGACATCGAAGGATGGAAGAGATCTATCAAAACGATCTCGACCAGATATATCAAAGAAGGAATACTAAACCACAAATAGACTCATGGAGAAAGAACACCGAATGAAGTCGAACTGGGGGTAAAATATACGTGTCTAGTCAGAGTTAAACACGTATATGAAAGAGATCGACCGAAGTAGACTCTTAACAAAAGATGGTTGCACAAAGGCGAACTCCACAATGAAAAGAAGACTAACCAAAGGTAGAATTTTGGAGAGAGAATGCTGACCAAAGGCGTACTTTCTGAGGATACAACGTGACATTGATTCTGAATAGAACACCGGTCAAAGGCAAACATACACAAAAAAATACCAACCGAAGGGGACTCTTAGGAAAAGAACATACTGGGAATTCACGTTTGTATTGAACCCAAATTGAATGTAGATCAAAGGTGGACTTGTGATTAGGAAAAAAAAGACCAACTATAGGGACTCTAAATAAGGATTGCCAAGACATGTTGGACTTTAAGAGTTGAAAATATGCAAGAACTACAAAATCTCTCAAGCCAAAGGCGGGGTGTAATTATTCAAGAGTGGAAATTATATGAATTATAAAACTTCAAGTATGGATACTAAAATACTTGAGAAGCAAGAAATGCTATATACCAACTCTTACTCGCGCTCTGACGAAAAAAGAAAACATGGGTAAAATAACCAAGGGCTTGCAAGGGCAAGAACAAACAACAAACTTACTGGGGAAATGGAAGATACCAAAGACCCGACTGGTGGTAAGTCAAAACAAACTCCGCTGGGTAAACAGAATAGAATCACCCTAGGCTTGCTGTGGAGATAATTCAAATATGAGCACATAATAATTTTGTTATTTCAAGTAAAAATAGTTAGATTATAATTATGCATGTTTGAATTTATTTTATAGTGTAATGCACCATATGTAAGTGTTTGTTGACAACAATTTTGGTAAAACAATGTGTTATTAAGGTTTTGCTAAATGTCTTGACATGTGTAGCAAACTGTTTTGAATGATGTCAAAGCAGATGTCTTGACATATGCCTCCTGAACCGATCTTAGCCAACATCAGTTTAAGTTTTTCTGTTTCCTGATTTCCCGCACTCCATAATTCAGGATTTGTGACTCACAGGCTGCGAAAAATATGGAGGAATATTTTTCAAATTGCATGGATTTTATCTTGGCCTATTTTTATGTAAATACTCAAAAGAATTGAATATTTGGTTTTAAGCCCAAGCCCACAGCTGGGCATATATAAGGACTTGCTTCCTTATTCAAAAGAGTGTAACTTTTGAATAAGAATACTTTGTTTTTGTTTTAAAAAGTCTAATTCTTTTAATTATCAAACACTCTAGTATTGATTTAATACTTGTGTTGTTATTTGGTTTGTTAATTATGTATCATTCATAAGCTTTTAAGCATTTAATGATTGAAGTTTTTAAACTTAGTATTTATGTTGTTTCTTCACTGCAAGTGATTGAAGGGATTTTAGGAGGGCCTCATACCTAAGTGAGTCTTAGGTAGAAGTATAGCACGGGTAGTGATTAAGTGATTAGATTGTAAACTGGTTGTTTACTGAGGGTCTATGAATTGATACTATTTAGTGGACTTGTCCCTGGCTTGGTAGCCCCCAGAGCAGGTGTTGTTTTACACTGAACTGGGTGAACAATCTCTTGCATTTTTACTGCTTTTGTTATTACTGCTCTTTACTTGTAAACAGATATTTGTGTCATGACATCTCATTCGACATCAAATATTTGATACAAGAATTTCAATTGGTATCAGAGCAGGAATCCTGCTATTTATCTGGGTGAGATCCAGGGAAAATACTTTCTGGTACTATGGACAAGGAAGGAGGATTTATGAACAAACCACTTATTCTGGATGGAAGTAATTATGACTACTAGAAACCACGTATGGTGGCCTTTTTAAAGTCTTTGGATAGCAGATCTTAGAAAGTTGTTTTAAAAGGATGGAAACACCCTATCAAATTGGGAGAAAATGGAGAACCTACTTCTGAGTTAAAACCAGAAGAAGATTGGTCTAAAGAATAAGATAAAATTGCTCTTGTAAATTCTAAAGCCTTGAATGCCATATTCAATTGAATTGACAAGAATATTTTCAGATTAGTGAACACATGTGAAGTAGCTAAGGATGCATGGGGAATTCTTCAATCTACTCATGAAGGAACATCTAAAGTTAAGATGTCAAGACTTCAGTTGCTCACCATAAAATTTGAGAATTTGAGAATGAAGGATGATGGAAGTATTAATGACTTCCATATGAACATTCTTGAAATTGCTAATGCATCCAGTGCATTAGGAGAGAAAATACCAAAATACAAATTGGTGAGAATGATGCTCAGGTCTCTTCCCAAGAGATTTGATATGAAAGTGAGTGGTATATAAGAAGCTCAAGACACTGACAAAATGAAAGTGGATGAACTTTTTGGATCTCTCCTGACATTTGAATTAAGAATAAATGAAAGATCTGAAAACAAGTACAAAAGCATATCCTTTGTATCAAATACTGAAGATGAAGAGGAAGACTGTGATTTGGATACAGATGGAGGAATATTAAATGCCTTAGCTATGCTTGGAAGACAGTTTAACCAAGTGATAAAAAGAATGGATAATAACCAAAGATCAAATGTCAAGAACATCTCATCTGACATCCATAATTCAAATGAGTTTGGAAGAAAAAGGGTTGAAGAAAAATCCACTCAAGGGAAGGGAGTACAATGTCATGAATGTGAAGGCTTTGTTCACATTAGAGTTGAATGCCCTACATATCTTAAGAAACAAAAGAAGAATTTGTTTGTTAGTTGGTTTGAAGAGGACTCAGAGTGATGTTGAATAATCTGCCAAGTATGTTAAAGCATTAACAGGGAAATATGTATATTGTTGTACCCCAAAATTTTCCCTCCCATTTCCTCAACATTTTCTCATCACAAGACCCTTGGAGCTCAAGATCAAGTTAGGGTCTTGCTCTGCTCAAGACTTCTCCTTGCACTGTTGACCTAAATTAGGGTTTGAGTTTGCACAAAGATGTTTTGACCTAAAAGGCCCAAAGTGACTTTCATGCTTCATGTTAGACTCACAAGTTTATCCATACCAAGTTTCAAGCCTTGATTCCAATCTTTGCCCAGTCAATTGGACAGTTGACCTATAAATCAGCTGTATTGGGAAAAAGTCAACTGTGGTCAATTGACAGTCAAACCTCATGATTTTTGACCCACATCAACATTATGAACTCATATGGACCATTTGATCAAGTTTGGATCACAATTCCACAAGAAATTTGATCAGATCACCAAAAGGGCAAAATGGTCATTTTTAGGGTTTTGACTGCACAAAGGCAATTTTTGACTGTTTAACCTAGACAATGACAAACCAAGCTCACATATGGACTCAAGGACCCAATGGCATTGTCTTGACATGTTCAACAAGTTCAAAAGATCCCAAATGCACAAGATTGACAGATGAATTTTCCAGTCAACTGAGCCAAATTTGACTGTATACTGAAAAGTCAAACTTTGACTTTTTGGTCAAAATCAAGTGTCAAGATTCATTTTTCATCAAGACATGTCAAATTATGAAACTTGTTCATCAAGAAATCAAAAAATCACAAATTAGGGTTTGAAATGAAGAATTTCCATAACTTAGAATTTTTCTAAGTTATGAAAATCCCTAATTTTTTCCTAACTTTGTCCCACTTTCTCATCAAGATACATTTGGATTCAAACAAAACTCAAAACATGAACGTTGTAGTCCATTGCAAAATCTACAAATTTGATTCACAAAGTTTCCTCAAAAGAAGCTTGTAGCTCAAGTTATGATTTTTGGAATAGGGGTGCAAAATATTCTTAACTTAGAAAATTTTTGACCTATTCTAGGCAGGATTTTTACCCAACTTCATGGCCACTTTTCACATGCTTCCACTTGGAATTTCAAATTGCATTACAAAGATGGATTGTAGTACACATTCCAAGCTTTCCAAAATGTCTAAGAACTCATCAAACAACCTTGTGGTTAGGGAGAATCGAATTTGGCAATATGAGCAAAAGTCACTTTGATTCATGGCCAAAGGCATGTTCATAACTTGTGCGTTTTCAAACTCAGCATATGCAAGCTACATTACAGGCCTCTAATATTATTTACACTCAAAAATTAAATTCTAAACCATTGTGCCAAGATGTTATTTTATGCATTTGGTTATTACATGAAGGATTAGTCCATAATTAGAAAAAGCAAGTTATCCATTTTTGTAAAGTGACACTTTATGTCAAGTTTGCAATCCATGAGGTACAAGGAAAATCTCTGAGGCACAAGTTATTGGACATATCCCACTGATCAAGACAATTTGCAGCACATTTGAGGGGCCTAGAGGAGCCTGTAACAGCACTTGGCATTTTTGACTTACATTAGAAGAAACTTGGCATATTGATATCCATCTCACATTGCTGCAACCACAAGCCTAGACAAACTTGTTGAACATATTCAAAACATCATAACTGAGCTAAGGCACGAGCCAACTACCTCCCATACCTCCCTAAACCTCAAAACACCATTGTACTGCACAAAACAGGGCATCCCTGTAGATTGAGGTCCATAACTCAATCCATTCGTGCGCCTTGGCCAAAACCAGTTCATACACACTCCATACCACCTATACAAACTATCCCAAGCATTGGACACGAACTGTAACACCCCTAACCAACTTCACCATTTTCACTTTTTCTGTTTTGCAGGTTGACTTCCATAGCTTGATTCATTTAGTTTCAAGACAAGCTAAAGGTTGGAGAAGCATCCCTGAACTTCAAGCAAGCTGTACAAGTCCTCACATTGCCTTGAAAGTGCCTCCATTGTCATACACGATCCAAGCTGAACAGGTAAGTTCATGGACTTCTATCTCTCAATCTAGGAAGAGTTAGGTTTAGATTTATGAATGAAAAGTGTCATACTCATGTCCCTGAAGCCACTCATATCCTCACTTTCCATTTATATTGCATATGCTGAGAGAATTTAAGACCTGAACATTGACAAAAACTTAGGTCAGAAATTGGGGGAGAAGAAATTCTCTCTCATTTCTGAGAGTTAGATCAAGTTTTTTATATGTATGAACTCGTGACATGATGCTCTACATTTTTGGTGTTATGAGTTTTGCTTGAAAGTCCAGGAATCATGAGATAGCAGGAAGCGCGCGTTTGCTCTGTTTGAATGTCCAGAGGTTGAAGACAAAGTCTTTGGGCTGGGCCTGAGTTTGTTTTCCTTTTTGCACCACTTTTCCACACTTGCACCCCCTTGGCCCATTGTGTTTATTTTTATCATTTTTTGACTTTTTCTTTTTTATTCTAACTTGATATTTTTTGATAAAACATAAAAAATATTAAAACTATTTTTTCAACCACTTTTGCATTTTATTTGGATTTTTGCTTGTTTTATTTGAATTTTGTACATAAATAAACATAATATCCTTTTTATTCAAAATACCAAAAATAATCCAAAATACATTTTTATTTTTTGATTTTATTTTATTTTATCTCTTGAAAACATTTTCTAAAAAATATACTTTTTTTGTAGATATTAAATATTTTATTTTTGTACATATTTAATATATTTAGTAAATATAATAAATACTTGTATATTTATTAGAATATTTAGGATAAAAATACAAAATAATACATTTTTTATTTTTATTAACATTTAACCTCAAAAATACTTTTTTATAATATACCTTCTTTTTATTTATTTTTTGTACATAATTAATAAATATTGCATATAATAAATAATTAATACATTTTATTTAGAAAATTAGGGTTTTGCCCTAAAAATGCAAAAATACCCAAAATTAATCCTTTTTTATTTTTGTTTATTTGACACATAAAAAATAATTTTTACATACATATAAAAATCATTTTTTGCATCTTGCATATTTATTGTATTTTATTCAATTATTGTGCAATTAAATACCTTGTAAAAATTCAATTTGAATGTAATAGTTTAGGTTTAATTTCTTGCTAAAATATCCCCCATTTGAACACTTGTACCCCCCATCCCATAATTTGTGTTGTAATAAATTAGAACCTTTAAATTCCGCACTTTAAAAAGCTTTCTAAATATGCCATGATAGACTTAGGGTTTGTATGCAAAAATCAACCAAAACAAATAGCTTGACCTAATTCCAAGATAAAAGCATGAAAATGAACAAACACCAATCACACTTGCACCCCCTAGGGTTACTCCACTTGTTGCCTTCAATAATGGGCCATGTTGCATGTTAGGTATCTTTGGCAAAACAAAACAAATTCAAATGATCATAGTCCCTCGATGACGCTTTCAAAAGTTGCCTAAAAATGATCAAGTCCCTTAAAGGAAAAATTGCCCAAAGATACTTGGCACCATTGCAATCATGGTCTAAACGATGACCCGCGCCCGCCCCGTTCACATCCTAACACAAGATTGTCCACCAAATACAATGGTGGAACAAAATTGTTAAAAGGGTTAAAACATAGCAAAGATCTTTGAGAAATTTAGGGTAGATAGCTCTTGGTTACTTGCCAACTTGCAATACAAAAACACTTGCCTATTTTTTTCAAAAACCACACATCACAACACTTTCAAAACAACTTTCAAAAACATTGAAAACTTTTCAAAAGACATACACCTTTGTATACATCCAAACATGGGTCATTACAAAGGTTGCCACCACATTGGCCTCTTTTCAAAACATTTTCAAACCCACACACAAAGCACCATTTCAAACAATTGAAAATCAAGGCAAGTTGATATAAGCAAGTAACTAAGAGCCCATGGATAACCATGGATATAAAGGGTGCTAATACCTTCCCTTTTTATAATCTACTCCCCGAACCCAAGAAAACATCTCAAAGGTTTTTGCTGTGCTTTTTAACCTTTCCTTAGGATAAAATAAAAAGTCGGTGGCGACTCTTGCTCAACCGAAACATTTGCGAAAACAAATGTAAAACCTCAAGTCAGTTCTCCCACCGTATCACAGAACTGGCGACTCTGCTGGGGACTTCTTATAAGTGGAGTAACCTTAGGGCTTATATCACTCTTGTTTTCAAAATTGTTTTGCTTTGTTTTCTTTTATATTTGTGGGCTTTGCATCAGAGTTTCATAGATCCTAACCCGGATCTGGGGAATACCCTTTTAGGTAGCATAATCTGTGAGGGACCTGTCTGGCGTAGACCGACATGGGTGAAGCAGTGGCTACGTTGGTGTGACACCTTGGTCTGTACCGATATCCCTTGTGTTGCAACAAGGAGAATATGGGTCTTCTAAGGAGTCATTAAACACCAACCGACCTTAGAACCCTAAATTGACCCAACTTGGCCATAGAACAGTAGCAGTATGCTACACTCATTGAGGCTAAACTCTCGCGATGGTTCTGGCTGCAAGAAAAGATTGTGATGCTGGAGTTATGACCGATTGAGGGTAGTCAATGATATTGAGATCCTCTAGAACCCGGTTACTTTTGATAGGACAGGTTTTAACCAACGAAACTAAAAGAGGGTAATACCTAAACTTCATGCTGGTCTAAACCCTAAGGGTTGTCTTGTGTGACTTGTGTGCCTTATCATGCTTGCCTTTGTGAATACTTGTGGTGTGCTTCATCATAGAATCATACCATCATACCATTGCATGCATCCTGCATAAGGACTGACCCATTTCAAAGACAAGAGGGTTTCATATTTGCTCTGTTTTGTAGGACATCATGATGCCCGTGCGTAGGAATACTATCTGGCTCAACTTTGTTCAACCACCTACTTTGCTCAAGGAATTGGTTGATAGGGTTCCAAACACTACTTCCTTCATCAAGAGGCATGGTTCTCTCCTTGGTTTGATCACTTCAAAGTGGGACCAACAACTGATGAGTGTCTTGGTCCAGTTTTATGATCCCTTGTATCATTGCTTCACTTTTCAAGACTTCCAGCTGGTCCCTACCCTGGAAGAATTCTCTGATTTGCTTGGTATCCCTGTTTTGGAGCAGACTCCATTCACTGGTTAGGAGAAGACTCTTAGGCCTGAAGAGATTGCTGCAGTCCTTCCCTTAACCAAAGAAGAGGTAGTGGCTAACTGGGAAACTAGAAGTGGAGTTAAGGGATTTTTGGTTAAGTTTCTGGTTGGCAAAACTAATAGTTTCTGGAATGACTTAGACTTCAAGGCGTACAAAGACATTCTGGCTCTTTTAATCTATGGTCTGGTATTGTTTCCCAATCCTGATACCTTTATCAATATCTATGCCATAAGGATCTTCATGTCTCGGAACCCTGTACCCACTCTTTTGGGTGATATCCTGCAACAGCTCTATGCTCGTACTGCCCGAAGACGGGGAACTCCATGGTGTTGTGATCCTTTGTTAGTGAGGTGGTTTATTTCACACCTTCCTAACTTCGTACTGAAGAATGAAGAAGGAAGGGGCTGGGCTCATAGGTTAATGTCTCTCACTGATAATGACATCACTTGGACTCTCAGAGGTTTGGATGAGGTAGCTGTTATTGATCGTTGCGGAGAATACCCTAATGTTCCATTGATCGGTACCCAGGGAGGAATCTCTTATAACCCATGTTTAGCTCTCCGTCAGTTTGGAAGAGCTAGAAGAGTAGGGCCTCATGAGATGTTGGTTCCTCACTTCAGTTTTGAATTTCAGGTAGGCAGTGACAAACTGCGCCATGGATTCATTAAGGCTTGGGACATAATTCACAAAGCTGACCCACATGAGTTGGGACCGAAGACTTCTCTACCATTGGAACCCTATTGCAGATGGGTCCGCATCCGTGCTCAGAAGTTAGGTATGCCATACGAAGCTGTCAGGCCTATCATTCTTGAATCTCCTGATGAAGACGGGGTTCCTCCAACTGTCCTCCCTCCTCAGATACCCACTGATGTTGATACACTAAAGAGATCTTGGGCGCAACTACAGGAAGAACTGGATTTTTATCGGGAAAAGTTCAACGAACAAGAACGGAAGATCCAGAAGCTGACTAAGCAATTGGAGGAAGAGCGGATCCTGAATGACTATATCCGTACTGAGAAGAGGAGGCCATGGGAGCACTGATGAGCTTAGGATGTTTCTTTTACAGCTTTTATTTCCTTTTCAGTATTTTCATTTTTTGTAATGCCTAAGGGAAAGTTGTTGAACAATTTAAAGTTTGAATCTAATGAAGTGTGTTTCTTTTTGTCTACAAAGTTGAATCCCGATTGTCTTTGAAAACCCAAAACATACGCATCTCATTGCATCATATGCATAATAGGTACCCTTTTTCTACAGGTTGCTTAATATTCTTCGCTGTTTATTTGAACAGTCATCATGAATCCTGAATCATCCAATGAGCAAGCTATCAAGGCCCTCCAGGCCCAGAACGCCCAGTTTCAAGAGCTGGTCATGAGCTTAGCCCAAGGTCAACAAGAGTTGAAGACTCTGCTCTTGAAGAAGAAGAAGAAGAAGAGGACTGCGCTGTTTAACACTTGACGGAGGTTTGGGAATACACTACATAATGAGGCTGATCAGGCTACTTCCTCTACAGAGAAAGTCAGTCCCCAAGGGGGAAGGGCTCATAGTCCTGCAGTCTCCGACAACGAGACGAATTACAATGATGAACAGTACCCTCCTGCTGCAGACAGATACAAGCAACTAGAGGACCGTTTAAGTGCCATGGAGATTCAAAATGTGTCGGGGTTGGATTTCGAAGATCTAGGTTTATCTTCTGGGGTGGTGATCCCACACAAGTTCAAGGCGCCTGCCTTTGCGAAGTACGACGGGGCTTCCTGTCCTAAGCTGCATCTCAGATCATATGTAAGGAAGATCCAACCTTACACTGCAGACAAGAACCTATGGATCCATTTCTTTCAGGATAGCCTTTCGGGGTCTCAACTCGAATGGTTCTATCAGCTAGATGGAGCCAGTATTCGAAATTGGGAAGATTTGGCTACCGCATTTTATAAACAGTTTCAGTACAATTCTGACCTTGCTCCCACGCGTACTCAACTCCAGGGTAAGTCACTGGGGACGGGCGAAGGATTTAAGGAGTATGCGCAAAAGTGGAGAGACCTGGCTGGCAGGGCGCAGCCTCCTTTGACTGACCGTGAACTTGTTGACATGTTCCTAGGGACCCTGTCTGGTCCATTCTTCAATCATCTGATTGGTAATTCTTCTGCTGGGTTTACAGATTTGATCTTGACTGGTGAGAGGATAGAAGCTGGTATCAAGTCAGGGAAGATACAGAAAGGTGCCTCCGCGAGTACTGAGAAGAAGCCTTTCAAGAAGGAAACCAGTGCTGTTTATGGTCCCAGAAGACAAGTTAAGCCGGAACATCGCCAAGCTGTCAATGCATTGGTAATTTCAAAGCCTGCTGCTGCTCCTCAGTAGTATAATCAACAAAGGGGTGAGAGGCCCAAGAGGCAGTACACTCGACTCAATATGACCCTGTCTCAGATTTTGCCGCAACTACTATCAACCAACCTGGTAACTGTCAAAGAAGCTCCGAAGGTAGTGAACACAACTTCTCCAAAGTACAACCCCAACGCCCGTTGCGCTTATCACTCTGATAGCCCGGGGCATACTACGGACGATTGCTGGGCTCTGAGGAATAAGGTTCAAGACCTTATTTATGCTAAAGAAATAAAGTTTGAGGCGCCCGAAAGACCCAATGTTGTGACTGCTCCCATGCCCCAGCATGGAGTGAATGCTGTGTGTGATCGGTGGATCTGGAACTGACTGTTTAACGCTGGTTCGCGAAATTTCGCGGAAGCAAGAGTCGCCACCGTCTTTTATTTTCTCCAAATGGAAAGGACAAAAGCACAGAAAAATTCCTTAAAGAGATTGCTCTCGGTTCGGGAGGTAGGTTATAGAAAGGGAAGGTATTAGCACCCTTTCTATCCATGGTTATCCATGGGCTCTTAGATACTTGCTCATTGTGTTTTCAAAAGTGGTTTGTTTGCTTTTCAACTGTGGGTTTTAAAAAAGTTTCTTTGAAAGTTTCAGATCGACTCTTGTGTCAGAGTGTTTGAAAAATTGCTTTGAAAGCTTTTGAAAATGTGTTGGTGTGAAAAGTAGTTTTGATTTGTTTGAAATTAGAGCAAGTATCCTTGAGAACCTACCTACCCTAAGGAATTCGTCTGTGTAGATGTCCTTTAAAGTAGTGCCATCCCACCATTGAGAGGTAGGTAGCACCACCGTTGGAGGTGTTCGGGTCAATTCGAGTTTGTAGGGACATGGTGATCACCAGAGCAATGGGAAGACACCTTAGAAGCTACCCTCATGCCAGGTTCCCGGATCATGAGGACTTACTAAGACATCCTCTACTCGACGATCACCTTTCGAGGCAAGGCAACAGTGAGGCGTACCCTAGGGGTGGTGTGTGCGATTTGTGTGTCGTTTTCATTGATATTTGTCTTGTCATGTTCATTGTGATCTACGCTTGATTTTATTTACGGCCATACATTCTTTCATGCTTTTGTTAACAGTTAAAAATATTTGCGGAAAAGTAAATTCTAAGCTATTACAAATGGCGCGGGTCCACATCACCAAAATTAAACCGGACCCGATTTGACAGAAAAAATAAATAAAGCAAAGTAAAAAGAATGCGAAAAGTAATTGTTACAAAGCTTTGGGAGAGGTACATAATTATTCAAGCGACATAAAATAAATACGCGAAATTAAACAATTAAAAATATGGGCGTTGGACCCTTTTGCAAAAATTGAAAGTCAATGAGGGATTAAAATTTAAAATTAAAAAAGAATGTTTTTTTTGGTATTTTTGGTGTTTTTTAGGAATTTGATGAAAGAAGAATTAAAATTAAACTAAAAGGCAAACCCTAATTCTAATAGCTTTTAAATTTATTGTGAAAACATTAAATTGAAACCTAAATTAAACCTAATTTTTTATGTACAATTAATTATAAAAATAAATAAATAATATTATTAGAAAGAAAAAGAAAAAAAATTAAAAGGAATAAAATTTATTAAACCTAAGTCTATATTTTTGGATTTTTGTTATGAAAAGAATTTAAATCAAACCTAATTTAATACTAAATTTATTTATATGCATTATTTACAAGAAGACATCAAAATAAAAAATTTATTATTTCTTTTATCTTTTTCTGATTTTTTTATGAAGTTTTTGTATTTTGTAAAAAAATTATTAATTAACTTAAACAAATAAAGAAAAATAAAATCATAATTGAAAATAAAAATAAAAAAATATAGAGAAGGCAAACCAGGGGGGTTCAGGCCCCAATTATGAGGTATGGCTCAGCAATTCAGGCCCATTTGTATCATGGCCTTGTTGACTTTCCCAGTAACGTGTCCAAGTGTTGACTAGCACCCACCGTATTCCATGAATCCTGGCCTTTGAATTGGTTCAACTGGACGCGTGGATGGCTGCACCTTGAGGTGTATGGTGCGTCTTAATGTTATGCCTGCATGTGAACATATATAACAAAATAATATGGGAAATTGTATAGACCTGGGACTCGAACCCAGGTCACGTGTGTTACCAACACCATCGCCTGCCACTAGACCAACTCAACGCATCTGATTAATAAATAAACAACAAATATTATGAAAGAAAAGCAAATGGTTAGTGGTTTAACGCGCCAATTTTCAAACGCGCCAATCATTATGTGACACGAGGTCATCTTCCTCACCATCCCTGTAAAACAAAACACAAAGGCCACGGTTTCAGACGCGTTTCATTAGGTGGCCTTTGGAAAAATAGCGAATAGGTCTCAGGGCTCTATAAATTGAGCGCGACTATGGATTTCTCTTTGTCTGGACATGCTGAATCTAATGGCAATAGTCTTGAGGCTTAATTTTTCCTTGGGTGAAAAGCCCCAATCTAGAACTCTGAAAACCCTAAAAGTCAGTTATGGCATAATCGCGTATGGCTTGCAAAAATTCAATCAAACATATCAGTTAGCTTTGAAATCACATCAGGAACAAGAATCAATAATTGAAATGTCATGAAAATGCATAGAATATAGAATACGATTATGAGTTTTTTGCTGTACAGGGAAGGTCCTCGTTACCAATTCTTGGGGCTTGAATGGATGTTAATGATTGGAATGTGTTCAGGGCAACCTTGGCAAGCTATTGAAACAAGTTTTGCACTTTGAATCGACCTCTAACACTGATTTCAGTTTTGCTTTTTTTTGACAAAAATTCCAAGTTTGTTCTTAGCTTTTGCGCAGCTTCAATGTGTATGGGCATTAGGTTTTGAATCATGCTTATGTACTGAGGCTATTAGGTCAACAAAACTTAATCAAATCCATGGCAATAATGGTTTTGCATATTTGATTTTCTTAAGATCTTTTCATATCTTTTTCAAGTGTATTTTGTGTCAATTATGCTCAAATCAATCCAATTCTTTCCTATTTTGCATGTGCACGAAATCTTGATGGCAAAACCTGTATAAAAAGATTTGTTAAGGCATATTAGATATTTTTCATATATTTTAATGATTTAAATGAATTAATATAAATAATAATTCAAATAAATAAATAAAAATGAGAAAATATCTCCCTTTGGGCCCAGTGGTCGTGCATATGCTTAGAATGATGAATCATGGAAGAAAAATGGGCCCATTTTCAATTTTAGGTCATTTGGATCAAAGTTGACTTTTCAAAATATCCAAAAATTTCCCAACTTCCACAAGGCATAACTTGCTCAATTTTTAAGCTTTTCTTATGTTCTTGGACATTTTGGAAAGGTCTTTGAGTCCTCTAACCAATGTCTTTGGTCCCATGTAATTTTGATTTACCAATCTCAAGTTATGGCCTTTGACTTAAAGTCCCTTTTTGTTGACTTTTGAAAATGACCTATAATGTTGAAATTGATAACTTTTGGTGAGAGCATTTCTTGGACTTGGAATATGAAGATGAGTTGTAGGAAATGTCTTTCTCTTCAAAATGAGCTTTGGATGGAATTTTTCTGATAATCCATGTGAAAGTTATGCCCTGGTCAATTTCAGTTGACTTTTTCAACTGTCCAAATAAGGAAACTTTTGCATCTTTGATGATTTCTGAGCCAAACTTTGAGAATCATGATCAAGCATTCATCAAATGATGTTTGTGGCTTCAAAATGATATGTTGACCAAAAATTTGAACTTTTGACTACCAAATGACCATTTTGCCCCTACAGTTGACTGTAGTGCAATTTAGGGTTTTGACTGTGCAATTTTGAGCTGAATGCCTTGAAACTTGATATGAGAATACTTGACCATATTTGTAGGCATGTGAGACTTGATTGGGCCTTTGAAAACTTCCTTTTCTTGATCAGAACCCAAACCCTAGTTTTGACTGTATAGGAGACAGTTGGACTGTGCCACCCTTGGGGAGTTTTGTGACTTGGCTTGGCAATTTTCTTGGAGAATATGGGAGGGCAAATTTTGGGGTACAACAGTTGCCCCTGTTCAATCTTCTTAGACCTGAGGATGCAGATTGGCTGACGTGCCTTTCGTAATCCGAGGGTAGAAGATGATTGGACACTAGAGTGCCCAGAAATTTGCGCTCACATGTTGGCAGTGTGGTGGGAATGGGCTTATAGATGCCATTTGGAGATTGATGAATAGGATGATGGGCTTATAGATGCCATCTGGATGTTGATTGCGTACGAGATTCCTTAGCGAGAACCTGCATACCTGCAAGAGAAAAAATGAGTACCTGACACGTTGCAGGAGCTGATTTTAGATGCTTGGTATAGATGTGTCCTGACTGGTTACAGGAGCTGAGTCTGGAGCTTCAAACGGCGATGAATGAACCAGGGATGGTTACTGCCTTAGCATGGATGATAAGAGAACCTTGGGTGATTTTAACTTCAACAACGCTCGTTGAGAAAAATCTTGGGTGTAATTTACTGGGATAAGAATCAGGGAGATCTTAGGGTCGATCTGACTGAACCAGAGAAGGCCTTTGACTGGATAAGCATCAGGAAAATCTTAGGGTCGATTTAACTGAACCAGACAAGGTCTTGAAATATCTTCAACTGGATAAGCATCAGGGAGATCTTAGGGTCGATCTGACTGAACCAGAGAAGGCCTCTGACTGGATAAGCATCAGGAAAATCTTGGGGTCGATTTAACTGAACCGGTCTAGGTCTTGAAATATTTTCAACTGGATAAGCATCAGGGAGATCTTAGGGTCGATCTGACTGAACCAGAGAAGGCCTTTGACTGGATAAGCATCAGGAAAATCTTAGGGTCGATTTAACTGAACCGGACAAGGTCTTGGAATATCTTCAACTGGATAAGCATCAGGGAGATCTTAGGGTCGATCTGACTGAACCAGAGAAGGCCTTTGACTGGATAAGCATCAGGAAAATCTTAGGGTCGATTTAACTGAACCGGACAAGGTCTTGGAATATCTTCAACTGGATAAGCATCAGGGAGATCTTAGGGTCGATCTGACTGAACCAGAGAAGGCCTTTGACTGGATAAGCATCAGGAAAATCTTAGGGTCGATTTAACTGAACCGGACAAGGTCTTGGAATACCTTCAACTGGATAAGCATCAGGGAGATCTTAGGGTCGATCTGACTGAACCAGAGAAGGCCTTTGACTGGATAAGCATCAGGAAAATCTTAGGGTCGATTTAACTGAACCGGTCTAGGTCTTGAAATGTAGCTTGAGAACTTAACTGGATCCTTCCTGAAAGGTAAAAGTCAGTCATATGCAATGCATGATACGGATCAAGCAATGATGTTCTCAACATAAATGAGATTCGTATGATATGATGCGTCTATGCATGCTATAATGATGTATGTGATGTTTTATGTATGTTTTTGTCTAGGAAAGTGAATCCTTGACGGGTGTCGGGAAGTTGTATCCTGGGCTGACGTTGAAGAATAGCTTTTGCTTCCGCCGGGGATGATAACTGCAAGAATACCGGTAGGAGAAGATGACTCCGTTGCGGAATAAACTTGGCAAATGGAAGATTCTGCGGGGAGAAAAGATACTCTAGCGAGCATGCTGGGAAGCAATACTCTGTGGGGATAGAGATGCTTTGCTGAGTGTTGAGAGTAACCTGCTGAGGGTGTCTTGTTGTTAGAAGTGTGAATAGACTTCGCTGGGGATAGGAAGGAACTACGTTGACGACGACCTTTCCATGGCTTTTGGCTGAGGATAACCCAGTTATATCCTACTGAGGAAATAACTCTTTGAATAAAGCCGGGCGACGCGTTCGTGCTCTGTGAGGGGATAAGCTTCCAGAATCTACTGGGGATAAGCTTATTTCTTGGGGAGATGGATTCCAACTTTCCTGGGGAAACTGTATTGGACTCTTCTGGGGAGTTTTGAACTGCGGGGGAAGTGATTCCTTTGAATATTGAGATACCGCCGGGGAACAATCTTTAGGCCAAGACTGCCGGGGATGCTTGTTAAGAATATATGCTGCTGGGGAAGTGTTGAGATCTATGGGAGGATACTCAACTTCCTTGAGGCTTGATAATTTTGCTTGGAGAGGAATGTACTGTTTTGTTGAACCACTCTCTGGGGATTTAAAATGTACTTGGTTGTGTTCTTTAGCCGAACCTACCTTGGTACCTTGGAGGATAGAACAATTAGACTGCTCATACGACTCTTTATTGCCCCTGTTTCTAGTGTCACCTGCAATTAATTCCTTTGTTTCGAATGCAAATATTCATGAGTTAGCAAATTATTGTCAATGCATATATCACAAATTGAACCTTGGACGTTCTTCGCAAAACAAAACAGAAAAAGGAAAAATACTTGGCACGTTTAACTGAAAATATATCTGTATTGATTTTTGAATGGCCTGTAAATAGGCGTTTTGGGTACAAGAGGCTGACGTCCTAGTAAGAGGAACGTCGCCGAACAAGAGAGTTTATACAAGTTTTGTACAAAATAGAACAGCTGTGTGAAGTGAATGATCCCACTGGGTTTCAACTCTGCTATTGCCTTTATAACTCCGAGCGTCTCATCACTTGATGACCTTAGTTGAAGGTGAAGCTGACTGATCGATGCCGTCTGAACTTGATGTAGATACCGGATTCTGGATGCAAAGTGATCAATGAGACATAGTATTACGCTTTATCCCTAATTTTTGCCTGGACCGCCCTTTCGGGTTTTCAGTCCACCGGGATACCCATTTTGCCCAAGCCGCCTTTTCAGGTTTTCGACCTGCCGGGTGTACAGATTTTTTTCATTTTCATCCCTTCATTTTGCCCGAACCCTTTTGGTTCGACGGGAAGCCCTAATTTTTGCCTAGGCATGTCAGCCTAGCGGGTCTTTTTTCATGCGTAGTATTTTTTAACTATGTCTGCATTGGCGGGGTGAGGAAGGTCGTCACCATCCATGTTGGTCAATATCATGGCTCCTCCTGAGAACACATGCTTAACCACAAATGGCCCTTCGTACGTAGGGGTCCATTTGCCCCTTGGATCACTCTGAGGAAGGATGATCCGCTTGATTACCAGATCCCCAACTCGATATTCCTGTGGTCTGACCTTTTTGTTAAATGCCCTGATCATTCGTTTCTGATACGTCTGACCATGACAGATAGCAGCAAGTCTCTTTTCATCAATGAGGTTGAGCTGATCAAGTCGTGTCTGGATCCAATCATCTTCGTTCAGATTTGCATCCTTCATTATCCGGAGAGAGGGTATTTGCACTTCGATTGGCAAGACTGCCTCCATGCCATAAACCAGAGAGAAAGGAGTTGCCCCGGTTGACGTCCTAGCTGAGGTACGGTACCCATGCAGAGCGAACGGTAACATCTCGTGCCAATCTTTATAAGTCACTGTCATCTTCTGCACGATCTTCTTGATGTTTTTATTTGCTGCTTCTACAGCCCCATTCATCTTCGGTCTGTAAGGAGAAGAATTGTGGTGCTGTATTTTGAACTGTTCGCAGAGCTCAGCAATCATCTTGTTGTTCAGATTGGTACCGTTGTCTGTAATAATCCACTCAGGGACGCCGTACCGACAGATCAGATTGTGCCGAATAAATCGTGCCACAACAGTCTTGGTTACTGTAGCATAGGATGCTGCCTCGACCCACTTTGTGAAATAATCAATCGCCACTAGGATGAAGCGATGTCCATTGGATGCCGTAGGTTTAATCTCGCCGATCATGTCTATGCCCCACATTGCAAACGGCCAAGGTGCAGTCAGAACATTCAGGGGAACCGGAGGGACATGCACCTTGTCTGCATAAATCTGGCACTGGTGGCATGTCCTGGAATGTTGGTAGCAGTCAGCTTCCATTGTGGACCAGTAATATCCTGCCCGTAGGATTTTCTTAGCCATAGTATGCCCACTGGAATGCGTACCAAAGGTCCCTTCATGTAGCTCTTCCATGATTCTTTCTGCTTCAGTCTTATCCACACAACGTAGTAAGGTTGAATCATGGTTTCGCTTGTACAAGATGCCGTTGCTAAGGAAGAACTTGGCTGCGAACCTTCTCAGGAACTTCTTATCATTGACAGAGGCACCTTCAGGGTATTCCTGAGCTTCCAGATATCTCTTCACCTCATGGTACCAAGGCTTCTCAGTCACCAATTCAGTTTCGAGATCACAACAGTATGCCGGTTCGTCCAATTTCTAGATGATGATCCGGGGAGCCTCATTATCCCATTTGACCTTGAACATTGAAGACATAGTAGCTAACGCGTCCGCCAACTGATTCTCTTCTCTTGGAAAGTGCTCAAAGGTTATCTCTGTGAAGTGGGGAATTAGGGTCAACACACATTCTCTGTAAGGAATCAGGTTTGGATGTTTCGTATCCCACTCTCCTTTGATCTGATTGATCACAAGAGCGGAATCTCCGAAGACACTTAGAAATTTGATCCTTAGGTCGATCGCAGCTTGAAGACCCATGATGCACGCCTCATACTCCGCCATGTTGTTGGTACAGTTGAAACATAGCCGGGCAGTGAGTGGAGTATGCGTACCTTGTGGAGATATGATTATGGCGCCGATACCGTTTCCCAAAGCATTGGAGGCTCCGTCAAAGTGCATAGACCATTGGGATCCTGGTTCAGGTCCTTCATCCGGTCCAGGTACTTCACAATTAGTCACAATCATGATGCTTTCATCCGGAAACTCGAAGTTCATTGATTGGTAGTCATCTACAGCTTGATGAGCTAAGTGGTCTGCCAATACACTTCCCTTGATGGCTTTTTGGGTTGTGTACTGAATGTCGTATTCCGTCAAGATCATTTGCCATCTTGCAATTCTCCCAGACAGAGCAGGATTTTCGAATATGTACTTTATAGGATCCATTTTTGAGATCAACAAGGTAGTGTGAGTCAGCATATACTGTCTCAGCCGGCGAGCAGCCCATACCAAAGCGCAGCAAGTTTTCTCGAGCAGTGAGTATCGGGTCTCACAATCGGTAAACTTTTTGCTAAGGTAATAAATGGCATGCTCTTTTCGGCCAGACTCGTCATGCTGCCCCAGCACACACCCCATTGAATTGTCAAGCACTGTTAGATATAGTATCAGAGGTCTCCCTTCAACCGGTGGCATGAGGATAGGTGGTTCTTGGAGATACTCTTTGATTCTGTCGAAGGCAGCCTGACATTCATCATTCCAACGTACTACCTGATCTTTCTTCAGCAGCTTGAAGATTGGCTCACAGGTAGCAGTCAGATGTGAGATGAATCGAGCAATGTAATTCAGGCGTCCTAAAAAGCCTCTGACCTCCTTTTCTGTCTTGGGAACTTGCATCTCTTGAATAGCTTTGACCTTAGCAGGGTCCACTTGAATACCTTTATCACTGACCACGAAGCCTAGCAATTTTCCAGATCTTACCCCGAAGGTGCACTTGTTCGGGTTCAATCTCAGCTTGTACAGTTTCAACCGGTTAAACAATTTCTGTAGATGATCTAGATGCTCTTCCTCAGTCTGGGACCTAGCAATCATGTCGTCCACATACACTTCGATCTCATGATGGATCATGTCATGAAATAAGGCGACCATGGCACGTTGGTAGGTTGCCCCAGCGTTCTTTAACCCGAATGGCATGACCTTGTAACAGAAGGTGCCCCACTGAGTAACAAATGTAGTCTTCTCCATGTCTTCAGGTGCCATCTTGATCTGATTGTAACCTGAAAAGCCATCCATGAAAGAGAATACTTTGTGCTGAGCCGTATTATCAACAAGGACATCAATGTGAGGTAAGGGGAAGTCATCCTTGGGGCTGGCCCTGTTCAGATCCCTGTAATCGACACACATTCTGACCTTACCGTCCTTCTTAGGTACCGGCACCACATTAGCAACCCACTGAGGGTAAGAAGTTACTGCAAGGAACCCGGCATCAAACTATTTCATAACCTCGGCCTTAATCTTCTCAGACATCTCCGGACGCATCCGACGGACCTTTTGCTTAACTGGAGGGCAGTCTTCCTTAGTTGGCAAGTGATGGACCACAATGTCTGTATCCAACCCTGGCATGTCTTCGTAGGACCAGGAAAAGATCTCCATATAGTCATGTAACATCTTGGTTAACCGTTGCTTCACGCTGAGCTCTAGGTTGGCACCAATCTTTACCTCTTTCCTGTATGCCTCAGTACCCAAGTTTATTGTTTCCACTGGCTCTTCGTGGGGTTGAATTGCCCTCTCTTCCTGAAGCAACAGTCTTGCAAGCTCGCCAGGCACTTCGCAATCATCTTCACCTTCGTCTTCGGCTAAGTTGATCGGATTTTCGAAGTCATAATTGGCAGTAGCAGAGTTGTTATCAGTGAGATCCAGAGTGGATTGAAACCTGTATGAGTGAGTGTGTGTGTAAATACAGCTGCTTTGAAAATTATGTAAAGGAAAAGAAAGACAGAAAAGGAGCACAATATTTGCAATGCGAAAAACGTCCAAGATTTTCATTCATGATGTATCAAATGACAGTTTGTATGCCCTCACAAATAGAACCACGGTGCCTCGGGTAAGACACCGGGCCATAGAGTTTATCATTGTTTATTACAAAATAACAAAACATAGGAATTCATTACTTAGTAACAAGAGAAACAGATAAGTTGTCCTTTGCACTCCAATTGTTGAGTCCACCGTCGGTTGCCGGGTAGATCCAGCTATCAAACTCAGCTTCATCCACTTCCTCTTCGTCCCCAATAGCATTAACTCCATGAGCAGGCAGGGGAGCTGTCACTACATTAGGTTTCTCAGATGCCTCAAACTGTACCTCTTGGGCATCAATAAGGTCCTGCAGCTTGTTCTTTAACGCCCAACAGTCATCGGTAGAGTGCCCCGGGCTATCTGAATGGTAAGCACAACGAGCGTTCGGGTTGTACTTGGGAGATGCAGTATTTGGAAACTTCGGCGCCTCCCTGACAGTCACTAAATTGGTGGATAGCAACTGTGGCAGGATCTGCGACAAAGTCATGCTTAAGCGGGTGAATTCTCTCTGGGGTCTTTCGACCTTCTGAGGATTGTTTGGCCGGGGAGCGGCAGCAGGCTTAGCAATCATTACCGCACTGACAGATTGGCGGTGCTCATGTCTCTCTGATTTCCGGGAACCATATACGGCACTAGACTCCTTCTTGAAGGGTTTCTTCTCAGAACTAGATGATGCACCCTTCGGAATTTTTCCAGACTTTAACCCAGCTTCAATCCTTTCTCCAGTCAAGATTAGATCAGTGAACCCAGCAGAAGAATTCCCAATGAGATGGTTGAAAAATGGCCCAGATAGGGTCCCCAAGAACATGTCTACCAACTCCCGATCAGTCAATGGTGGCTGTACCCTGCCAGCCAGGTCTCTCCACTTCTGAGCGTACTCCTTAAAACCTTCACTTGCACCTAACGACATACCCTGGAGTTGGGTACGCGTGGGGGCAAGGTCGGCATTATATTGATACTGCTTATAGAAAGCAGTAGCCAACTCCTCCCAGTTACGAACCTTGGTCCCATCCAGCTGATAGAACCATTCGAGATGAGTCCCTGAAAGACTCTCCTGGAAGAAGTGGATCCATAAATTCTTATCCGCAGAGTACAGCTGAATTTTCCGAACATAGGACCTTAGATGCAGCTTGGGACAAGACGCCCCGTCATACTTAGAGAAGGATGGTGCTTTGAACTTATGGGGGATAATCACACCAGTTGACAAACCCAGATCTCCGAAATCCAGCCCAAGTACCTGTTGAACCTCCATAGCCTTCAACCTGTCCTCCAGTTGCTTATATCTGTCATCTACCGGAGGGTACTGCTCTTCATCAAAATCTGTCTCGTTGTCGGAGACTACCGGACTAGGGACCTTCACTTCTGCCTGAGAAGTACTTTTGCCAACAGAAGAACCAGCCTCTTCATGCTGCAGAGTATTTCCAAACCTTCGGCTCGAGTTGAACAGAACAATTCTTCTTTTCTTCTTCTTCTCCTTCTTCAGGAGCATAGCCTTCAGTTCTTCTTGGCCTTTAGCCAGACCCTTGATTAATTCTTGAAACTGCGCATTCTGCGCCTGAAGAGCCTTGATTGATGTCTCAGTTGATGCAGATTCGGGATTCATGATGCTGAAATAAACAGCGAAGAACTGTAAGCAACCTGAAAAGAGGAAAAACCTGCTATGCACATGATGTATGAAATGCGTATGCAATGCATTCAAGGGTTCGAAAGTTCAAATTTGTTGTAGACAAAAAGGAACACACGTTATCATTAAAGAAATCATTGTTTAATACATCAAAGCCTCATGGGCAAAAGTACAAAAATCAAATCAATCCCAAAATACACTGCGCATCCTCTTTGGAGCTATGTAAGTGTTGAGATTCCTCTCCTCATGCAACAGGCGAGTGAGCTCCAAGACCTTCTTTTCACTGGCATGTAGACTGGTCTCAAGAGAATTCCGTTCTTCCTTAAGCTGGATCCAGCTCTTCTGCATCTCTTCCCAGGATGTGGGCATATCAGGGTGCTGAATAGTGTAGGACACTTCCCCTTCCAAGACTGGTTCTTTGATTACCGGGATCATGTGAGGATAAGGCATCACTAACTTCTGGGAGCGAGCTCGTACCCACTTGAGATAAGGTTCCAGCGGGATGGAATTCCTGTGCCCCAGTGTCTTGCTGTCTATTCTACTGGGCGTCCTCCAAGCTCTGGTAAATCTCTGGCGAAGTCCTTGAGTATCATTGTCGAAGTCAAAAACTATGTCAGGAACCAACATGTCATGAGGACCATCCCTCCGAGCATAACCAAACTGTCTCCAAGCCAGGCATGGGCTATAAGTAATACCTCCTCTGATTCCAAGTAAAGGAACATTAGGGTACTCCCCGCAACGATCAATGATAGTGACATCTTCTCTGGACCTAGGACACCAATGTATATCTGCATGTGTAAGAGTCATCAACCGTTGTGACCATCTCAAACCCCGCTCATTCTTCAAGGCTGATTGCGGAAGGTGCGAAATAAACCACCTTCCCAGGAGAGGAGTGCAACACATAAGGACACCTCTTTTTCTCATGGTTCGAGTGTAACATGAGTGAAGGATGTCCCCCAGCAACGTAGGTACAGGATTCCTGGACATAAAGATCTGGACAGCATTGATATCGATAAGCTGATCTGGGTTAGGGAACAACACCAAACCATAGACAAGGAGGGCCACAACCTCTTCAAAAGCTTGCAAGTCAAGGGAATTCCAACATTCATGGGCCTTTTCAAACAGAAACCTGGCTAAGAACCCTTTGATACCACTTCTAACTTCCCAATGTCCCTTGAGGTCAGATGACTGTAGGTGCAAGGCTTTAGCAATTTCTTCAAGCTTAGGTTCCTTTTATGTACCGTTAAAGGGCAGCTGATCAAGGATGGGGATCTTCAGGAGCCGGGAGAACTCCTCCAATGTAGGTACTGTAACACCCTCTAAAACCCGCATATAATTTTCGCAAATATTAAAAAATTATAAACTCAGAGTACATGTAATAATCGAGGAATGCTACAATTCTCTTTTAATAAAATAAATTCCTGTCATGCATAATTTTAGTAGTAACTCATACATGTTTACACAGCGGAATACTTTAATTAATAAAATCAAATGTTATAATATTTTCCAAAATCATCAGGGATTAACACCTGGAAAAGTCAACATCATATCATAACAATTAAAAGAAAATAAACGAGTCTGACTAAAGCAGCTCGACAACCAAACGTTCCCGGAGTTACAACTATCAGAGCATGACCCGGACATACTAAAACGAACTAAACTAGACACGATAAGCCTTCGCCAAGCACCTGAGCGAAGCTCCTCAATCTGAAATATTCAACAGTAAGGGCGAGCTTCTCAAATATACATTTGGTTATACATTCATAACAATCAATTCACGAAATCATAAGCATCACCCAATAATTAGCATATTTCATAGTTTACAAAACCTTTACAATTCATATATCCATGACATATTGCCTTTCATATTTGCAAATATTCATCAAACATCACCAACCATTTATCAATCATACGTGCATACAACAATCAAATATAGCATTGGAAAAATCATCCATTCATGTTATATTCGAGTAATGCAACACACCCATGCATGTGGTACCACTTCACCGCCCCATTAAATCTCGGGTCACGGATAACTCACCGTTCCATTATATCGCGGACACGGCTACCACCTCAACGTTCCATTAAATCGCGGACACGTATATTGGCCACCATGTTAATTCCACACAATGGGAATTAACAAATGCAACATGATATGTAAGTATGTAACACTCAACATACTATGAACATCGATCAACATATCATGCACATCAACAATATCAAACATAACATGATATGAAACAGCATGTAACCACTCAGCATACCATTTAAACATAAATCATATCAAGTTACGAATAACATGTAATCACTCAGCATACTATTCAAACATCAACCAATCACATCAATTATATCATAATTCATGCTCGATAACATATCTAAAAGCATGGCAATAAAAATCCAACATCAAAACACTGAAATCAAAAATTCAGAAATCATCACAGCAGAGCAACACGGGCACCCGTGTTGTGCAACACGGCCCGTGTTGTACAGCACATCCAGAAAAAAATGCACATTTAATTTTATCAGCACAGGGGCTCTGACACGGGTACCCGTGTTGTGCAACACGGCCCGTGTCGTGCAACCAGAGCACACCATCTCCCCAACTCAGAAGAGCAACACGGGCACCCGTGTTGTGCAACACGGCCCGTGTTGCTGAGCGCGCACAGGATTTTCCTGACCTGCAGCAGCTCAGAAACGGCAGTCCAAACGCGGGAAACGTCCGCCAAAACGCATAATTCAGTACCTAACGCATCGAGTGTGTACAATTCACAACGACACCACAATGTCCAAGTTACCAATAATTATTAGAATAACCTTAACCGGGGATTAACCGTCCTTTTGGGGAATTCTACTGACACTAAGGTTATCCCTACAACTTCCAAGGTAATTTCACGATCATTAGATATATATTCCAATTCCTCATTTGGGACCTAAAACTCTTAATCGATTCGTAAAAATTGGGAACCTAACCCTTTTCTAACAAGGTTCAGTCCTACAGTTATCGATCCCTAGAAACATCTAACAATTGGGAATTCCTACGATTACCCGAATCAACCGTACATAAACCCATAAACAAATATAAATCGAGTATAAACCCCCCTTACCTTATCAATTAACAGCTTTGAGTTCTTGGGCGATGTTCTTCGTTCTCCGTTCTTCAGAGCTCTCTTTTCCCAATTCCAACTTCTGTTCTTACGTGAAAACCAAAAAATGAGAAAATGGCCTAAGTCCCAAACATAACTTTATTTCTCTGCACCCCCACTCTTTACTAACAACATCTAAGCCCAATAACATAAAAATTCTAATATTCCTTATTTCTTTTATTTTCCTCAAATACTCCAAAATAAATAATTCTTTTTATTTTATTAATTCTAATAAAATAAATTCCCAAATTTAAATAAATCAATTAATTGAAAACGGGGTGTTACAACTCTCCCCCACTAAAAGAGTTTTCGTCCTCGGAAACATACCTTAGACGAACAGCTCCGGATAAGCCTCTTTCATCTGGCTCTCCAGCTCCCAAGTGATATTTCCATCTGCTGGACCTCCCCAAACAACCTTCACTAATGCTATCTCTTTACCTCTTAACTGTTTCACTTCCCGATCTTCTATCCTCATAGGCAATGCTTCTACTGTCAGGTTATCTCTTACCTGTACATCATCTATTTGGATTACATGAGATGGGTCTGGAATGTATCTCCTCAACTGAGAAACATGAAAAACATCGTGCAAATTCGCAAGTCTCGGAGGTAAAGCAATGCGATAAGCAACTTCTCCAACTCTTTCCGTAATCTGAAACGGACCAATAAAACGCGGAGTCAACTTCTTAGACTTCAACGCCCGGCCAATACCCGTCATCGGAGTAACTCTCATAAACACATGATCTTCAGCACTGAATTCTAAATCCTTTCTCCTCTTATCATGATAACTTTTCTGACGACTCTGAGAAGCTCTCATCTTTTCTTGAATCAATTTGATCTTTTCAGTAGTCTGCTGAACAATCTCTGGCCCAACTACCGAACTCTCTCCAGATTCATACCAACACAAAGGTGTTCTACACCGTCTACCATACAATGCCTCAAACGGAGCCATACCAATACTCGAATGGTAACTATTGTTATAAGTAAATTCAATCAATGGCAAATAGCTATCCCAAGCTCCACTTTTCTCTAAAACACAAGCACGCAATAAATCTTCCAACGATTGAATCGTCCTCTCCGTCTGTCCATCAGTCTGAGGATGGTAAGCTGAACTCAATCTCAACTTAGTACCCAAAGCCTTCTGCAATCCTTCCCAAAATTTCGAAGTGAACCTCGGATCTCTATCTGACACAATACTAGAAGGAACTCCATGCAAACTCACTATTTTCTCAATATACAACTGTGCCAATCTCTCCATCGAGTAATCCATTCGCACCGGTATAAAATGAGCAGACTTAGTCAACCTATCCACAACGACCCATATCGCTTCACAATTCATAGGAGTCCTCGGCAACCCAGATACAAAATCCATAGAAATACTATCCCACTTCCATTCTGGAATAAACATTGGTTGCATAAATCCAGACGGCTTCTGATGCTCAATCTTCGATTTCTGACAGATTAAACATGCATACACAAATTCAGCTATTTCCTTTTTCATTCCCGGCCACCAAAACAATTTCTTCAAATCATGATACATTTTCGTGGCACCCGGATGAATACTCATCCCACTGCGATGTCCTTCCTCTAATATACTTTTCTTGATTTCTGCGACATCAGGAACACAAACTCTATCGCCAAATCTCATAACATCATTTTCATCAATCCTAAACTCACCACCTTGACCTTGGTTGATCAATGTCAATTTATCAACTAAATTAACATCGGATTTCTGCCCGATTCTGATCTCTTCTAGAATACCACTAGTAAGTTTCAATATACCCAAGCGAACACACTTCGGAGTACTTTCACAAACTAAACTCAAATCTCGGAATTGTTCAATTAAATCCAATTCACGAACCATCATCATAGACATATGCAAGGACTTCCTGCTCAAAGCATCTGCAACTACATTTGCCTTACCAGGATGGTAATTCAAACCAAAATCATAATCTTTGAGAAATTCCAACCACCTCCTTTGCCTCATATTGAGCTCTTTCTGATCGAAAAGATACTTCAAACTCTTATGATCGCTATACACTTCAAATCTCGAACCATACAGATAATGTCTCCACAATTTCAAGACAAACACAACTGCTGCCAGCTCTAAGTCATGAGTAGGATAGTTCCTTTCATGAACCTTCAACTGTCTCGAAGCATACGCAACTACCTGTTGATTCTGCATTAAAACACCACCTAAACCCAACAGAGATGCATCACAATAAACCACAAAGGATTCCACCGGATTCGGCAAAATCAGAATAGGAGCACTAGTCAATCTCCGCTTCAATTCTTGGAAACCTTTCTCACAATCAGAATCCCAAATAAACGCTTGTCCTTTACGAGTCAACTTCGTCAACGGCAAAGCTAACCTTGAGAATCCTTCGATAAATTTTCTGTAATAACCTGCAAGACCAAGAAAACTTCTGATTTCCGAAACAGTCTTCGGCGCTTCCCACTGAGATACCGCTTCTACTTTTGTAGGATCCACTGCAATACCATTTTTAGAAATCACATGTCCAAGAAAACTAACTTCATTCATCCAGAACTCACATTTGGACAACTTTGCATACAACTTCCTATCTTTCAGCAACTCTAACACAATTCTGAGATGTTCCGCATGTTCCTCGTCATTCTTGGAATAAATCAGAATGTCATCAATAAAAACCACAACAAACTTATCCAGATACGGATGAAAAATCCTGTTCATATATTCCATGAAAACACCAGGCGCATTAGTAACTCCGAACGGCATAACAGAATATTCATAATGCCCATACCTCGTTCGAAAAGCAGTCTTCTGAATATCTTCCGCTTTCACACGAATCTGATGATATCCAGATCTCAAGTCAATCTTACTGAATACACTAGCTCCAATTAGTTGATCCATCAAATCATCAATCCTCGGTAACGGATACCGATTCTTAATGGTTACCTTGTTCAATTGCCTGTAATCAACACACAGTCTCATAGAACCTTCTTTCTTCTTAACCAACAATACCGGAGCACCCCAAGGTGAAACACTTGGACGAATAAACTTCTTCTCCAGTAAATCTTCCAACTGACTCTTCAATTCAGCCAATTCAGACGCAGACATACGATATGGCGCCATCGACACCGGTCTCGTACCAGGAATTAAATCTATAGAGAATTCCACTTCTCTCTCAGGAGGTAGCTCACCAACATCATCCGGAAAGACTTCTGAAAAATCACACACCACGGGCAATTCACCACTCCTGACCTTTCCTGTTGCATCTAACGAAGCAAGTAACATAAACACGTTAGCACCATCTTCCATTGCTTCTTGTACCTGCCTAGCAGTCATAGTCAAATTCTCGACACCAACTGCTTCTGGAAAAATCACCGTCTTAGCAAAACAGTTCAGATGAACCCGGTTGAATTCCAACCAGTTCATCCCAAGGATAATATCAATTTGTTCAAGCGGTAGGCACACTAAATCCATACCGAAACTTCTACCAAAAATCTCAATAGGACAATTCCTACATACAAGTGAAGTTGTCACTGAACCCGATGCAGGAGTATCAACAACCATGCTACCTTGCATACCAGATATGTCCAGTTCCAACCTCTCAGCACAATCCAAAGAAATGAAAGAATGAGTTGCACCAGTATCAATAATTGCAACTAAAGGTGTGCCATGAATAAAACACGTACCTTTAATCAATCGATCCTCTGGAGTAGTCTCAGATCCAGACAAAGCGAACACTCTTCCACTTGACTGATCCTTCCTAGGCTTAGGACACTGCGGACGAATGTGACCTTCTTCGCCACAATTGTAACAAGTAACAGACTTCCCTTTACAATCAATAGACAAATGACCGGCCTTTCCACATTTATAGCACTTCTTCTCATCACTCTTGCAATCTCGAATGTGATGACCAGACTCACCACACCTGTAGCATCTGATAGGAGCCTTAGAATCTCCCCCACTAGGCCTTTTCCAACCGCCTGATCTCTGGTTATCTCTACCATATGGCTTGCCACTGTCCATATGTTGCTTTCCTCTTTTGTCAACAGCCCCACGAGAGTGAGACGACCGATTCTTGGTAATATCTTCTTCCAAGATTCTGCTACAATCCACCAGATCAGAAAATCTACGAATACGCTGGTACCTGATTCCCTGCTTAATCTCATCTCGGAGACCATTCTCAAATTTGATACACTTAGAGAATTCTCCAGCCTCATCATTGTTGTAGTGTGCATAATACTTTGCCAGCTCAGTGAACTTAGTAGCATACTCACTAACAGTCAGATTGCCCTGCTTAAGCTCCAAAAACTCAATTTCCTTTCTTCCCCGAACATCTTCAGGAAAGTACCTCCTCAGAAAAGCCCTTCTGAAGTTAGCCCAAGTCAGTGCCTCTCCATCCTGAACCATTTCAGTCCTTGTGGCAACCCACCAGTCGTCGGCCTCTTCTGCCAACATATGCGTACCATATCTGACTTTCAGATCTTCAGCACAATCGATCACACGGAAAATCCTTTCGATTTCCTTCAGCCACTTCTGAGCACCTTCAGGGTCATGTGTACCTTTGAACAACGGAGGATTGTTCCTCTGGAAATTTCCCAATTGCCTATCAGCACCAATCACGCCTCCAGTTGGGTTTCCCGCAAGTACACCAGCTAACATCCCCAAAGCCTCAGCGAGTGCAGCATCATTTCGTCCATTACCTCTTCCAGCCATATTCCTGAGAATTAAAACATACTCCACATCAGAATACAGTATCGACAGTGTTACCTTGCACTAGTCGCATACGAAAAGGAATGACTGACTCAAAACTCTGGTCACAACGACCGACTATGCTCTGATACCACTATTGTAACACCCTCTAAAACCCGCATATAATTTTCGCAAATATTAAAAAATTATAAACTCAGAGTACATGTAATAATCGAGGAATGCTACAATTCTCTTTTAATAAAATAAATTCCTGTCATGCATAATTTTAGTAGTAACTCATACATGTTTACACAGCGGAATACTTTAATTAATAAAATCAAATGTTATAATATTTTCCAAAATCATCAGGGATTAACACCTGGAAAAGTCAACATCATATCATAACAATTAAAAGAAAATAAACGAGTCTGACTAAAGCAGCTCGACAACCAAACGTTCCCGGAGTTACAACTATCAGAGCATGACCCGGACATACTAAAACGAACTAAACTAGACACGATAAGCCTTCGCCAAGCACCTGAGCGAAGCTCCTCAATCTGAAATATTCAACAGTAAGGGTGAGCTTCTCAAATATACATTTGGTTATACATTCATAACAATCAATTCACGAAATCATAAGCATCACCCAATAATTAGCATATTTCATAGTTTACAAAACCTTTACAATTCATATATCCATGACATATTGCCTTTCATATTTGCAAATATTCATCAAACATCACCAACCATTTATCAATCATACGTGCATACAACAATCAAATATAGCATTGGAAAAATCATCCATTCATGTTATATTCGAGTAATGCAACACACCCATGCATGTGGTACCACTTCACCGCCCCATTAAATCTCGGGTCACGGATAACTCACCGTTCCATTATATCGCGGACACGGCTACCACCTCAACGTTCCATTAAATCGCGGACACGTATATTGGCCACCATGTTAATTCCACACAATGGGAATTAACAAATGCAACATGATATGTAAGTATGTAACACTCAGCATACTATGAACATCGATCAACATATCATGCACATCAACAATATCAAACATAACATGATATGAAACAGCATGTAACCACTCAGCATACCATTTAAACATAAATCATATCAAGTTACGAATAGCATGTAATCACTCAGCATACTATTCAAACATCAACCAATCACATCAATTATATCATAATTCATGCTCGATAACATATCTAAAAGCATGGCAATAAAAATCCAACATCAAAACACTGAAATCAAAAATTCAGAAATCATCACAGCAGAGCAACACGGGCACCCGTGTTGTGCAACACGACCCGTGTTGTACAGCACATCCAGAAAAAAATGCACATTTAATTTTATCAGCACAGGGGCTCTGACACGGGTACCCGTGTTGTGCAACACGGCCCGTGTCGTGCAACCAGAGCACACCATCTCCCCAACTCAGAAGAGCAACACGGGCACCCGTGTTGTGCAACACGACCCGTGTTGCTGAGCGCGCACAGGATTTTCCTGACCTGCAGCAGCTCAGAAACGGCAGTCCAAACGCGGGAAACGTCCGCCAAAACGCATAATTCAGTACCTAACGCATCGAGTGTGTACAATTCACAACGACACCACAATGTCCAAGTTACCAATAATTATTAGAATAACCTTAACCGGGGATTAACCGTCCTTTTGGGGAATTCTACTGACACTAAGGTTATCCCTACAACTTCCAAGGTAATTTCACGATCATTAGATATATATTCCAATTCCTCATTTGGGACCTAAAACTCTTAATCGATTCGTAAAAATTGGGAACCTAACCCTTTTCTAACAAGGTTCAGTCCTACAGTTATCGATCCCTAGAAACATCTAACAATTGGGAATTCCTACGATTACCCGAATCAACCGTACATAAACCCATAAACAAATATAAATCGAGTATAAACCCCCCTTACCTTATCAATTAACAGCTTTGAGTTCTTGGGCGATGTTCTTCGTTCTCCGTTCTTCAGAGCTCTCTTTTCCCAATTCCAACTTCTGTTCTTACGTGAAAACCAAAAAATGAGAAAATGGCCTAAGTCCCAAACATAACTTTATTTCTCTGCACCCCCACTCTTTACTAACAACATCTAAGCCCAATAACATAAAAATTCTAATATTCCTTATTTCTTTTATTTTCCTCAAATACTCCAAAATAAATAATTCTTTTTATTTTATTAATTCTAATAAAATAAATTCCCAAATTTAAATAAATCAATTAATTGAAAACGGGGTGTTACAGGTACCAACTGATAATCAAAGAAGGTAAAACAGTGATGCAGAGGATCAAAGAACTGGAACAAGACCTTTACCATATCTTCCTCAATGTTGGTGTTGACTAAGCTGATGAGGCTTCCATGCCTTTCACTGAATGAAGAGTTCTTGGGAATCCTGGATATAAGCTCCTTAAGCTGAGGAGGTACCCTTACAAGACTGATTTGAATTGTCTTTCTACGAACAGTTTCCATGTCCTACAAAACAAGAACAAAGATGAAAATCCTAACCCCTGAAATGGTTAGTCAATGCATATGATGCTGGATGATGTCATGATGCTATGATTAAACACACCACAGATATTTACAAAGACAAACATGTAAGGCACACAAGGCACACAAGACAAGCCCTTAAGGTTTAAGGCCGACATGGGGTCTGGGTAGTACCCTCTTGAAGTTGGTGGGTTCAACCTGTCCTAATCAAAGTAACCGGGTTCTAAGGTTCCCAATATCACGGGATTGCTTTCATTGTTCATCGTTTCGATTTAGCCACTGAACTGGCGACCGAAATATTCCAGGAAAGCAATCCTCAATTGAGTGTAGTATCGAGTATCAACCAACCTCGGACTGCACCAAAGTCAGTTATCTCACTACCCTAAAGAGGCCAAGATAGTTCAATTAAGGTTCCTAAGGTCTGTTGATGCTTCACGACACCACGCGGAGGCCCCGTACTCTCCTTGACTGAACTCAAGGGTTACCGGTACACACCAAAGTGCCACATCAATGTAGCAGACTGTTTCAACCATGTCGGTATACCCCGCACAGTTCCCTCACAGCCTTGTTGCTACTTTCTAAGAAGGTATCCCCCAGATCCGGGTTAGGATCTATAGAACTCCCAAGCAACCCACAATAATAAAGCAAGCAAAGAAGACAATTGAAAACATAGTTATGACCTAGCCCTAAGGTACACCCCACTTTAAGTTTAGTCCCCAGCAGAGTCGCCAGTTCTGTGATCGGTGGATCTGGAACTGACTGTTTAACGCTGGTTCGCGAAATGTCGCGGAAGTAAGAGTCGCCACCGTCTTTTATTTTCTCCAAATGGAAAGGACAAAAGCACAGAAAAATTCCTTAAAGAGATTGCTCTCGGTTCGGGAGGTAGGTTATAGAAAGGGAAGGTATTAGCACCCTTTCTATCCATGGTTATCCATGGGCTCTTAGATACTTGCTCATTGTGTTTTCAAAAGTGGTTTGTTTGCTTTTCAACTGTGGGTTTTAAAAAAGTTTCTTTGAAAGTTTCAGATCGACTCTTGTGTCAGAGTGTTTGAAAAATTGCTTTGAAAGCTTTTGAAAATGTGTTGGTGTGAAAAGTAGTTTTGATTTGTTTGAAATTAGAGCAAGTATCCTTGAGAACCTACCTACCCTAAGGAATTCGTCTGTGTAGATGTCCTTTAAAGTAGTGCCATCCCACCATTGAGAGGTAGGTAGCACCACCGTTGGAGGTGTTCGGGTCAATTCGAGTTTGTAGGGACATGGTGATCACCAGAGCAATGGGAAGACACCTTAGAAGCTACCCTCATGCCAGGTTCCCGGATCATAAGGACTTACTAAGACATCCTCTACTCGACGATCACCTTTCGAGGCAAGGCAACAGTGAGGCGTACCCTAGGGGTGGTGTGTGCGATTTGTGTGTCGTTTTCATTGATATTTGTCTTGTCATGTTCATTGTGATCTACGCTTGATTTTATTTACGGCCATACATTCTTTCATGCTTTTGTTAACAGTTAAAAATATTTGCGGAAAAGTAAATTCTAAGCTATTACAAATGGCGCGGGTCCACATCACCAAAATTAAACCGGACCCGATTTGACAGAAAAAATAAATAAAGCAAAGTAAAAAGAATGCGAAAAGTAATTGTTACAAAGCTTTGGGAGAGGTACATAATTATTCAAGCGACATAAAATAAATACGCGAAATTAAACAATTAAAAATATGGGCGTTGGACCCTTTTGCAAAAATTGAAAGTCAATGAGGGATTAAAATTTAAAATTAAAAAAGAATGTTTTTTTTGGTATTTTTGGTGTTTTTTAGGAATTTGATGAAAGAAGAATTAAAATTAAACTAAAAGGCAAACCCTAATTCTAATAGCTTTTAAATTTATTGTGAAAACATTAAATTGAAACCTAAATTAAACCTAATTTTTTATGTACAATTAATTATAAAAATAAATAAATAATATTATTAGAAAGAAAAAGAAAAAAAATTAAAAGGAATAAAATTTATTAAACCTAAGTCTATATTTTTGGATTTTTGTTATGAAAAGAATTTAAATCAAACCTAATTTAATACTAAATTTATTTATATGCATTATTTACAAGAAGACATCAAAATAAAAAATTTATTATTTCTTTTATCTTTTTCTGATTTTTTTATGAAGTTTTTGTATTTTGTAAAAAAATTATTAATTAACTTAAACAAATAAAGAAAAATAAAATCATAATTGAAAATAAAAATAAAAAAATATAGAGAAGGCAAACCAGGGGGGTTCAGGCCCCAATTATGAGGTATGGCTCAGCAATTCAGGCCCATTTGTATCATGGCCTTGTTGACTTTCCCAGTAACGTGTCCAAGTGTTGACTAGCACCCACCGTATTCCATGAATCCTGGCCTTTGAATTGGTTCAACTGGACGCGTGGATGGCTGCACCTTGAGGTGTATGGTGCGTCTTAATGTTATGCCTGCATGTGAACATATATAACAAAATAATATGGGAAATTGTATAGACCTGGGACTCGAACCCAGGTCACGTGTGTTACCAACACCATCGCCTGCCACTAGACCAACTCAACGCATCTGATTAATAAATAAACAACAAATATTATGAAAGAAAAGCAAATGGTTAGTGGTTTAACGCGCCAATTTTCAAACGCGCCAATCATTATGTGACACGAGGTCATCTTCCTCACCATCCCTGTAAAACAAAACACAAAGGCCACGGTTTCAGACGCGTTTCATTAGGTGGCCTTTGGAAAAATAGCGAATAGGTCTCAGGGCTCTATAAATTGAGCGCGACTATGGATTTCTCTTTGTCTGGACATGCTGAATCTAATGGCAATAGTCTTGAGGCTTAATTTTTCCTTGGGTGAAAAGCCCCAATCTAGAACTCTGAAAACCCTAAAAGTCAGTTATGGCATAATCGCGTATGGCTTGCAAAAATTCAATCAAACATATCAGTTAGCTTTGAAATCACATCAGGAACAAGAATCAATAATTGAAATGTCATGAAAATGCATAGAATATAGAATACGATTATGAGTTTTTTGCTGTACAGGGAAGGTCCTCGTTACCAATTCTTGGGGCTTGAATGGATGTTAATGATTGGAATGTGTTCAGGGCAACCTTGGCAAGCTATTGAAACAAGTTTTGCACTTTGAATCGACCTCTAACACTGATTTCAGTTTTGCTTTTTTTTGACAAAAATTCCAAGTTTGTTCTTAGCTTTTGCGCAGCTTCAATGTGTATGGGCATTAGGTTTTGAATCATGCTTATGTACTGAGGCTATTAGGTCAACAAAACTTAATCAAATCCATGGCAATAATGGTTTTGCATATTTGATTTTCTTAAGATCTTTTCATATCTTTTTCAAGTGTATTTTGTGTCAATTATGCTCAAATCAATCCAATTCTTTCCTATTTTGCATGTGCACGAAATCTTGATGGCAAAACCTGTATAAAAAGATTTGTTAAGGCATATTAGATATTTTTCATATATTTTAATGATTTAAATGAATTAATATAAATAATAATTCAAATAAATAAATAAAAATGAGAAAATATCTCCCTTTGGGCCCAGTGGTCGTGCATATGCTTAGAATGATGAATCATGGAAGAAAAATGGGCCCATTTTCAATTTTAGGTCATTTGGATCAAAGTTGACTTTTCAAAATATCCAAAAATTTCCCAACTTCCACAAGGCATAACTTGCTCAATTTTTAAGCTTTTCTTATGTTCTTGGACATTTTGGAAAGGTCTTTGAGTCCTCTAACCAATGTCTTTGGTCCCATGTAATTTTGATTTACCAATCTCAAGTTATGGCCTTTGACTTAAAGTCCCTTTTTGTTGACTTTTGAAAATGACCTATAATGTTGAAATTGATAACTTTTGGTGAGAGCATTTCTTGGACTTGGAATATGAAGATGAGTTGTAGGAAATGTCTTTCTCTTCAAAATGAGCTTTGGATGGAATTTTTCTGATAATCCATGTGAAAGTTATGCCCTGGTCAATTTCAGTTGACTTTTTCAACTGTCCAAATAAGGAAACTTTTGCATCTTTGATGATTTCTGAGCCAAACTTTGAGAATCATGATCAAGCATTCATCAAATGATGTTTGTGGCTTCAAAATGATATGTTGACCAAAAATTTGAACTTTTGACTACCAAATGACCATTTTGCCCCTACAGTTGACTGTAGTGCAATTTAGGGTTTTGACTGTGCAATTTTGAGCTGAATGCCTTGAAACTTGATATGAGAATACTTGACCATATTTGTAGGCATGTGAGACTTGATTGGGCCTTTGAAAACTTCCTTTTCTTGATCAGAACCCAAACCCTAGTTTTGACTGTATAGGAGACAGTTGGACTGTGCCACCCTTGGGGAGTTTTGTGACTTGGCTTGGCAATTTTCTTGGAGAATATGGGAGGGCAAATTTTGGGGTACAACACTGTGGAAGAAGGCCGATATGTAGCCTCCGTGGAAGAGATTGTTACTCCGTTGTTGACCGTCAAGAGGAATCTATTGCTAGCCGGTTTATTTCCGGGATATGGTGAAGATTGCCTTCTATGTGCTGTTTCGCCTGTTGATTGTCCTTTGCTGAAATCAAGTATCCAAAGCCTGATGGATAGCAAAGAGATCTTGTTCGAGAAGATTGCCGTTCCTGCTGTCCCTGCTGAAGGAGTTTCTATTGTCACTATTTTTAACAAACCTCCTAAGGCTCCCTCAAAGAAGCCTGTCAAAATCATGTCCACTCAGAAGATTGCTCCTATCATCATCACTGTTCCGGGGCCTCTCCCCTATACATCCGCCAAAGCTGTCCCGTGGCACTATGGGGCAGATGTTTATGTGCTTGGAGTTAAGCAAGAGTTTGATACAAGTACCGGCGTCAGTAACATCACCGGGCCTGCCAAAATTACTCGCAGTGGTAGGCTGTTCTCGCCAGATATTGCGCCACCAGCTATTCAGAAACCTCTTATCATCACACCCGCAAGTGTGCCTGTTCCCCTTCCTAATCAAGTTCCTGTTTCTACCCCTGCTTCCGAGTCCTCTGATGCTCGGGGCAAAGGGATTGCTACTGATTTGCCTGCCCTGACGGGGGCACCGAAGACAACCACTGTTGAAGCTTCCCAGCAAGAGATGGAAGAAATTCTCAAGATTATCAAGAAAAGTGATTTCAATGTAGTCGAGCAGTTGGGGCACACCCTATCAAAGATTTCTATGCTATCACTGTTGTTTTGTTCAGAGGCCCATGCCAAGGCCCTGATCTCCTTCCTGAAGACGGCTCATGTGCCGCAAGAAACGTCTGCTGATCAATTTATCGATTGCATGGCCAACTTGACTGCCGATAATGGTTTGGGCTTCTCTGACGCCGATCTGACCGCCAAAGGAAAAAACCATAATGACGCCCTGCATGTCTCCATTGAATGCAGGGGCACTACTCTTGCCCATGTGTTGGTAGACACCGGTTCTTCATTAAACGTATTACCCAAGAAAGCCCTAGACAGGCTGGATTGTGAGGGTCTGGAGCTCAAACCCAGTAACATTGTTGTCTGAGCCTTTGACGGTTCGAAAAGGATGGTACATGGTGAAGTTGACATTCCAATCAGGGTTGGTTCTCAAGTTTTTGATTCAACTTTCTATGTGATGGACATCCGTCCATCCTACTCTTGTTTGCTGGGCCGTCCATGGATCCACAAGGCTGGAGCTGTGACCTCCACACTACATCAAAAGCTTAAGTACCCAGTCAGAGGGAAAATTGTGACAGTTCAGGGGGAGGAAGAGTATATGGTCAGCCACCTCAACTCGTTCCGGTACATAGAAATGGATGGGGAATTCATTGAGACCCCCTTTGAACACTTTGAAGAGGTGCCTCAGACATTGGCGTCGGCTGAAACTGTGATTGAAGACCCTCCTTTAAAGATGGCTTCCTTAAAGGATGCTCGGGCTGTGATTGAGAAGGGTGAGTGCGCAAACTGGGGCCGACTCCCTGACTTTACTCCGAAGACCGACAAGTTTGGTTTGGGCTTCACTGCAGAGGCTCAGAGGGCTGTTCGCAAAGCAAGGATTGGAAGACATCCTGTGTTCATCACCAACCCAAGAGTGAATGCTATTGAAGACGACATGGAGGAATCTGAATTTGACAGTTGGATCTACCCAACAACCGACAATGGACCAAGCAACTGGACTGCCAAAGACTTTACACCTATTACTTTTGTCACTCAGTAATGAACTCTTTTGTTTTCAATTTGTAACAAACAATATGTTGAAACTTTTATGGCTCGGTGTCCTACCCGGGGCACCGTGGCTTCATTTGTGAGGGCTTTTGTATGTCATTTTCATATATCATTAATCAAAACATTGGACGTTTGTTGCATTTCAAAATCTTGCGCTCCTTTTCTTTCTTTATTATATATTGCAAAACAGCTATATTTACACACACTCACTTATACAGGTTCCAATCCACTCTGGATCTCACTGGTAACGACTCTGCTACTGCCAGTTACGACTTCGAAAATCCGATCAACTTAGCCGAAGACGAAGGTGAAGATGATTGCGAAGTGCCTGGTGAACTTGCAAGACTGCTACTCCAGGAAGAGAGGGCCAT
The DNA here is from genome assembly GCA_948472305.1 of Vicia faba. Lineage (NCBI taxonomy): Eukaryota > Viridiplantae > Streptophyta > Magnoliopsida > Fabales > Fabaceae > Vicia > Vicia faba. Next base: position 1,188,036,090 of record OX451740.1, on the reverse strand, counting down.
TCAACCACATGAAGAGCCAGTGGAAACGGTAAATCTGGGTACTGAGACAGACATAAAGGAAGTCAAGATTGGTGCCAACCTAGAGCTCAGTGTGAAACAACGGTTGATTCAGATGCTGCATGACTATGTGGAAACCTTTGCCTGGTCTTACGAAGACATGCCTGGGTTGGATACCGACATTGTGGTTCATCACTTGCCTACCAAGGAAGACTGCCATCCGGTTAAACAAAAGGTCCACCGTATGCGTCCAGAAATGTCCGAGAAAATCAAAGCTGAGGTTATGAAACAATTTGATGCCGGGTTTCTAGCAGTGACTTCTTACCCTCAGTGGGTTGCCAACGTGGTTCCAGTGCCGAAAAAGGATGGTAAGGTCCGAATGTGTGTTGATTACAGGGATTTGAACAGGGCGAGCCCTAAGGATGATTTCCCTCTGCCTCATATCGACGTTCTGGTTGACAACACTGCTCAGCATAAAGTATTCTCCTTCATGGACGGCTTCTCCGGTTATAATCAGATCAAGATGGCTCCTGAAGACATGGAGAAGACCACTTTTGTTACTCAGTGGGGCACCTTTTGCTACAAGGTCATGCCTTTTGGGTTGAAAAATGCTGGGGCAACCTACCAACGTGCCATGGTTGCTTTATTTCATGATATGATCCATCACGAGATAGAAGTATACGTCGACGATATGATTGCAAGGTCCCAAACTGAGGAGGAACACCTTGACCACCTACGAAAGTTGTTTGACCGTCTGAAGTCGTACAAGCTGAGGTTGAACCCGAACAAGTGCACCTTTTGGGTGAGGTCTGGAAAATTGCTAGTCTTCATCGTAAGCGACAAAGGTATTCAAGTGGACCCTGCCAAAGTAAAAGCCATACAAGAGATGCCAACTCCCAAGACAGAGAAAGAAGTCAGAGGCTTTCTAGGACGGTTGAATTACATTGCCCGATTCATCTCACATCTAACTGCTACCTGTGAACCAATCTTCAAGCTGCTGAAGAAAGATCAAGTAGTACGTTGGAATGATGAATGTCAGGCCGCTTTCGAAAATATCAAAGAGTATCTCCAAGAACCACCCATTCTTATGCAACCGGTTGAAGGGAGACCTCTAATACTATACTTGACAGTACTTGACAACTCAATGGGGTGTGTGCTGGGGCAGCATGACGAGTCTGGCCGAAAAGAACACGCTATTTATTACCTGAGCAAAAAGTTTACCGACTGTGAGACCCGGTACTCACTGCTCGAGAAAACTTGCTGCGCTATGGTATGGGCTGCTCGCCGGCTGAGACAGTATATGTTGACTCACACTACTCTGTTGATTTAAAAAATGGATCCAATCAAGTACATATTCGAAAAGCCTGCTCTGTCCGGAAGAATAGCAAGATGGCAAATGATCTTGACGGAATATGACATCGAATACACGACTCAAAAAGCAATCAAGGGAAGTGTATTGGCAGACCATTTGGCGCACCAGGCCGTGGACGATTACCAGTCAATGAACTTTGAATTTCCAGACGAGGATATCATGGTAGTAACTGATTGTGAAGTACCTGGACTGGATGAAGGACCTGAGGAAGGATCCCGATGGTCTATGCACTTTGACGGAGCCTCAAACGCTTTGGGTAATGGAATCGGCGCTGTGATCATATCCCCTAAAGGCACTCATACCCCACTCACCGCCCGACTATGTTTCAACTGCACCAACAACATGGCAGAGTATGAGGCATGTATCATGGGTCTTCAAGCTGCAATTGACTTAAGGATCAAGTTTCTGAGTGTCTTCGGAGATTCCACTCTCGTGATCAATCAGGTCAAAGGCGAGTGGGATACAAAACACCCAAATCTTATTCCTTACAAGGAGTATGTGCTGACATGGCTTCCCCACTTCGAAGAGATAACTTTTGAACACTTCCCAAGAGAGGAGAATCAGTTGGCGGACGCGTTGGCTACAATGTCTTCTATGTTCAAAGTCAAATGGGATAACGAGGCTCCCCAGATCATCATTTGGAATTTGGATGAACCTGCACATTGCTGCGATCTTGAGACCGAGCAGGTAACAGAAAAACCCTAGTATCATGAGGTGAAGAGGTACTTGGAAGCTCAAGAATACCCCGAGGGTGCATCTGTTAATGACAAGAAATTCCTGAGAAGGTTTGCAGCAAAGTTCTTCCTCAACAATGGCATTCTCTACAAGCGAAACCATGACTCAACCTTACTGCGTTGTATGGATAAGACTGAAGCAGAAAAGATCATGGCAGAACTACATGAAGGTACATTCGGAACACATTCCAGTGGACATACCATGGCAAAGAAAATCCTTCGGGCAGGATATTTTTGGTCCACAATGGAAGCCGACTGTTATCAGCATTCTCGAACTTGTCATAAATGCCAGATCTATGCTGATAAGGTGCACATTCCTCCGGTTCCTCTGAACGTCTTGACAGCACCTTGGCCTTTTGCAATGTGGGGCATTGATATGATCGGCGAGATCCGACCTACGGCATCTAACGGGCACCGCTTCATCTTGGTAGCGATTGATTACTTCACAAAGTGGGTCGAAGCAGCTTCTTACGCTACGGTAACCAAGAACGTCGTGGCACGGTTCATTCGGCACAACCTGATCTGTCGATACGGTGTACCTGAGAGGATCATTACGGATAACAATACCAATCTTAATAACAAGATGATCACCGAGCTCTGCGAGCAATTCAAGATACAGCACCATAATTCTTCTCCCTACCGGCCGAAAATGAATGGGGCTGTAGAAGCAGCGAATAAGAACATCAAGAAGATTGTGCAGAAGATGACGGTGACCTACAAAGATTGGCACGAAATGTTACCGTTTGCTCTACATGGGTACTGTACCTCAGCACAGACGTCAACAAGGGCAACTCCCTTTTCCTTGGTCTATGGCATGGAGGCAGTCTTGCCTATTGAAGTCCAAATACCCTCTCTCTGGATAATGAAGGATGCAAACTTGAGCGAAGATGACTGGATCCAGACTCGGCTTGATCAATTAAACCTAATTGACGAAAAGAGACTCACTGCTATTTGTCATGGTCAGACATACCAAAAACGGATGATCAGAGCATTTGACAAGAAGGTCAGACGACAAGAGTATCAAGTCGGAGACCTGGTAATCAAGCGCATCATTCTTTCGCAAAGTGATCCTAGGGGCAAATGGACCCCTACATACGAAGGGCCATTTGTGGTCAAACATATCTTCTCAGGAGGAGCTATGATTCTAACCACCATGGATGGTGATGACCTTCCTCACCCCGCCAATGCAGACATAGTAAAAAGATACTACGCGTGAATAAAAGACCCGCTAGGTTGACACACCTAGGCAAAAATAAGGGCTTCCCGGCGAACCAAAAGGGTTCGGGCAGAAATAAGGGATGAAAATGAAAAAATCTGTACACCCGGCAAATCGAAAACCTGAAAAGGCGGATTGGGCAAAAATGGGTATCCTGGTGGACTGAAAACCCGAAAGGGCGGTCCAGGCAAAAGTTAGGGATTAAAGCGTAATACTATGTCTCATTGGATCACCCTGCATCCAGAATTCGGCATCAACTATTGGGCTCAGACTTCGGCATCGATCAATCAGCTTCATCTTCAACTAAGCAGCAAAGTGATGAGACGCTTGAAGACATAAAGGCGATAGCAGAGTTGGAACCCAGTGGGATTATTTTTCACATAGCTGTTTTGTTTCCTTTTCAAAATTGTATAAACTCTATGTTGTTCGGCGGCGTTCTCTTACTAGAACGTCAGCCTCCTGTACATAAACGCCTATTTACAGGCAAATTTCAAAATCAATACAAGTTCAATTTTTCAGACAAATTACCCATCGTTTTTCCTTTTTCTGTTTTGTTTTGCAAAAAACGTCCAATGTTCATTTTTGATATATGCATTTGACATTAATTGCTAATCATGAATATTTGCATACGAAACAAAAGACTAATTACAGATGACATCAGAAATAGGGGCAATTTAGATTTGTCCAAGCGGTCTAGTTGCTCTGTCCACCAAGGTACCAAGGTAAGTTCGGCTGAAGAACGTGACCAAGTTACCTCAACTCCCCACAGAGTAAGACCAGATTCAGCAATACTCTCCTTAAGTAGAGTTGGTTTCCCATCAGCCCTGAAAAGGCACATTTTTTCCCCTAGCAAGTCAGCGATACTCTCCCCAAGCCGAGTTAGTCTATTGTCAGCCTTAAGGAAGTTGGGTATCCCCAGAAGATCTAAACGTTCCCCCAGCGGAGTATAGACATTCCTCAGCAAGCATCCCCGGCAGTCTTAATATAAGATTGTTCCCCGGTGGAATACAGACATCCAGTGGAACCATTTCCTAGTACAGTCCGAAAAGTGTCCCCAGGAGAGTGGAATCCACATCCCCAGTGAAGTCGCCGTTAGATTCTGAAGCTTATCCCCAGTAGATTCTGGAAGCTTACCACCTGCAGGGTACTTACGTCTCTCCCCGACTTTATTCAAAGGTTATTTTCCCACCAGGGCTTATAACTGGTGTTGTACCCCAAAATTTTCCCTCCCATTTCCTCAACATTTTCTCACCACAAAACCCTTAGAGCTCAAGATCCAGTTAGGGTTTCCTCTGCTCAAGACTCCTCCTTGCACTGTTGACCCAAATTAGGGTTTGTGTTTGCACAAAGATGTTTTGACCTAAAATGTCTAGGATGACTTTCATGCTTCATTTTGGATTCACAAGTTTATTCATACCAAGTTTCAAGTCTTGATTCCAAACTTTGCCCAGTCAATTGGACAGTTGACCTAGAAATCAACTATATTGGGGAAAAGTCAACTGTGGTCAATTGATAGCCAAACCCCATGAAATTTAACCCACATCAACATTATGAGCTCATACAAACCATTTGGTTAAGTTTGGATCACAGTTCCACAAGAAATTTGATCAGATCACCAAAAGGGCAAAATGGTCATTTTTAGGGTTTTGACTACACAAAGGCAATTTTTGACTGTTTGACCTAGCCAATGGAAAACCAAGCTCATATATGGACTCAAGGACCCCATGGAATTGTCTTGACATGTTCAACAAATTCAAAAGATCCCAAATGCACAAGATTGACAGATGAATTTTCCAGTCAATTGATCAATTTTTGACTGTACACTGAAAAGTCAAACTTTGACTTTTTGGTCAAAATCAAGGTTCAAGATTCATTTTTCATCAAAACATGCCAAATTATGAAACTTGTTCATCAAGAAATCCAAATCTTCAAATTAGGGTTTAAAATGAAGAATTTTCATAACTTAGAATTTTTCTAAGTTATGAAAATCCCTAATTTTTTCCTAAGTTTGTCCCACTTTTTCATCAAGATGCATTTGGATTCAAGGAAAAATCAAAACATGAAAGTTATAGTCCATTGCAAAATCTACAACTTTGATTCAAAAAGTTTCCTCAAAATAAGCTTGTAGCTCAAGTTATGATTTTTGGAACAAGGGTGCAAAACATTCTTAACTTAGAGAAATTTTGACCTATTTTAGGCAGGATTTTTGTCTAACTTCATGGTCACTTTTCACATGCTTCCACTTGGAATTTCAATTTGCATTACAAAGATGGATTGTAGTATACATTCCAATCTTTCCAAAATGTCAAAGAACTCATCAAACAACCTCATGGTTAGGGAGAATCAAATTTGGCAAGTTGGGAAAAACTCACTTTGTTCATGACCAATTTACATGTCCATAACCTTGCATTTTGAACTCAACATGTTCTAAGATGGATTACAGGTCCTTTATCTCATTCACACTCATAAATTTAATGCAAACCCCTTGTGTTCAAGCCTTACATTATGTGTTTAAGCATTGCATACAAGATTAAGCCTTAATAAGAAAAAGCATATTATCCATTTTTGTAAAGTGTTACTTTATGTCAACTTTGCAATCTATGAGGTACAATGCAGATCTTTGAGGCACAAAGGCATAGGCATATCCCACTAATCAAGACTCAATTGTGCAGCATAGATAGAGGCCTGTACAAGTCTAGAGAACCAAGTTGATTTTTCTTGCTTAAGTGTGAAGTAACTTGGCATAACCAACACCAACTCTCATTTCAGCAAGGACAAGCTTAAGCAAAGTTGTTGTACACCTTCAAAATAACATAACTGAGCTGAAACACGAGCCTATGACCTCCCATATCTCTTCATTCACAGAAACACCATAAAACTGCAAAAACAGGGCATAAGCTGCAGTTTGAATCCCATAGTTCAATCCACTCGTGCATTTTCATCCAAACCAGTTCAAACACATTCCCTACCATCCATACAAACTGTCCCAAGCCTTGGAAGCAGACTGTAACACCTCTAACCAACTTCACCATTTTCACATTTTCTGTTTTGCAGGTGGATTGCTATAGCTTGATTCACTTGGTTTCAAAGCAAACTAAAGGTTGGAATAGCATCTCTGAACATCAAGCAAGCTGTACCAATCCTCATTTTTCCTTGAAAGTGCCTCCATTGTCAGATACGACCCAAGCTGAACAGGTAAGTTCATGGACTTCTATCTCTCAATATAGGAAGAGTTAGCTCTAAGTTTGTGAATGAAAAATGTTCTACTCATGTCCCTGAAGCTGTACATATCTTTACTTTCCATTTATATTGCATATGCTGAGAGTATTTTGAACCTGAACATTAACAAAAACTTAGGTTAAGAATTAGGGATGGAGAAATTCTCTCTCATTTCTGAGAGTTAGGTTGAGTTTTTTATATGTATGGAATCGTGGCTTGATGCTTAACATTTTTCATGTTATGAGTTTGTGCTAAAAGTCCAGGAATCAGGAGTTGTGTTTGAAGCAAGAGAAGGCGCGTTTTTTTCAAATATTTTGTCTGAAGGTTGAAGACAACCTTTCCATGGGCTGGGCCTGAGTTGTTTTACTTTTCATAACATCTGTATTTCATATGCACCCCCTTGGCCCATTTTGATTTTTACTTGTCATTTTCCATTTTTTCCTTTTGATTTTATTTCCATATTTTTATCTAAGTATGAAAAAATATAAAAATCATTTTTCCCACATTTTTTGCATTTATTTTGATATTTATTAGGCTTTATTTAGTTTTGTATATAAGTAAACCTAAATATACTATTATTTTATAATACAAAAAAATAATACAAACATGTTTTATTTCTGATTTTTATTTTATATTATCTCTTGAAAACATTTTACATAAAATATACTTTTTTTTATAATATTAAATATATTATTTTTGTACATATAATATATATTTAATAAATAATGTAAATACATGTATATTTATTAGCATATTTAGGGAAAATACAAAGAATTAATATATTTTATTTTTATTAATATTTTGACCTCAAAAATACTTTTTTTTTACAATATACCTTCTTTTATTTATTTTTGCATATAATTAATAAATATTGCATATATTATATAATAGATACCTTTCATTCATAAAATTAGGGTTTTGCCCTAAATGTATAAAAATACCAAAATTAATTAATTTTATTTTTGTTTATTTAACCCATAAAAATACTTTTTTTCCATACATATGAAAAACCATTTTTTGCATCTTGCACATTTATTATATTTGCATTTTTATTCAATTATTGTATATTAAATAATTTGTTATAATTCAATTTGGATGTAATAGTTTAGGTTTAATTTCTTTCTAAAATATCCCCATTTGAACATTTGTACCCCCCATCCCATATATTATGTGTAATAACTTAGGACCCTTTTATTTTTCGCATTTAAAAGCTTTCTAATTATGCCATGTTAGAATTAGGTTTTTGTATGCAAAATTAACCAAAAATAGTTTAACCTAATACAAGACAAATGCATGAAATCAATACACAATCACACTTGCACCCCTAGGGTACTCCACTTGCTGCCTTCAAAAATGGGCCATATTGTATGTTAGGTATCTTTGGCAAAAACAAAACAATCCAATGATCATGGTCCCTCGATGACGCTTTCGAAAGTTGCCTAAAAATGATCAAGTCCCTAAAGGAAAAATTGCCCAAAGATACTTGGCACCATTGCAATCATGGTCTAAACGATGACCCGCGCCCGTCCCGTTCACATCCTAACACAAGATTGTCCACCAAATACAATGGTGGAACAAAATTGTTAAAAGGGTTAAAAACATAGGTGAAATCTTTGAGAAATTTAGGAGTAGACAAACTCTTAGTTACTTGAATCAAACTTGCAAAAACACTTGCCTATTTTCAAAACCACACCTCACAAACACATTTTCAAAACAAACTTTCCAAAAACATTGAAAACTTTTTCAAAAGACATACACCTTTGTATACATCCCAACATGGATCATTACAAAGGTTGCCACCACATTGGCCTCTTTTCAAAAACATTTTCAAACCCACACACAAAGCACCATTTCAAACAATTGAAAATCAAGGCAAGTTGATCTAAGCAAGTAACTAAGAGCCCATGGATAACCATGGATAGAAAGGGTGCTAATACCTTCCCTTTCTATAATCTACTCCCCGAACCCAAGAAAACATCTCAAAGGTTTTTTGCTGTGCTTTTTAACCTTTCCTTAGGATAAAAAAAAGTCGGTGGCGACTCTTGCTCAACCGAAACATTTGCAAAAACAAACGCGAAACCTCAAGTCAGTTCTCCCACCGTATCACAGAACTGGCGACTCTGCTGGGGAACCCCTTTTGAAAAGTGGAGTAACCTTAGGGCTTAGATCACCCTCTTGCATGACTATTTGTTTGTTTTGATTGCTTTACATCTTGGCTCTTTTGTTTGGGTTTGTAATCCTACACCCGGATTTTGGGGAAACATTCATAGATAGCAATACGTTGTGGAAACTGTGCGGGGTATACCGACACGGTTGAAGCAATAGCTATATTAGTGCGACATATTTGTGAGTACCGGTAACCCTTGAGTTCAATCAAGGAGAGTACGGGGCCGCTGAGTGATGTCACTAAGCACTAATGACCTAGAACCTTACTTGACCATCTTGGCCTTTCATTAGGGGTAGTGAGATGACCGGCTTTGGTGCAGTCCGAAGTTGGTAGATACTCGATACTACACTCATTGAGGGTTGTTTTCTTGGAATATTTTGGTCGCTAGTTAAGTGGCTAAACCAAAACAATGAACAATGAAAACAATCCCGTGATATTGAGCTCCTTAGAACCCGGTTACTATTTATAGGACAGGTTTTTAAGCCAACTACACTCAAGAGGGTACTCACCTATGAAGCCTCATGCAAGCCTGAAACTAGGGTTTGGTGTGAATTGCTTGTACATATGTTTGTGCATACATCATAAACATCATAAAGCATCATATGCATATACTAATCAATTCAAGGGTTTAGATCTTCATCTTTGTTCTTGTTTTGTAGGTCATGGAAGTTCCTCGCAGGAAAACCATCCAAGTCAACCTTGTGAGGATCCCTCCTCAACTCAAGGAGATCACATCAAGAATTCCAGAAAACTCTCCCTTCAGTGAAAGACATGGTAGACTGCTCAACTTAGTCAGCACCAACATTGAAGAGGACATGATAAAGGTGTTGTTTCAGTTCTTTGACCCCCTTCACCACTGTTTCACATTCCCTGACTACCAGTTGGTACCCACTTTGGAGGAAATTTCTCAACTCCTGAGAATTCCTATCCTTAATCAACTACCTTTCAACGGTACGAAAAAGGAACCAAAGCCTGAAGATGTTGCTCGAGCACTACATCTACAACCATCTGACATCAAGGGGCATTGGGAAACTAGAAGCGGTGTCAAAGGCTTCTTAGCATAATTCTTGTTTGAGAAGGCACAAGAATGTTGGAATTCATTGGACCTACAAGCCTTTGAAGAAATTGTGGCCCTTCTTATCTATGGGTTGGTCTTGTTCCCAAATCCTGACCAGCTTGTAGATGTTAACACCGTCAAAATCTTCTTATCCAGAAATCCAATACCAACATTGCTTGGGGACATTCTTCACTCATTTTACACTCGAACAATGAGAAAGAGGGGTGTTCTCATGTGCTGTACTCCTCTCCTGGCAAGGTGGTTTATTTCGCACCTTCCACAATCTGTCTTGAAGAATGACCAAGGCCTAAGGTGGTCACAACGATTGATGACCCTTACTCACTCTGATGTACATTGGTGTTCACGGTCCAGAGAAAATTTCATCATCGTCGATCGTTGTGGAGAGTTCCCTAATGTTCCTTTACTTGGAATTAGGGGAGGCATTACTTACAACCCTTGTCTAGCTTTGAGACAATTTGGATATGCACGGAGGAATGGCCCTCATGACATGTTGATTCCTGACCTAGTTTTTGGCTTCGACAACGATGCGCAAGGACTTCGCCAAAGATTCATCAGAGCTTGGAGAATGCCTAACAAGGTTGACATCAAGACACTGGGGCACAAGAACTCCATCCCTCTTGAGCCTTATCTCAAGTGGGTACGAACCCGGGCCCAGAGTCTAATGATGCCTTATCCTCATGTTCTCCCTGTGATTAAAGAGCTCGTTACGGAAGGAGAGGTTCCCTATACCCTCCTATATCCTGACATGCCTACATCGTGGGAGGAGATGCAGAAGAGCTGGATCCAACTCAAGGAGGAACGAAACACTTTTGAAGCCAGCTTCTACGCCAGTGAGAAGAAGGTTTTAGAGCTCACCCGCCGACTCCATGAGAAAGAGACCCTCAACACCTACATCGCACCAAAGAGGATGCGCAACGTATTTTTATCTTGAGAAGTTTTTGTAATATTTGGCCCATGAGGCATTTATGTACTAACAAAATTCTTCTTATTAATATGACGTGCGTTCTTTTTGTTTGCAACAATTTTAAACTTTCTAAATCCTTGAATGCATTGCATACATAAGCATACCATTCATCATGTGCATAAGCAGGCCTCCACACCAGGTTTCCTTATCTTTCTACTGTTTATTTCAGTAAGATGGATCTCGAACAGATGGTCAAGGACTTGCAGTCTCAGAACGCACAGTTTCAACAACTCCTGATGACCTTGGCTAAGGGTCAGGAGGATCTGAGGACACTGCTTGGGAACAAAGACCAAGTAAAGAAGAAGAAGAAGAGAGTCGGGGTGGCTACCTTGGGGAGAAGGTTTGAGGGCGAAGCCAGAAGGGTTCTTGAATTTCCTTCTGCATCTGAAGAAGAAAACAGTAAAGGAAAAGGGGCTGCGGTACCTTCCGAATCCGAAGCTGAAGAAGAAGAGGCTGAAGAAGACGAAGACTACTAAGAACAACAATACCCGCCCGCCGATGATAAGTACAAAAACTTGGAAGACAGGTTGGCAGCTATGGAGCTGCAGAGAGTCCCCGGTTTGGATTTCGAAGATTTGGGATTAATTGCTGGAATTGTGATCCCCCCGAAGTTCAAAGTACCAATTTTTGCAAGATATAACGGGCTGTCCTGTCCAAAAATGCACCTAAGGTCATATGTCAGAAGAATCCAACCTCACACATCTGACAGAAACCTTTGGGTACATTTCTTTCAAGATAGCCTGTCTGGCACTCAGCTAGACTGGTTTTATAAGCTGGAAAGATCAGAGATACGTAGTTGGGAGGATCTGGCAGCTGCTTTTTATCGCCAATATCAGTATAACTCTGACCTGGCACCAACCCGCACTCAGCTGCAGAGTATGGGAATGGCCTCAGGCGAGGGATTTAAGGAATACGCCCAGAAGTGGAGCGATCTAGCTGGAAGGGTGCAGCCGCCTCTTTCCGATAGAGAACTTGTTGATATGTTCCTTGGGACCCTGTCTGGTCCATTCTTTAATCATCTGATCGGTAGCTCTTCCTCGGGGTTTACTGAATTAATTCTGACTGGCGAGCGGGTAGAAGCCGGTATCAAGAATGGGAAGATTCAGAAGGATGCCTCTGCATCTACAATTGCTAAGAAACCATTTCCAGCTAAGAAAGAAACAACTATTGTGTATTCTCAAAGGGGAGAAGGAAGAAGTGAGCGCAGGCCGACTGTGGGGGCCGTAATGATCCAAAATCCACCAAGTGATCAGCCTCGCAATAACCCGTCCAGACCTAAACAACAATGGGGAGAACGGCCACCACGACAGTTCACCCGCATTAATATGACGCCCGCGCAAGTTCTTCCACACTTGTTAAAGCTGAATCTTACAAATATTAAAGAAGCGCCAAAAAATGTGAATACAACCTCACCAGCCTACAATGCCAATGCCAAATGCGCCTACCATTCCGATAGCGTTGGACATGACACAAATAATTGTTGGGCGCTGAAAAATAAAATTCAAGACTTGATAGATGCAAAAGAGGTGGATTTCGATGCTCCAGAGAAACCAAACGTGATATCTGCTCCGATGCCGAAGCACGGTCGAAATGTCCATGCTATTGAGGAGGATTTGTATGTTTCTGATGTCAATGACCTGATAACTCCGCTGTTAACCATCAAGTTAAATCTGTTAAAGGCTGGGATTTTCCAGGGATACAAAGAAGACTGCTATTGTTGTTACTCTCTGCCAATTGACTGCCCGTTACTGAAGAAAGGCATCCAAGGCCTGATGGACAGTCAACAAATTCTGTTTGAAAAAGTTTCTGCTATTCCAACCCCTACCGAAGATGTCTCAATTATCACCATTCACGCCAATCTTTCCAAGGCCGTCAGAAAGCCTGTTAAGATTACATCTGCTACAAAGTCTGTTCCTCTGAAGATAACTATGCCAGGACCTGTCCCTTACAGTTCTGAAAAGTCAATACCATGGAATTACGGTGGAGAAATCTACTACCATGGTATTAAACAAGTTGAAATAACTGAAGGAAGCTCCGATGAAGAGGATGCCAGCATTGGAAACATTGTCGGCACAAGCAAGATCACCCGAAGTGGGAGAATATTTTCTCCAGAGATTGCCCCCCAAAGGCAATCTTTGGACCCTCATCTGCTGCCAAAGTTATTCCTGCGCCGATAAAACTTTCCGCTAGAGCCCCATTGATTGAAGATGCTGCTGTTCCTGTCGTTGTCCCTCCTACCTCTGCTGATAAGGGTAAAGGGATCTAAGACGAGCTCGTCTGGACGAGGGCTCAACCTTTGGTCATCCCGGAAACCTCTGAGAAAGAGATGGAGGAGATCTTGAAGATAATTAAAAAGAGTGATTATGACGTGGTAGAGCAACTGGGGCAAACCCCCTCGAAAATCTCCATGTTAGCATTGCTACTTTGTTCAGAGGCGCACGCCAAAGCATTGATAAAATTCCTGAAAATAGCCCATGTACCCCAGGAAACCTCTGCCGACCAATTCCAAAACTGTGTAGCCAGTCTTACAGCAGACAACGGTTTAGGTTTCTCTGATGCTGACCTAACCTCAAAAGGAAGAAAACACAATGACGCGTTACATGTGTCAGTAGAATGCCAAGGGATTACTCTGGCCCATGTTCTGGTCGATACTGGTTCTTCTCTGAACGTACTGCCTAAGAAGGCCCTCGACCGTTTAGACTGTGAAGGTTTGGAGTTAAGGCCAAGTAACATCATTGTAAGGGCATTTGACGGGTCAAAGAGAATGGTACATGGGGAGGTAGACATTCCCATTAAGGTTGGCACATAGGTTTTCCCCTCAACTTTCTATGTGATGGACATCCGTCCGTCATACTCTTGCTTATTGGGGAGACCATGGATACACAATGCTGGGGCAGTCACCTCTTCCCTACATCAAATGCTGAAGTACCCTGTCAAGGGAAAGATAGTAACCGTCCACGGTGAAGAAGAGTATATGATCAGTCACCTGAACTCGTTCCGATATGTAGAGGTAGAGGGTGAATTCATTGAGACGCCATTCCAGCACTTCGAGGAAGTCTCTCCAGAGGTGGAAGTAGCAAAAGTGATAGCTGAGGTACCAAAGCAGATGGCCAGGATGGCATCTCTAAAAGACGCAAAGGCCGCAGTGAAGGAAGGGAAGAACTCAACATGGGGGCAGTTGCCGGACATTCCTAACAAAACAGACAAGTTTGGTTTAGGATTCACTGCTGCGGGGCAGAAAGCTATGCGCCGTTCAAAGGTTGAAAGAGCACCCATCAAGATCTCTCCTTATGGGATCAATGCTTTGGAAGATGAAGACGAAGAGGCCAACATTGAAGATTGGATCTACCCAACCATCGAAGGGGGACTACGCAACTGGGAGGCAAAGGACTTTGTCCCCATTACTTTTATTAATCAGTAATTATCTGTCAAACATTTCCTTTGGTCTGTAATAATTACTTTTGAACAATCCATACACTACTTTTTCACCTCATGCCTTGCCCGGGGCATGTAGGTCCATTTGTAAGGGTTTTGATTATCTTCATATCCATATGCCATGTTTAATGATTCATTGGACATTTTTCATTGATAAACTGCTGTGTTCATTTTCTTTCCTTTTTTGCATTCTTGTTTAAAGATGGCTATCCCTTACACACACCCACACTCACAAATGCAGGTACCCATCCACTCTGGATTCTATGGGTGACTATTCTGCTATGTCCTTCAATAACTCTGAAGATCGGGTCAATCAGGCTGAGTATGAAGATGACGAAGGTCGTGAAGTACCAGGGGAATTAGCCAGACTTCTACAGCAAGAGGAAAGGGCCATCTTACCTCACGAAGAGTCGTTGGAAACTGTCAACTTAGGAACAGAGGAAGACCGGAAGGAAGTGCAAGTGGGTGCCAATCTGGAACAAAGTGTCAAGGAGCGCCTAATACGGCTGTTAAATGAATACGTTGAAATCTTCTCCTGGTCTTACAAAGACATTCCGGGTTTAGACACAGACATCGTGGTTCACCGTCTCCCTACAAAGGAGGATTGTCCATCGATCAAGCAAAAAGTCCGCCGAATGAGGCCTGACATGTCTGAGAAGATTAAAGCAGAAGTGATGAAACAATTCAACGCTGGCTTTCTGGATGTTACATCCTATCCACAATGGGTTGCTAACATCGTGCCAGTTCCTAAAAAAGATGGCAAGGTCAGGATGTGTGTAGACTACCGGGATTTGAATAGGGCCATCCCCAAGGATGATTTTCTGCTACCGCACATTGACATTCTGATTGATAACACAGCTCAGCACAAAGTGTTTTCCTTCATGGATGGGTTCTCGGGCTACAATAAAATTAAAATGGCCCCCGAGGACATGGAGAAAACAACCTTTGTTACACAATGGGGTACTTTCTATTACAAGGTGATGCCGTTTGGACTGAAGAACGCGGGGGTAACTTATTAACGCGCCATGGTAGCTTTATTTCATGATATGATACATCATGAGATCGAAGTTTACATAGACGATATGATAGCTCGGTCACAAACAAAGGAGGAACACCTTGAGCATCTAGAAAAGCTGTTTGCCAGGTTGAAAGAGTACAAACTTAGGCTGAATCCAAGTAAGTGTACTTTTGGAGTTAGGTCTGGTAAACTTATAGGGTTTATTGTTAGCAACAAAGGCATTGAGGTCGATCCAGCAAAAGTAAAAGGAATACAAGAGATACCTGCTCCCCGTACTGAAAAGGAGGTTAGAGGGTTCTTGGGGCGCTTGAATTATATTGCCAAATTCATCTCTCATCTGACTTCTACCTGTGAGCCAATTTTCAAATTATTAAAGAAAGATCAGGTAGTCGAATGGAACGACGATTTCCAAGCTGCTTTTGATAAGATCAAGGAGTATTTGCTAGAACCTCCTATTCTGATGCCTCCCGTCGAAGGAAGACCATTGATCATGTATCTAACTGTCTTGGATAACTCAATGGGGTGTGTTTTGGGCCAGCATGACGAGTCTGGTCGAAAAGAGCATGCTATTTATTACCTTAGAAAAAAGTTTACCGACTGTGAGACTCGCTACTCACTGCTCGAGAACACTTGCTGCGCTTTAGTATGGGCTGCTCGCCGACTAAGGCAGTATATGCTGACTCATACCACTTTGTTGATTTCCAAAATGGATCCTATCAAGTATATCTTCGAAAAGCATGCTCTATCTGGAAGAATAGCTAGATGGCAAATGATCCTAACTGAGTATGACATCCAGTACACCACTCAAAAAGCTATAAAAGGGAGTGTACTAGCTGATCATCTAGCTCATCAAGCTATCGAAGATTATCAAACCATGAAATTTGACTTCCCAGACGAGGACATCATGAATTTGGACAACATTGAAGGTAACGGACCGTATGACAGACCCGAAAAGGGATCCCGATGGACCCTGTACTTTGATGGTGCTTCAAATGCACTTGGAAACGGTATCGGTACTGTACTCATTTCCCCGGAAGGTTATCACACTCCTTTCACGGCTCGACTCTACTTCAGTTGCACAAACAACATGGCGGAATATGAAGCTTGCATCTTTGGTCTCAAGGCTGCTATAGACTTGGGGATCAAATCTTTGATCGTATTTGGGGACTCGGCTTTGGTTATCAGTCAAATCAAAGGAGAGTGGGATACCAAACATCATAATCTTATCCCATACAAAGAACATGTCCTGACATTGTTGCCTCATTTCGAGCAAATTACCTTCGAGCATTTTCCGCGAGAAGAGAATCAGCTAGCAGATGCTCTGGCAACAATGTCTTCTATGTTTAAACTCAACTGGGATAACGAGGCTCCCCAAATCACCATCGAGCGAATGGATGAACCTGCGCATTGTCATGAGATTAATACCGAAGAAGTAGTGGAACAACCCTGGTTTCACGAAATCAAAAAGTATCTCCAGACTAGAGAATATCCCGAAGGAGCTTGCGTAGATGACAAGAAGTTCCTAAGGAAATTTGCTGACAAGTTCTTCCTGAGCAATGACATCCTCTATAAGCGCAACCATGATTGTGTTTTACTTCGATGTGTTGACAAAGCTGAAGCGGAGTTAATCATGACAGAGATGCACAGCGGTACATTTGGCACCCATTTGAGCGGGCATACTATGGCTAAAAAGATCCTAAGGGCAGGCTATTACTGGTCTACCATGGAAGCAGATTGCCATCAGCACTCCCGTACTTGCCACAAGTGTCAAGTCTACGCTGACAAGATTCATATTCCTCCGGTTCCTCTCAATATGCTGACAGCTCCTTGGCCATTCGCAATGTGGGGCATTGACATGATAGGAGAGATCAAGCCCACGGCTTCCAACAAACATTGCTTCATCCTGGTTGCCATTGACTACTTCACCAAATGGGTCGAAGCAACTTCTTTCGCCTCTGTCACTAAGAATATGGTTGCCCGCTTCATCAAGCAAAACCTTATATGCCGGTATGGTGTTCTAGACAGGATCATCACGGACAATGGTACAAATCTGAATAATACTATGATCACCGCATTGTGCGAACAGTTCAAGATTTATCATCACAATTCATCTCCCTATCGACCGAAGATGAACGGTGCTGTTGAAGCTGCGAACAAAAACATTAAGAAGATCATTCAGAAAATGATAGTCACTTACAAGGACTAGCATGAGATGTTACCGTTTGCTCTGCATGGATACCGTACGACGGCGCGTACTTCAACCAGGGCAACCCCATTTTCTTTGGTATATGGCATGGAAGCTGTCCTGCCCATGGAATTTCAGATTCCTTCTTTAAGGATTATGAAGGACTCTGGTTTGAGTGAAGATGATTGGATTCAGACCCGACTTGATCAACTCAATTTGATCGACGAGAAGCGACTCGCTGCTGTGTGCCATGGTCAGACGTATCAAAAGCGGATGATCAAGGCCTTCAACAAGAAAGTCAGACGTCAGGTATATCAAGTCGGATATCTCGTAATCAAGCGGATTATCCTGCCGCAAAGTGATCCCAGGGGCAAATGGACTCCTACATACGAAGGACCATTTGTGATCAAGAGCATATTTTCTGGTGGTGCAATGATTCTGACCACCATGGACGGCGACGATTTGCCGCACCCTACGAACGCTGACATAGTCAAAAGATACTACGCATAAAATAACCCGACAAGTCGAAAACCCGAAAGGGAGACTTGGGCAAAAAATGGGCATCCCGGTGGACTGAAAACCCAAAAGGGCGGTTCAGGCAAAAATTAGGGATAAAACAAAAAAATCTGTACACCCGGCAAGTTGAAAACCCGAAAGGGCGGCTTGGGCAAAAATGGGTTTCCCGGTGGATCGAAAACCCGAAAGGGAGATTCAGGCAAAAGTTAGGGAATTGAAGTGTATGACTATGTCTCGTCGGATCACTTTAAGAGCAATCTCTTCATAAACCAGCTCCAAGCTTCTAATCAATCCAGTCATCAGCAGATGAAGCATCGAATGGATAGATGTTCAGAGTTGTGAAGGCTATAGCAGAATAGAATCTCATGGAATTGTTTCACATAGTCATCTTTATTTTGTATAAATTTTTCAATTTTTACGACGGCATCCTCTTACTAGGATGACTGTCTCCGTTGTACAAATATACTTATAGAAAGTTAATACAAATACTTTTCCAAGTAAAGAAATTTGCGTTGTCTTCCTTTTCTCTTTTCTTTGGCACTTATGTTTTATTTGAGAAACGTCCAATGTTTTGTTAAATATGCATATGCATTTGAGCATAATCATTTCCTTATGAATCAAGAAAGATGATTACTGATAGGTTGAAGGTACAAGTAGATATCTTGATGCCCTTTCAGAAGGAATCCTCAGCAGAGTTAAATTCCAAATTCCCCAGCCAGAGGGCCTTCTAGAACTCGATTCCCCTCAGAGTTAAAACCCCCAGTGGAGCCGTAAAAATCTGAAAATCCAATCCCCAGCGGAGCTAAGATTTCCTGCCATCAATCCCCAGCTGAACCAAGCTAGTGAAACTTCTCCCCACAGAGATACCTGCAACCAAACTGAAATTCTCAATCATACCTCTCCAACATGAGTCTGCCAGGTTCTGAACTTCCCCAGTAGAAATCTTCAGGAGTTCTCATTCCCCGCAAATCACCAAGGAACAACAGTTCTCCAACGGTGGCCCTAAGATCCCTCAACGATCGAAGATCTGGTATTCCCCAAGAATAATGAAGGTTCATTCTCAGTGCCTCACAGGATAATCAGATGTTCTCCAGTGAAGATCTCCACAAGACGAGAATCCCCAGAAGATTGGTATACAACCCAAGCTCTTGTTTCTCCAGCAGTAGTCGGCGAGGATGTCTCATCCTCAGCAATCAAAATTTTGTCTTCCCCTGCAAGCAGTCAAGGATTCACTTTCCCTGGCAGCAGTCAAGATTCTTTACCTCCAGGATTCATCTATCCTCAGCAAGATAGCTCTTCGGCTTACATACGCATTCATCTACATTCATATCATAAACATTGATATAACATATTTTGCATCATACCTATCATGCAACATAACCTTGTGTTTTAGCTAACATTTCACCCTTTTCAGGATAAAATTAAAAGGCTATCATTAACAATTATTCAGATACAGTATGGATACACCCCAGATACGGCGGTCATTCTATTACTCATTCAGAATCTCAAGTCAGATACAGTATGGATACACCTCAGACACGACGGTTATTCTACTACTCATTCGGACTACAGCAATCAGATACGGACTAGATATGCTCCAGACACGACATCCATTCTATCTCTGATTCAGATTCATTTATCCACCTCAAGGTTCAATGCATTCCAAACACGGATACCATTCTGACCCTTACGACAACAGCTTGATCCTCTCCAGTGCGTTCGCCACAGAAGTCATTCTGTCATTTATCTAGATCCCAATTACAGTTTCAGATACACTTCAAACACAGAAGTCATTCTATTACTCATACGGACCTAGATCCCAGTTACAGTTTCAGATACACTTCAAACGCGGAAGTCATTCTGCTACTCATACAACTTTCAACTTCAGATACAGTCCGGATACGCTCCAAACATGGTTGCCATTCTGTCACTCATTCAGAATTTGTCCCCAGCACGCAGGTGCTCCATACAGATGTTTCTCTGTTACCCAGATACAGTACAGATACACTCCAAACACGACAGTCATTCTGATATTCGTTCTACACTTCAAACACAGTTACAGCTCAGATATGCTCCAGGCACGGCAGCCATTCTTCTGCTCATACAAACTCAGTCCTTAGATGTAGTTCAAGTACATTCCAGACACGAATACCATTTTGATTCTCATTCTTCGGACCCGTCACACTACAGTTCAACAAACCTTTCAGATGGAATCGTTAAGCCCATCTCCGACAAGGTTCTGTCACCCTTCAGATGGCATCTCTAAGCCCATCTCCAAATGGCATCTCTAATCCCATTCCCATATCCATTGTTCTGATGAGTGCAAATTTAAGGGCACTCTAGTGTCCAATCTCCTTTTACCTTCGAGACGCGAAAGGAAAACCTGCCAATCTAACTCTTCAGGTGCAAGAAGATTGAACAGGGGCAACTGTTGTACCCTAAAATTTTCCCTCCCATTTCCTCAACATTTTCTCACCACAAAACCCTTGGAGCTTAAGATCCAGTTAGGGTTTCCTCTGCTCAAGACTCCTCCTTGCAATGTTGACCCAAATTAGGGTTTGTGCTTGCACAAAGATGTTTTGACCTAAAATGTCTAGGATGACTTTCATGCTTCATTTTGGATTCACAAGTTTATTCATACCAAGTTTCAAGTCTTGATTCCAAACTTTGCCCAGTCAATTGGACAGTTGACCTAGAAATCAACTGTATTGGGGAAAAAGTCAACTGTGGTCAATTGACAGCCAAACCCCATGAAATTTGACCCACATCAACATTATGAACTCATACAAACCATTTGGTCAAGTTTGGATCACAGTTCCACAAGAAATTTGATCAGATCACCAAAAGGGCAAAATGGTCATTTTTAGGGTTTTGACTGCACAAAGGCAATTTTTGACTGTTTGACCTAGCCAATGGCAAACCAAGCTCATATATGGACTCAAGGACCCCATGGAATAGTCTTGACATGTTCAACAAATTCAAAAGATCCCAAATGCACAAGATTGACAGATGAATTTTCCAGTCAATTGATCAATTTTTGACTGTACACTGAAAAGTCAAACTTTGACTTTTTGGTCAAAATCAAGGTTCAAGATTCATTTTTCATCAAAACATGCCAAATTATGAAACTTGTTCATCAAGAAATCCAAATCTTCAAATTAGGGTTTAAAATGAAGAATTTTCATAACTTAGAATTTTTCTAAGTTATGAAAATCCCTAATTTTTTCCTAAGTTTGTCCCACTTTTTCATCAAGATGCATTTGGATTCAAGGAAAAATAAAAACATGAAAGTTATAGTCCATTTCAAAATCTACAACTTTGATTCACAAAGTTTCCTCAAAAGAAGCTTGTAGCTCAAGTTATGATTTTTGGAACAAGGGTGCAAAACATTCTTAACTTAGAGAAATTTTGACCTATTTTAGGCAGGATTTTTGCCTAACTTCATGGCCACTTTTCACATGCTTCCACTTGGAATTTCAATTTGCATTACAAAGATGGATTGTATTACACATTCCAAGCTTTCCAAAATGTCCAAGAACTCATCAAACAACCTCATGGTTAGGGAGAATCGAATTTGGCAAGTTGGGAAAAACTCACTTTGTTCATGACCAATTTACATGTCCATAACCTTGCATTTTGAACTCAGCATGTTCTAAGATGGATTACAGTTCCTTTATCTCATTCACACTCATAAATTTAATGCAAACCCCTTGTATTCAAGCCTTACATTATGTGTTTAAGCATTGCATACAAGATTAAGCCTTAATAAGAAAAAGCATATTATCCATTTTTATAAAGTGTTACTTTATGTCAACTTTGCAATCTATGAGGTACAATGCAGATCTTTGAAGCACAAAGGCATAGGCATATCCCACTAATCAAGACTCAATTGTGCAGCATAGATAGAGGCCTGTACAAGTCTAGAGAACCAAGTTGATTTTTCTTGCTTAAGTGTGAAGTAACTTGGCATAACCAACACCAACTCTCATTTCAGTAAGGACAAGCTTAAGCAAAGTTGTTGTACACCTTCCAAATAACATAACTGAGCTGAAACACGAGCCTATCACCTTCCATATCTCTTCATTCACAGAAACACCATAAAACTGCAAAAACAGGGCATAAGCTGCAGTTTGAATCCCATAGTTCAATCCACTCGTGCATTTTCATCCAAACCAGTTCAAACACATTCCCTACCATCCATACAAACTGTCCCAAGCCTTGGAAGCAGACTGTAACACCTCTAACCAACTTCACCATTTTCACATTTTCTGTTTTGCAGGTGGATTGCTATAGCTTGATTCACTTGGTTTCAAAGCAAACTAAAGGTTGGAATAGCATCTCTGAACATCAAGCAAGCTGTACCAATCCTCATTTTGCCTTGAAAGTGCCTCCATTGTCAGATACGACCCAAGCTGAACAGGTAAGTTCATGGACTTCTATCTCTCAATATAGGAAGAGTTAGCTCTAAGTTTGTGAATGAAAAATCTTCTACTCATGTCCCTGAAGCTGTACATATCTTTACTTTCCATTTATATTGCATATGCTGAGAGTATTTTGAACCTGAACATTGACAAAAACTTAGGTTAAGAATTAGGGATGGAGAAATTCTCTCTCATTTCTGAGAGTTAGGTTGAGTTTTTTATATGTATGGAATCGTGGCTTGATGCTTAACATTTTTCATGTTATGAGTTTGTGCTAAAAGTCCAGGAATCAGGAGTTGTGTTTGAAGCAAGAGAAAGCGCGTTTTTTTCAAATATTTTGTCTGAAGGTTGAAGACAACCTTTCCATGGGCTGGGCCTGAGTTGTTTTACTTTTCATAACATCTGTATTTCATATGCACCCCCTTGGCCCATTTTGATTTTTACTTGTCATTTTCCATTTTTTCCTTTTGATTTTATTTCCATATTTTTATCTAAGTATGAAAAAAATATAAAAATCATTTTCCCACATTTTTTGCATTTATTTTGATATTTATGAGGCTTTATTTAGTTTTGTATATAAGTAAACCTAAATATACTATTATTTTATAATACAAAAAAATAATACAAACATGTTTTATTTCTGATTTTTATTTTATATTATCTCTTGAAAACATTTTACATAAAATATACTTTTTTTTATAATATTAAATATATTATTTTTGTACATATAATATATATTTAATAAATAATGTAAATACATGTATATTTTATTAGCATATTTAGGGAAAATACAAAGAATTAATATATTTTATTTTTATTAATATTTTGACCTCAAAAATACTTTTTTTTTACAATATACCTTCTTTTATTTATTTTTGCATATAATTAATAAATATTGCATATATTATATAATAGATACCTTTCATTCATAAAATTAGGGTTTTGCCCTAAATGTATAAAAATACCAAAATTAATTAATTTTATTTTTGTTTATTTAACCCATAAAAATACTTTTTTTCCATACATATCAAAAACCATTTTTTGCATCTTGCACATTTATTATATTTGCATTTTTATTCAATTATTGTATATTAAATAATTTGTTATAATTCAATTTGGATGTAATAGTTTAGGTTTAATTTCTTGCTAAAATATCCCCATTTGAACATTTGTACCCCCCATCCCATATATTATGTGTAATAACTTAGGACCCTTTTATTTTTCGCATTTAAAAGCTTTCTAATTATGCCATGTTAGAATTAGGGTTTTGTATGCAAAATTAACCAAAAATAGTTTAACCTAATACAAGACAAATGCATGAAATCAATACACAATCACACTTGCACCCCTAGGGTACTCCACTTGTTGCCTTCAAAAATGGGCCATATTGTATGTTAGGTATCTTTGGCAAAAACAAAACAATCCAATGATCATGGTCCCTCGATGACGCTTTCGAAAGTTGCCTAAAAAATGATCAAGTCCCTAAAGGAAAAATTGCCCAAAGATACTTGGCACCATTGCAATCATGGTCTAAACGATGACCCACGCCCGTCCCGTTCACATCCTAACACAAGATTGTCCACCAAATACAATGGTGGAACAAAATTGTTAAAAGGGTTAAAAACATAGGTGAAATCTTTGAGAAATTTAGGAGTAGACAAACTCTTAGTTACTTGAATCAAACTTGCAAAAACACTTGCCTATTTTCAAAACCACACCTCACAAACACATTTTCAAAACAAACTTTCCAAAAACATTGAAAACTTTTTCAAAAGACATACACCTTTGTATACATCCCAACATGGATCATTACAAAGGTTGCCACCACATTGACCTCTTTTCAAAAACATTTTCAAACCCACACACAAAGCACCATTTCAAACAATTGAAAATCAAGGCAAGTTGATCTAAGCAAGTAACTAAGAGCCCATGGATAACCATGGATAAAAAGGGTGCTAATACCTTCCCTTTCTATAATCTACTCCCTGAACCCAAGAAAAAATCTCAAAGGTTTTTTGCTGTGCTTTTTAACCTTTCCTTAGGATAAAATAAAAAGTCGGTGGCGACTCTTGCTCAACCGAAACATTTGCGAAAACAAACGCGAAACCTCAAGTCAGTTCTCCCACCGTATCACAACTGAGTTATCCTCAGCTAATTACCACGGAAAGATCGTCCTCGGCGAAGTTCTTCCTTTTCCCCAGCGGAGTTCATCAAGTTCTCCAACATAACTTATCAGTGGAATCCCTAGCGGAGCTCTCATCAAAACCTCAGCGAAGTATCTCTTTCCACAGAGTAATACCCCATAGAGTAATCTCTTCACCTATTTTTTTTCCCTCAGAGTAATTCCCCGCAGAGTAATCTCTCCAACAAGTTTATTCCCCAACAGAGTCGTCTTCTCCTACCGGCTTATTCTTGCAACCATCATCCCCAGCGGAAGCGAAGAACTCTATTCTCCAAAACATGAGCCCAGGATTCCACAAGTTCCCGGCACTCGTCAAGGATTTATTTTCCTAGACGAAAATACATTCGCAGACATTTCACATTTCATACATCCTGCTTACATATATGATAAAGTGCATACAACAATATCTCATTTTGAGCATCATAACATCATGCATTTCATACATCATGACATTGCATACAACTGATGTTTTTTCCTTTTCAGGAAAAGGTCAATCCAGAGATGATTACTGTCAACTATCGCAATTCTAGATTCGATTCCTGTATCTAGCCAGGGCACATCTGTGAGTGATTGATTGTAGATTCGATACCAGTATCTAGCCAGGGCATATCTACAAGAAGAGATTAAAGATCAACCCCTGTAACAGGCCAGGAAATTATCTTTCATTCTCAAGTCAGAGGTCGACACCTGTATCCAGCCAGGAAAGCTATCCCTACCAACCTTTTGCAAATTCCAGATTCGATTCCTGTATCCAGCCAAGGCATATCTGTAGACGACAATTTCCAGATTCGATTCCTGTATCTAGCCAGGGCATATCTGTGATTAGTTTCCAGATTCGATACCTGTATCCAGCCAGGGCACGTCTGTAAACAACCTTTTGAAGTTCCAGATTCGATTCATGTATCTAGCCAGGGCACATCTGTGATCAAATAATAGTGGATTCGACTCCTGTATCTAGCCAGGGCATATCTGCATGAAGAGTTTGAAGATCAACACCTGTAACAAGCCAGGAAACATCTTCCTTTCTCAAAATACGCAAGTTCTCGCTAAGGAATCTCTTACGCGATCAACACTTCCGATGGCATCTATAAGCCTATCCTCCTATCCACCATCTCCTCCAAATGGCATCTATAAGCCTATTCCCGACATCACATTGCTGGTACTCCAGCATGCGAGTGCAAATTTCAGGGCACTCTAGTGTCCAATCTCCTTTTACCCTCGAGTCGCGAGAGGCAAACTTGCCAATCTAACTCTTCAGGTTCAAGAAGATTGAACAGGGGCAACTGTTGTACCCCAAAATTTTCCCTCCCATTTCCTCAACATTTTCTCATCACAAGACCCTTGGAGCTCAAGATCAAGTTAGGGTGTTGCTCTGCTCAAGACTTCTCCTTGCACTATTGACCCAAATTAGGGTTTGAGTTTGCACAAAGATGTTTTGACCTAAAATGCCCAAAGTGACTTTCATGCTTCATGTTAGACTCACAAGTTTATCCATACCAAGTTTCAAGCCTTGATTCCAATCTTTGCCCAGTCAATTGGACAGTTGACCTAAAAATCAGCTGTATTGGGAAAAAGTCAACTGTGGTCAATTGACAGTCAAACCTCATGATTTTTGACCCACATCAACATTATGAACTCATATGGACCATTTGATCAAGTTTGGATCACAATTTCACAAGAAATTTGATCAGATCACCAAAAGGGCAAAATGGTCATTTTTAGGGTTTTGACTGCACAAAGGCAATTTTTGACTGTTTAACCTAGCCAATGGAAAACCAAGCTCACATATGGACTCAAGGACCCAATGGAATTGTCTTGACATGTTCAACAAGTTCAAAAGATCCCAAATGCACAAGATTGACAGATGAATTTTCCAGTCAACTGAGCCAAATTTGACTGTATACTGAAAAGTCAAACTTTGACTTTTTAGTCAAAATCAAGTGTCAAGATTCATTTTTCATCAAGACATGTCAAATTATGAAACTTGTTCATCAAGAAATCAAAAAATCACAAATTAGGGTTTGGAATGAAGATTTTTCATAACTTAGAATTTTTCTAAGTTATGAAAATCCCTAATTTTTTCCTAACTTTGTCCCACTTTCTCATCAAGATACATTTGGATTCAAACAAAACTCAAAACATGAACGTTGTAGTCCATTGCAAAATCTACAACTTTGATTCACAAAGTTTCCTCAAAAGAAGCTTGTAGCTCAAGTTATGATTTTTGGAATAGGGGTGCAAAACATTCTTAACTTAGAAAATTTTTGACCTATTCTAGGCAGGATTTTTGCCCAACTTCATGTCCACTTTTCACATGCTTCCACTTGGAATTTCAAATTGCATTACAAAGATGGATTGTATTACACATTCCAAGCTTTCCAAAATGTCCAAGAACTCATCAAACAACCTTGTGGTTTGGGAGAATCGAATTTGGCAATATGAGCAAAAGTCACTTTGATTCATGGCCAAAGGCATGTTCATAACTTGTGCGTTTTCAAACTCAGCATATGCAAGCTACATTACAGGCCTCTAATCTCATTTACACTCAAAAATTAAATGCTAAACCATTGCTCCAAGATGTTATTCTATGCATTTGGTCATTACATGAAGGATTAGTCCATAATTAGAAAAAGCAAGTTATCCATTTTTGTAAAGTGACACTTTATGTCAAGTTTGCAATCCATGAGGTACAAGGAAAATATCTGAGGCACAAGTTATTGGACATATCCCACTGATCAAGACAATTTGCAGCACATTTGAGGGGCCTAGAGGAGCCTGTAACAGCACTTGGCATTTTTGACTTACATTAGAAGAAACTTGGCATATTGATATCCATCTCACATTGTTGCAACCACAAGCCTAGACAAACTTGTTGAACATATTCAAAACATCATAACTGAGCTAAGGCACGAGCCAACTACCTTCCATACCTCCCTAAACCTCAAAACACCATTGTACTGCACAAAACAGGGCATCCCTGCAGATTGAGGTCCATAATTCAATCCATTCGTGCGCCTTGGCCAAAACCAGTTCATACACACTCCATACCACCTATACAAACTATCCCAAGCATTGGACACGAACTGTAACACCCCTAACCAACTTCACCATTTTCACTTTTTCTGTTTTGCAGGTTGACTTCCATAGCTTGATTCATTTAGTTTCAAGACAAGCTAAAGGTTGGAGAAGCATCCCTGAACTTCAAGCAAGCTGTATAAGTCCTCACATTGCCTTGAAAGTGCCTCCATTGTCATACACGATCCAAGATGAACAGGTAAGTTCATGGACTTCTATCTCTCAATCTAGGAAGAGTTAGGTTTAGATTTATGAATGAAAACTGTCACACTCATGTCCCTGAAGCCACTCATATCCTCACTTTCCATTTATATTGCATATGCTGAGAGAATTTAAGACCTGAACATTGACAAAAACTTAGGTCAGAAATTGGGGGAGAAGAAATTCTCTCTCATTTCTGAGAGTTAGATCAAGTTTTTTATATGTATGAACTCGTGACATGATGCTCTACATTTTTGGTGTTATGAGTTTTGCTTGAAAGTCCAGGAATCATGAGATAGCAGGAAGCGCGCGTTTGCTCTGTTTGAATGTCCAGAGGTTGAAGACAAAGTCTTTGAGCTGGGCCTGAGTTTGTTTTCCTTTTTGCACCACTTTTCCACACTTGCACCCCCTTGGCCCATTGTGTTTATTTTTATCATTTTTTGACTTTTTCTTTTTTATTCTAACTTGATATTTTTTGACAAAACATAAAAAATATTAAAACTATTTTTTCAACCACTTTTGCATTTTATTTGGATTTTTGCTTGTTTTATTTGAATTTTGTACATAAATAAACATAATATCCTTTTTATTCAAAATACCAAAAATAATCCAAAATACATTTTTATTTTCTGATTTTATTTTATTTTATCTCTTGAAAACATTTTCTAAAAAATATACTTTTTTTGTAGATATTAAATATTTTATTTTTGTACATATTTAATATATTTAGTAAATATAATAAATACTTATATATTTATTAGAATATTTAGGATAAAAATACAAAATAATACATTTTTTATTTTTATTAACATTTAACCTCAAAAATACTTTTTTATAATATACCTTCTTTTTATTTATTTTTTGTACATAATTAATAAATATTGCATATAATAAATAATTAATACATTTTATTTAGAAAATTAGGGTTTTGCCCTAAAAATGCAAAAATACCCAAAATTAATCCTTTTTTTTTTATTTTTGTTTATTTGACACATAAAAAATACTTTTTACATACATATAAAAATCATTTTTTGCATCTTGCATATTTATTGTATTTTATTTAATTATTGTGCAATTAAATACCTTGTAAAAATTCAATTTGGATGTAATAGTTTAGGTTTAATTTCTTGCTAAAATATCCCCCATTTGAACACTTGTACCCCCCATCCCATAATTTTTGTTGTAATAATTTAGGACCTTTAAATTCTGCACTTTAAAAAGCTTTCTAAATATGCCATGATAGACTTAGGGTTTGTATGCAAAAATCAACCAAAACAAATAACTTGACCTAATTCCAAGATAAAAGCATGAAAATGAACAAACACCAATCACACTTGCACCCCCTAGGGTTACTCCACTTGTTGCCTTCAATAATGGGCCATGTTGCATGTTAGGTATCTTTGGCAAAACAAAACAAATTCAAATGATCATAGTCCCTCGATGACGCTTTCAAAAGTTGCCTAAAAATGATCAAGTCCCTTAAAGGAAAAATTGCCCAAAGATATTTGGCACCATTGCAATCATGGTCTAAATGATGACCCGCGCCCGTCCAGTTCACATCCTAACACAAGATTGTCCACCAAATATAATGGTGGAACAAAATTGTTAAAAGGGTTAAAACATAGCAAAGATCTTTGAGAAATTTAGGGTAGATAGCTCTTGGTTACTTGCCAACTTGCAATACAAAAACACTTGCCTATTTTTTTCAAAAACCACACATCACAACACTTTCAAAACAACTTTCAAAAACATTTTAAACTTTTCAAAAGACATACACCTTTGTATACATCCAAACATGGGTCATTACAAAGGTTGCCACCACACTGGCCTCTTTTCAAAACATTTTCAAACCCACACACAAAGCACCATTTCAAACAATTGAAAATCAAGGCAAGTTGATCTAAGCAAGTAACTAAGAGCCCATGGATAACCATGGATAGAAAGGGTGCTAATACCTTCCCTTTCTATAATCTACTCCCCGAACCCAAGAAAACATCTCAAAGGTTTTTGCTGTGCTTTTTAACCTTTCCTTAGGATAAAATAAAAAGTCGGTGGCGACTCTTACTCAACCGAAACATTTGCGAAAACAAACGCAAAACCTCAAGTCAGTTCTCCCACCGTATCACATATATGATGAAGAGTCTAGTGATGGGGAACTAACCTTTGATGAGTTATATGCTTCATACAAATAATTGTGTTTCAGAAATGCAAAAGTGTGCCTTGAAGGGGAAAAAATAGAAAGTCCTCATAACTCAGCTGAAGGCAGAAAGGGAAGAGCATTTAAAAACTATTTCTAAACTGGAAAGTGAAGTGACCTCCTTGAATTCAAACCTTGATAGAATGGTAAAATCTCTCAAAATGTTGAATAATGGGTGTGACACTCTAGATGAAATTCTTCAAGCAGGAAGAGTGACAGGAGACAACAGTGGTCTAGGGTTTAATGAGAAAAAGGAACCAAATTCTAAAGAACCATCCGTAGATTCCACTCATGCCAAGCCTAAACCAAGGATATCGAATCAAATGTCTAAACACCATGGCAAGAAAGGACATCATGGAAATAAAAAGTTTAATCACACCAAGGAGAATCCTAGCCCTAGAGATGTCATCATTGTGGAAGACTTAGTCATATAAGGCCCTTATGTTTCAAGTTGTATGGGTATCCTAAGACTACTCCTCCTCCCAAGACTGATAATATTCCACAAAATAGAAAAAAGAAGAAACAATGGATTCCCAAGTCTAATGTTGCTAGTTTCATAGCTCACACCTCTCTGAGTATCAACCAAAGAGGACTGGTATATTAAAAGTGGTTGTTCCAGACACATGACAGGTGTCAAGAATCTGTTGGTGGATGTCAAATCTCATTCCACCAGTTATGTGACTTGTGGTGATGGATAAAAAGGTGAAATCAAAGGTGTCGACAAGCTTGATTGTTTAGGAGTCCCTAAGATTGATGATGTGTTACTTGTTAAAGGGTTAACAACTAACCTGATAAGTATAAGCCAATTGTGTGATCAAGGATTCAAAGTTAACTTCACCAAGGAAGAATGTATTGTGTGCAATGAAAAGAATGAAGTTATTATGAAAGGAATCAGATCTAAAGACATTTGTTATCTATGGGTTCCTCAAGAGTTGAATCTCTCCTCAACATGTGTTTTAGCCAAAGAGAGTTAAGTTAAACTATGGCATTAAAAATTGGGGCATTTGCATCTGAAAGGTATGAAAAGAATTATATTTGAAGAAGCAGTGAGAGGGATTCCTAAGCTCAAGATAGAAGAAGGTAGAATATGTGGTGACTGCCAGATTGGAAAGCAAACTAAGATGTCACATCAGAAGATCCAACATCTCACTACATCAAAAGTTTTAGAACTTCTTCACATGGACTTGATGGGACCTATGCAGTTTGAAAGTCTTGGTGGTAATAAGTATGCATATGTTATTGTAGATTATTTTTATATATACGCATGGATAAGCTTTATTAGAGAAAAATCAGAAACTTTTGAAGTGTTTAAAGATCTATGTCAAAAAATTCAAAGGGAAAAGGAAAGTCATGTCATAAGAATCAGAAGTGATCATGGAAAGGAATTTAAGAACAATAAATTTGATGACTTTTGCTCCTCTAAAGGAATCAACCATGAATTATATTCTCCCATTAATCCTCAACAAAATGGGATTGTGGAACACAAGAATAGAACTCTCCAAGAATCTTCCAGAGCCATGATTCATGATAAGAAGTTACCCTACCATTTTTGGGCTAAAGCTATGAATACTGCATGTTATATTCATAACAGAGTCACTCTAAGGAAAGACACTTCATCCACCTTGTATGAAATATGGAAGGGAAGAAAACCAACTGTTAAATACTTTCATGTTTTTAGAAGTAAATGTTACATCTTAGCTGATCATAAACAAAGGAGGAAGATGGATCCCAAGACTGATGAAGGAATATTCCTGGGTTACTCTACAAATAGTAGAGCTTACAGAGTTTTTAACTCCAGAACCAAAGTTATGATGGATTCAATAAATGTTATTATTGATGATAGAGGATAGGGTGATGAAGAAGATGTCTCATAAGATGTTGCAACATTTGTGTCTGATATTCCAACTGAATCTAATGACAGAAGTATTGATTCTAATCAACCTCAAGAAGATCTTGAGCCTAGTCATCTCAATAAAGGACCTTCAATTAGAACCCAGAGAGATCATCCTAAGGAGCTTATCATAGGAGATCTAAATAAAGGAGTTACTACCAGATCAATAGATGGGATATCAAACTCTTGCTTTGTGTCAAAAAATGAGCCTAAGAATGTCAAAGAGGCCCTAACTGATGAGTTCGGAATTAATGCAATGCAAGAAAAGCTAGAACAATTCAGTAGAAATGAAGTTTGGGATCTTTTTCCAAGACCTGAAGGGACAAATGTGATTGACACAAAATAGGTGGACAAGAATAAATCTGATAAAACAGGGGTGGTCACTAGAAACAAGGCAGGGTTAGTTGCACTAAGGTATACTCAAATTGAAGGATTTGACTTTGATGAAACTTTTCCCCCTGTGGCCAGACTTGAATCAATCAGACTACTCTTGGGAGTTGCATGCATACTGAAATTTAAATTGTTTCAAATGGATGTAAAAAGTGCCTTCTTAAATGGCTATCCGCATGAAGAAGTTTATGTGGAACAACCAAAGGGATTTATTGATCCAAGTTTTCCTAAACATGTCTACAAACTGAAGAAAGCTCTGTATGGATTAAAGTAAGCTCCAAGAGCTTGGTATGAGAGAATGACAAAATTTCTTGTTGAGAATGGATATAGGAAATATGGCATAGACAAAACTGTTTTTGTCAAGGAAGAAGAAGGAAAGATCATGATTGCACAAATTTATGTTGATGATATTGTGTGTAGCGGTAGAAATGTTGAGACTAAGCCATTGGATTGACTTAACTCGCACAGATCAAAATAAAAATTGTCATCACGCTTTATTGTGTTGGGGGTTGGTTATGCAAAGGGAAGGTATTAGCACCCTAAACACCTAAAGTACTCCGCATGAACCTCTTTGAAAAAATTTGTACATTTTGGATATAAAATGTTGTATAAGAAATAGATTATGGGGATGAGAAAATAAATATTTTTTATAATTTTATCACCTGCCGTGGTTGTGAACCTTTAGTGCCTATGTACCACCTTCCGTGCAATGGGGGATCAGGGTACACGTAGTTCACCTTTAAAAAATTTAAAACACAAGTGTGTTGGTTAATTTTAAGAGACGAGACATCATCGGCGTATCCGAGTGGAAGAACATACTTACTACCCATGATTATGAGAAATGAGAATTTGCATTATCTCAAAGTGGAGGATATAGCTTGTATTTTAAAATCAACAAAGCCTCGCTCAACACCCAAGTGGAAAATATCTCACTTCACTATATATCATAGAAGTATAGTAGCTCGCATCACTACAAGGATTGACAAGAGTCTAATCCTTTTGAGAAAAGTTTTTAAGATAAAAAGCTAAAATGGCAAAAAATGGTTTGAATGAGTTTGATTGACTTTTAGTCTTCTCACAAAAATGTAAAGGTATTATTGAATTGTTTTAAAGTTTGATTAAGAAAAATGTTTTGAAAAATACATGGACCTAAGTCCAAGTTTATTGCAAAAGAGGTTCAAGTTTAAAAATAATAAGAGTTTTCAAAAGGAGGGAGAATATTTTTTGAAATTAAAGAAGATGGGAGGAGATGAAGGGACTATCCTAAATCTAAGGAGAAAGACCATCTAACCAAACAAAAAGCCCACACTTGACATAATGAGTCAATGTAGAATTCCATCCTTTGGATTTGAAACCAAGCAAACAATTAATAAATCCTTTAAGAATACCAAACTTCAATTGCATTAAGTCTTCACAAAAGTTGGGCAGCGTAACAGCTGTATACAGATGAATTTCATATCACAGATGAAACATGTAATCACAATAACCTGCACACAAAACAAACAAACAATCCAATGTCTTGGGGTAAACCCCAAGAACTTCAGACAAAAATGACAATTGAGGTCACATGGTTTCAAGGTAGTTCAATGTCCCTAATCCTAAGTCCAAGAAGTTCATGTCTCCATAATGCCAAGGATAGTAACCAAACGGTCCAAGTAACATTAAAGCTTTTAGGGTTTAAGTTGGTTATTAGGTATCTTCAGAAAGAAATGAAAAGCTCAAGTGAGCAAAATAAAAAAAGACATGAAGATAGAGGCTCAAGTGAGCAAAGATGAAAAGAGCATGAAATGTAAATGCTAAAGTAAATGGTACATAAAGTAAAAGCATAAAATAAAAGCATACAAATAAAGTCAATTGTTATGAATTAGTGGTTAGTTGGATGACCATCATGAAACTTGCATTTGGAACTCAATAGAGGATTGGTAGAACCAAAGCCTCTCAACAACAAGTTGCATTTTTTTTTATCAAGTATATCATCTATTTAAGAATCTCAAAGTAACATTTAATGATCAATGATGTTTAAGTGATCCACTTTGACCAAAATTGATGAAGTTCCATTAGAGGATTGGTAGAACCAAATCCTTCTAACAATGGATCTCAAGGTTATTGGATCATAGGGTTAAAATTAACATGCTTGGGCTTGCAAACATAAGTTTGGACCATGAATGATCATTATCTCAAATCGGGATAAAATTTAGCACTATGTTAAGCAATCGTAAGTGGACTTATATATAAGTCGCACCTATTTTGATGTCAGTCAATAACAATCTATGTACTTCATGTTTGGATAAATGATATAGAGATCATCATCCCATAACATGTAATACAATAAGAAGAGAGTAAGATGAAGAGGGAAGGGGAAATGAATAAACCACATTTGAACAACAAAAAATTAAACAAACTATTATTAAAATCATTCATCCATTTTTATGGAGTTAGACTCAACACCATGGATCCAATGATGTTAATAAAGTTCATGATCAAAACTTCAATCCAAGATCAGCCAGAATATACAAAAATAAAATTGCATTTAAAATAAAATGAAAAAAAGGTTTTTTAAAATGATTGAAAAAAGAAAATAAGAGAGAGAAAAAATAGCAACTATATTCAAATTAATCAAGAAAAATTAAGTAAGGCCATAGAAAAATCAGAAAGGAACTTAAATATTTTCATGAAAATTTTGATAGTTTTTAAAAGTCAGAAACTATTTTTAAACTAAATAAAATTACTCAAACAAATGGAAAATAAATCAAAAATAGTAAACATCAAGATAAAATTCCACAAAATTTCCAAAAAGTCAGAAATAAGAAAAATGACATTTATGAATATTTTCACAATTTAAAAATGTCAGAAAGTATTTTTAAAACAATTAAAATAAGGCAAATAGGATGAAAATTATGAAAAATACTAAACTTCAAAACAAAAAAAAAAATTCATAAAGTCAGAAATAATTCAAAGTATTTTTGTATATTTTTTATAATTTTTGGATAAAAAATAAAAGAGTTATGAATTTTTGAAATTTAAAACAATTAAAATATACAATCAGAAAAAAATAAAACCAAAAAGATGTGGACCATCAGATCATAGTCAAAACATGTTAGTAAGCTGATTAAGTGGACCAAATGCGTTGTGCTTGATATAGACCTTATTTGAAAATGCATTGGATCAGGAAAAAGGAAACCAATAAAAATAAAATAATTGGCGTGCTATCATTGGTTGAGACGAGACATGTCATCGTCTTCAACCTCCAGGCGCCCTGCAATGGAGATTTCACAAGTTTCTTCAAATGGAAAAATTAGAATCCCAGACTACTATCATTGGATTCGTTTCTTCAAGACGATTCTAATGGTACCATCGCGCCAAATTTATATAAACTATGTAAGGCTGTGTTTGAAGAAAACCAAAAAAATAGCGAATATGAAAATCTGGGATATCTCACTCAAACCTCAATGAAATTGAAAATTATAAAGAGCACGAGGATCATAAGGATACAAAGAGTATATTAGCCTTTTATTTGAATTAATTTGGCCAAGAAATCTACATGAACGAAGTAGTGAGAAGTTGCTCTGAAACTGGACTTATGTAGATCAATATAGGTCACGATTCTTGAGGATAATTGTATGTTTAGCTTCATAGAAGTTCAATGAAGCTAACTAAATGTAGCTTTTGGAGTTTGAAGGTGAGAATGTAAGAAATCGGAAATTCAAACTAAGAGTTAGTATGGGATCTGAAGAGGGGTCAACTGGCTATCAAAATCTTGAAAAAATGGATGAGGGATGATCCTCTATTTATAGGGGAGTGAATGGGATCCTTAATCGTGTGAGATGATGAAGTTTGGAGGGAAATCGTGTGGGTCTGCTGCATGAACAAAGTGTGACTTGTTTAGCATCAAAAATCAGTTGAATAGTGTGTTTCATGATGCTAAACACCTTTGGAAAGTTGCTAAACATGATTAGAAGCGAAAATGCGTGGAAAATTTGAGATTAGAAGCCAAAACAAAGATTTCAAAATCTGACTTGTGATGAAACTTCAGTTTTAAGTTACCAAATTCAAATCAATGGCATTCTCAACACAAGGGGTCTTAGGGCATGATTCTTGATGCTTTAGAAAGATAAGGTTATAAGATTTGCAATGGGAAAAGAATGGGATAAAATGGTTGCTTGAGCTAAAAGTTGCAATGAGTCAAAGTTGGAAAAAAATATCGACTTTCCATACTTAGAAAATTTCTAAGTTTTTCTTCAAAAATGACTTATAATGTCTTGCATCCAAACATGGCTTCCACTTGGAATTTGCTCTTGAACAAAAAAGATGGAATGAAGTAGGTCTCTTGAATGAAATTTTGAAACTAGAATGATTCAAAATATCCAAAAATTGAATGAGTTATGACTTGTTGAAGTTGGCAAAAATTCATAAAATGACCTATAATCTCTTGCATCCTTAGGGCACCTTCCATCCATTTTCAAGCTTTTCACATAAAAGAAAGGTTGAAGCTCACATCTTCAAGATCATTATGGAAAAATAATGGGATCAAGGTGATAAAATTTTATCAAGTTATGATCATTTGAAGTCACATAAGAGAATTTGAGGGTCCATCTGGAGGACTTGTAATCTTTCTTCATCATCAAGTTTCTTACGCAAAACATTTCCTTGGAACTTTTGAAGTGATTTGTTAATAACCATTTTAATAGAAGGATGCATTTGGAATCATTCCAAAATACTCAAAGATGAGCAAGATATACCCCTTTGAAGTTTAAAACCCTAGCTCCTAAAGCCATAAAAATGCTTTGGGAAATCTTTGCAATTTTGATCAACCTTCTTGCACCAATACCTTTGTAATCTAAATAGAAGTTGTTAAGGATGATAATGAAAAGTAAAAGAAACCAACACCACTTCCATATCTTGATAATTGAAGGAGATATGCACTTGTGATCAATGGAAACAAAGACGTGTCCCATTGAGTCAAACTTCTTCAATAAACCCTTGTACTTTTGAACTAATTTTGACAATCTTGAGGCATGATGAATCATAAAGAATTTGTCATGATATTACTTCAAATCATCTTTAATGATGAGGCTTGAATCTCAATGAAGCTTTGTTGAGGAAGGCATGGAAATAAACTATTGAATCCATAGATCAACCTTGATCGGAATGTATTGTGCTTTTACCTACAACATCAACAATTGGGGAAAACACTCATTGTATTTATTAGTTAAAGAATGATCAATACAAAACATGGATGATCACAAAATACAACTCAAGGTGCTTGGTGATTCCTCCTAGAGAAAAAGCTAAAGATAGGGAGAAAAACCAAACCCTAATGTGATCTTGTTGTGATTGAATTGATACGATATGATGAATGGATCTTAGGGGCAAAAATTGGGGTACAACAACTGCCCTTATTTAAGTGTCTTCTATCCGGAGATACGAAGGTTAAAATCTTCGTGTCGACGCGATTGAAGATACTTAAATATAAAACAAGCCTTATTTTTGGCCCTAAGATACCATGCAATGCTTATGATTATGAATGCAGATGAACAAATCTAAAGGGACGCAAGACACCACTAGGGATGTAAAAAGGTAAAATAGGAAACAAAAGGAAAAATTGACCAGGAAAATAAATCACTGGTGAAGAAAAGACGAGACTCTGCTGGGGTAATGCTGAAGATAGAATCTAAAGCATCGTCAACTCAAAAATTGAGGAGAGAGAGTGAAGGGTAACAGTGACCGACAGATAACTGTGAACTACCACCGTGGAAGGGAATGGTAAAATGTTACCATTAAATTTCAAGAAGTATTCAGTACTCACGAGTGTAAATAAATGAACTCCTACTGGGCAACATAATCTCAACAACGAACTACCTTCCATAATGACAAGGCTACCATTCATCGGAAAAAGATCTCAACAACGAACTACCTTCCATAATGACAAGGCTACCATCCATTGGAGTAACAAAATCTCAGCAACGAACTATGTTCCATAATGACAAGGCTACCATCCATTGTAGTAACAAAATATCAACAACAAACTAACTTCCATAATGACAAGTCTACCATTCATTGGAGTAACAAAATCTTAACAATGAACTACCTTCCATAATGACAAGGCTACCATCGGCTGGAGTAAAAAAATCTCAACAACGAACTACCTTCCATAATGACAAGGCTACCGTTCATCAGAAAAAGATCTTAACAACGAACTACCTTCCATAATGACAAGCCTACCATCCATTGGAGTAACAAAATCTCAGCAACAAACTATGTTCCATAATGACAAGGCTACCATCCATTGTAGTAAAAAAATCTCAGCAACGACCTACCTTTCATAATGACAAGGCTACCATCCATTGGAGTAACAAAATCTCAATAACAAACTACCTTCCATAATGACAAGGCTACCATTCATCAGAAAAAGATCTCAACAACAAACTACCTTTCATAATGACAAGGCTACCATCCATTGCAGTAACAAAGTCTCAGCAACGAACTACCTTCTATAATGACAAGGCTACCATCCGTTGGAGTAACAAAATCTTAACAACAAACTACTTTCCATAATGACAAGGCTACCATCCAATGGAGTAATAAAATCTCAATAACGAAATACCTTCCATAATGGCAAGGCATCCATTTAAGTAACAAAATATCAACAACAAACTACCTTCTGTAATGACAAGGCTACCATCCATTGGAGTAACAAAATATCAACAACGAACTACCTTCCATAATGACAAGGCTACCATCCATTGGAGTAACAAAATCTCAACAACAAAATACCTTCCATAAATACAAGGCTACTGTTGTACCCCAAAATTTTCCCTCTCATTTATCAAGAATTTACTCACAAGATCTCACTTGACTCAAGACTGCACTAGGGTTGATCAGCTCAAGACATCTCCTTAAGCACTGATGACCAAAATTAGGGTTTGAGTTTGCACAAGAATTTTTGAACTTCCAATGCCCCATATGACTTTCATGGATCATTATGGACCCCCAAGATCACTCATGTCAAGTTTCAAGTCTTGGATCACATTTTTGCTCAGTCAACTGAGTAGTTGACCTAAAAATCAGTTGTATTGGGGGAAAAGTCAACTATGACCAATTTACAGTCAAACTTCATAATTTTTGATCCACATCAACATTTTAAACTCATATGTATCATTTGATCAAGTTTAGACCACAACTCCTCAAGAAATTTTATCAAATCTCCAAAAGGGCAAAATGGTCAAAATTAGGGTTTTGACTGAGAAAGGGCAATTTCTGATTTTTGACCTAGCAAATGATCAATTGGTTTAAGGCATGATCTCAAGAGTCCAATTGCATAATTTTTTCCTAATGGAATGGTTCAAAACATTGCAAGTCCATTGGATTGACAGATAAATTTTTTAGTCAACTGATCAAAAGTCAACTGTATACTGAAAAGTCAAAACTTTGACTTTTTGGTCAAATTCAAGTGCAAAAGATCATAATTCATCAAATAATGTCAAAATATGAAACTTATTCATCAAGAAATCAAAAAATTCAAGTTATAACTTTGAACAAAATTTTCGCCATGATGCGAGATGATTCAAGAGAAACTTCCAACATGAAAGTTGTAGATCTCCATGAAATCTACAACTTTGCTTTACACAAACTCCTTCCAAAAATGCTTGGATCTCAAGTTATAATTTTATGAACATGTGGTCATGAAACTAAACACTTAGTGAAATTTTGCCCTAATTTGGTCAGGATTTTGACCTAACTTCATGGCACTTTTTTATATAGTTCCAAGGGGAATCTTCAAAAGAAATTCAAAGATGGGTTGTAGAGCACATTTCAAGATTTCCAAAATGTCTAAGAACTCCTTGAGATCATTCTTGAGTAGGGAGAATCGAAGAGATGAAGTTAGGGTTTTGTCACTTGAATTACAAGTCATTTTTGATGAACAATTGAACCAAATCCATGCTGGCTGCATAATATTTGCTTTGCAGGCCTCAAACTTGTTTGTCACTCCATAATTAAATGTTTACACAGCTGTTAGGGCTTTGATCCAAGCAATTGAGCTATTATCCAAGTTGCATTTCCATTTATGGCACAAAGTTAACAATGCCATTCTTGTAAAGCAAGCTTTTTGCATAAAGTTCACATTGAGCCTCTAACTTGTTCCCTCTGATCACACTTCATCCACAAAGTCATAAGCAAGCTTGTTTAAAGCATAACCACTCTATCTTAGCAAGTACACAAGGCTTTGAAACTTGAATTTCTCAAAAATCACATGTTATGCATAAACTTGTGATTTTGAATTCTGATCAATAAGAGGTCTCCAAACTGGTTGCTTATAAATAGAGTCACTATTTGTGAGCTAGAGGATGAGCTTGAACACCCTGAAACACACCAAAACTCTCTCAAATCAGAAATTTCCCAAAACTCCATTATTGCACAGTTTCTGACCTTGAGCTTCAATCTTCAAAACCACTCGTGCATTTCTTGGCCTTTTTTGTTTCAAAAGCTTCCTCATACCAAATATAGACCATCCCTGTCCCTGTTTGCAAACTGTAACTCCATCTTCATCAACTTCCATAGCCCAAAATAGAGCATTGTAGTTGGACTTCTCTAAGTCATTTCAGCCACTCTCAACTCAAGCAAACCATTGCATTAGCTTCCTAGGACCTCAAGGAAGCTAACCTAATCATCACCACTACTTGAAACAAGCTCAAACTCCAAACACGATTTCCAATTTTGAGGTAAGTTTTATCAACTTGGAACTCTTCATACAGGCACCCTCAATAGTTTATTTGTGAACAAAACATGTAGATATCATTGCTCTGAAGCTAACCATGTCCATAGTTTCCATTAATTTTGCTTGAGCTTAAAGAATTTTGAAACTGAAACTTCTGAAATTTTTAGGGTTCAGATTAGGGCCATTAAAATTCATGCTTATCTTTGATCTATAGTTTTAATACTTTACATTTCTGGAATCGTGAGAAAATTTGCTACAAGTTTCATGTTTACGGTTTTTATTTTTGATGAGAAATGAGCAAGTTACAGATGGTCTGGCTGGAGGTTGAAGATGAAGTCTTCAGGGCGCATTTTGCCTAACATATTTATTGTTTTGTTTGTATTAACGGATGTATAGCCACCCCAATGGTAGAAGCGCGCGCCTGTAACCTATGGGATTTGGGTTCGAGCCCCAGTGGTACCCTTTTTATTTTTCACATTTTCACTTTTATGATTTTTGTTGTTTTTGGCAGGCGTTGGGCCCCTTTGGGCCTGGCTTATTTTTTTGTTTTTGCTAGTTGACCTCCCTATTGACTAATGGCACCTCTGGCCCAAGTTTGTTTATTTTTTTATTTATTTCATTTTTATTTTCTTAAATATATTTT
Source organism: Vicia faba (assembly GCA_948472305.1). NCBI lineage: Eukaryota > Viridiplantae > Streptophyta > Magnoliopsida > Fabales > Fabaceae > Vicia > Vicia faba. Next base: position 1,187,994,473 of record OX451740.1, on the reverse strand, counting down.
CTAAATACTAAAAAAATTATAAAATACAAAAAAAATGATATATTTATATTTTGGTTTAGTTTATTTTATTTTTCTCACAAAAAATATTTTTATTAATTATACTTTATTTATTTTTTACTTATTATCTTGTAAATATAAATAAAAGTAGGTTATTAGTTATTTTCTTCCATACTAATTTAAATACATTACTTTTTATATAAAAAAGACTAAAAATATTTTATAATGCTATAAATATTTTCAAGATAAAAATACCTAAAATACTTTTCTTAAACTTATTTTCTTTTGATTAATTAATAGAATTAGGGTTGCACTTAAAATCTTTTCTGAATAAAATTCAAATTGAATTAATTATTCTTTATTTAATTAGGTTAAGACAAAATCTTTTTTTTCATGAAAATTAAACAAAGATACATTTTCTTTACATTTTGCATTCTTTTTTGTACACTTATTCATTTTATACTTTGTATTTATTTAATTACTTGTACATTAAATATCAAATTCAATATGGTTGTAATAGACTAATTAGGCTTTAAATTCTTACAATCCCCATTCATGAATTTGTATACCCCCCCCCCCCCCCCCCCCCACAAATGTTGTAATAGCGTAGTAACTTTAAATTTCGCAATTTATCGCTTTTTTATATAACATGCTAGTAATTAGGGTTTGTATGGAAAGACCAAAACCAATACTTAGAAAATCCTAATTCAAGACAAAAACAAGCATGAAAATAATACATTTGCACACAAACACCCCTAGGGTTATTCCACTTGGTTTCCTTATACAAAATGACCATATTACGCATGTAAGGTATCTTAGCAAAAACAAGCAAATACAAGATCATAGTCCCTCGATGACGCTATCTAAGTTGCCTTACAAATGATCTTAGTCCCTCAAAAGGAATGCTAAGATACCTTGCAACATTTCTAATCATGGTTATACGATGACCCACGTCCGTCTCGTTTACATCCAAAGATAGGGTTGCTTACCAAATCAATGGTAATACAACAATGTCAAAGGAAAAGAAAATGAACAAGAAAGACATTTGAGTAGGTAGATTGATCCTAATTACTTGATCCATTTCAAAACAAACATCCTTTCTATTTTCAAAAATAATCACCTACAAACATCTTACAAACTTGAAAACATTTTCAAAAGATTAACATCTTTGTATACATTCTTACAAACGAGAATCATTACAAAGTTTGCTTAAACAATAGCCTCTTTTCAAAAATACTTTAAAAAACCACACAAAGCATAATTTCAAACAAAAGAAAGTGATCTAGAAAGTAACTAAGAGCCTATGGAAAATCATGATGAAAATGGTGCTAATACCTTCCCTTTTCATAATCTACCCCCCGAACTCAAGAAATAATCTCAAAGGTCTTTCCTGTGCTTTTTTTTACATTTCCTTTTGGATAAAAGAAAAGTCGGTGGCGACTCTTGCTAACTGCAACATTTGCGATCAAACGCAAAACCCTCAAGTCAGTTCTCTCACTGTATCACAGCTACCATCCATTGGAGTAACAAAATCTGAATTTTCTATGTGAGCTATCAGATTCACCAGGGAATTATAGATTTCTCAAATAAAGAGACCTGCTTTTTGCTGCTATGAGGAGGAATTGCAATAATGATTCCTTGAAGAAAGAAGTATGGCTTCCTGGGGAAAGAGATAGAACTTCTTGGGGAAACACAAATATAATTCCTGTTGAGGAGATAGAATCTTCTCGTGCAAAATAAATGCATATTCCCAAACTAAAGCTCAAAGCTTGCCGAAATCCAAATAATAATATTATTGAGGGTACCCATTTCAACTAGAAATAATCCGGAATGAAGCAGCCAACCAAAACACATCTCCTGGGAAATAAATTCAAGAGGGAATCACATTCTATCCAGACAACGAGCTAAAACGAAGGCTGAAACACCATTCCTCCACGAGAAATAGCTCAGTGGGGAAAATGAAAGAATATACACTTTCTACTTAAGGTTTACACTTTATTAGGGAGATGATAACACAACTCTGCAAAACAGGGTAATATACTAAATATGTGAAAAATGAAAATGGGCAATGATTATGCATGATGCTAATATGAAAGTATGAATGATATCACGTATATGCTGACAAAACAGGCATATAACACTGGGGATAAACATACGAAATCCAGTGGGTACCATCAATACTCGGCTAAATCACATTCAGGATGGAAATTCCATGAGATAGTAAGCACCAACTAAGGAAACAAAATCCTATTTCAATAGCTTAAATCTACTGGGAAAGAACAAGATCAATGGAAGTAAATTAACACAAACATGGCGATATAACATCTTCCTCCAAGTTTCACCAGGGGATTACATAGACTTCAGCGAGGGAAACAAAATGTTCGAAGTTCACACTTCTTCCATGGTTGATTTCTTTCGGGAAAACAATATCACCTCATTGAGACATCAATTGGGGATGACATATTGACTTCATTGGGGAGGGTAATACCATATCGTCGGAGGGGACACTTAGCTACATTCTTTAATACTGAGAGTGAAAATTGCACCAACTTCTATGGGGAGAAAGTATGTAAACCTCACAGCGACAACAATTTCAGAGAAATACATCATCTCAACTTCACTTGGGGAAATCAACAAATCAAACACTACAGCAAGAGAATTATGGGGATTTTAAATCCAATCCAGCACTCGGCGGGAGAAAACCCAAAAATCTAATAACCATTTCAACACTACTTCAATAAGTTATTGCCCTTACCTAACTGCCGAGCAAACAAACAATATACCAGTACTACCGGAAGGAGATGTTTCATAAATGAGTCCAACTCAACATGCATGGGGAGAAAAGACTTTTATTTATGTGAGTGAAACCTTCACTGGGGAATTTTGGACAGGGCTATCATGCAAACCTTTGAGTTTATCCTCCCTTGAAGTCACTAATTTTGTTCCCCTTGTATCACAAAAATATAGAGCAATACGTAATTTGTAAATTCTTTTCAATTTTTTTTTTTGTTATTTAATTTGCTTGCTTTGATCATTACTATCAGTAATAAATGAAATCTTTATAAGCTAAATAAAATAAGAATTGCAAATAATTGGACAAAAGGCTCAAACTTTATTAATAGAATGGTAGTATGCGAATTGCAAGACTCCATAGATGATTACAAAGTTTGGAACATGGTAATATATATTTGGAAAAGACAAATTGAAATACAATGACCACTATTCTCCCTAATAACTTTGAATTTCTGAGCCAAAAATTTGGTCGAAGAGTAGTAAGATCCAAGCAGATTGTTGCTCCATTGTTCAAGTCTTGTCTGATGCAGTTACTTGCCAGAAAATCCCTAACTTTTTCCTATGTCGCCCTTGCGGGTTTTTGACCTACCAAGAAAATTTATTTTATTTATGTCTCTAATTTTTGCCTAGACCGCCCTTTTGGGTTTTCGGCCTACCGAGACGCTCTTTTCTGCCTAAGCCATCCTTCAGAGTTTTCGTCTTAGTGAGATGTTCTTTTATTTTTCTAGGAGAATTATTTATTGACTGCATCAACATTCACAGGACGAGGGAACTCCTCGCCATCCATTGTTTCAAGAATCAGTGCACCGCCAGAGAAGGATTTCTTGACAACACACGACCCTTCAAAATTGGGAGTCCACTTGCCCCTAAAATCAGCGTTAAAAGACATGATCTTCCTGAGCACAAGGTCACCTTCTCTAAATTCATGAGGTTTGACCTTCTTATCAAAAGCTTTCTTCATTATTTTCTGGTATAACTGACCATGACACAAGGCAGCCATTCTTTTCTCTTTAATCAAATTCAACTGGTCAAACCTGTTCTGGACCCATTCAGCCTCTGGAAACTTGGATTCCATTATTACACGCAAAGAGGGAATTTCAACTTCAATGGGTAGCACTTCTTCCATGCCATATACCAGAGAGAACGGGGTTGCTCCTGTAGAAGTGCATACATATGTTCGATAACCATGCAGAGCAAAAGGGAGCATTTCATGCCAATCTTTATAAGTAACAACCATTTTCTGGATTATCTTCTTGATATTCTTATTGGCCGCTTCAACAACTCCATTCACCTTTGGCCTATAGGGAGATGAATTTTGGTGAACAATCTTAAATTCCTCACAATGTTCAGACATCATTTTATTATTCAGATTTGAGCCATTATCGGTGATAATCCTGCTTGGCACACCATACCGACATATGAGGTTGTTCTTGATGAAGCGCACTACCACCTATTTAGTGGCATTAGCATAAGAAGTTGCCTCTACCCATTTGGTAAAATAATCAATTGCCACCAAGATAAAACGATGTCCACTTGACACCTTTGGTTCAATCATCTTGATCATATCAATACCCCACATAGAGAAAGGCCATGGGGAAGAAATAACATTGAGAAGTGTCGGAGGTACATGAATTTTATCAGCATAAATTTGACATTTATGGCACTTCTTGGCAAATTTATAACTGTCAGATTCCATTGTCAACCAATAGTAACCTGCCCTAAGCATATTTTTTGCCATTGAATATCCATTGGCATGGGTACCAAATGAACCTTCATGAACCTCATGCATCAACATGTCTGTTTCGTTTCTATCCACACATATGAGCAAGACTATGTCATGATTTCTTCTATACAATACATCTTCATTGAGGAAAAAGTTGTCGGCCAACCTTCTCAATGTCTTTTTTATCCTTATTTGATGCACCAATTGGGTATTCCTGGGTTCGGAGAAAATGCTTGATATCAGAATACCAAGGTTTTTCATCTACCACATCCTCTGTTGCAAACACATGATCCTGTCTATCCAAAAATCGCACCGTAATACGAGGCACATCATTCCAAGTATTAACCTGATACATAGAAGCCAGAGTTGCCAAAGCATCCGCCATGTGATTTTTATCTCTTGGAATATGATGGAATTCAACTTTGTTGAAGAAGGGTAATAGTCTTCTAGCATAATCTTTGTAAGGGATCAAGCCAAGGTGATGAGTATCCCATTCTCCTTTAATCTGATTAACAACTAAAGCTGAATCACTATACACATCTAGAACCTTGATTCTAAGATCAATGGCCTCCTCGAGACCCATAATACAAGCCTCATACTCCTTCATATTATTAGTACAATCAAATGTCATCCTTGTAGTAAGAGGAATGTGTGATCCATGCAGAGTAATGATCACCATACCAATTCCTTTTCTGTAAGCATTCACTGCTCCATCAAATAACATGCCCCAACGATATTCAGGATATGGACCTTCCCTAGGTAACGGTTCATCACAATATTTTGCTTTCAAGAATATCACATCCTCATCAAGGAAATAAAACTTAATAGATTGATAGTTGTTGTACCCCAAAATTTTCCCTCTCCTTTCCTCAACATTTCCTCATCACTAGACCCTTGGAGTTCAAGAACAAGTTAGGATTTGCTCTGCTCAAGACTCCTCCTTGCACTGTTGACCCAAATTAGGGTTTGAGTTTGCACAAAGATATTTTGACCTAAAATGCCCAAAATTACTTTCATGCCTCATGTTGGACTCACAAGTTTATCCATACCAAGTTTCAAGCCTTGATTCCAATCTTTGCCCAGTCAATTGGACAGTTGACCTAGAAATCAACTGTATTGGGAAAAAGTCAACTGTGGTCAATTGTAAGTCAAACCTCATGATTTTTGACCCACATCAACGTTATGAACTCATATGGACCATTTGATCAAGTTTGGATCATAATTTCACAAGAAATTTGATCAGATCACCAAAAGGGCAAAATTGTCATTTTTAGGGTTTTGACTGCACAAAGGCAATTTTTGACTGTTTGACCTAGCCAATGGCAATTCAAGCTCACATATGGACTCAAGGACTCAATGACATGGTCTTGACACATTCAACAAGTTCAAAAGATCCCAAATGCACAAGATTGACAGATGAATTTTCCAGTCAACTGAGCAAAATTTGACTGTATACTGAAAAGTCAAACTTTGACTTTTTGGTCAAAATCAAGTGCCAAGATTTGTTTTTCATCAAGACATGTCAAATTATGAAACTTGTTCATCAAGAAACCAAAAATTACAAAATAGGGTTTGAAATGAAGAAATTTCATAACTTAGAAATTTTCTAAGTTATGAAATTTCCTAATTTTTTCCTAACTTTGTCCCATTTTTTCATCAAGATATATTTGGATTCAAACAAAACTCAAAACATGAAAGTTGTAGTCCATTGCAAAATCTACAACCTTTATTCACAAATTTTCCTCAAAAGAAGCTTGTAGCTCAAGTTATGATTTTTGGAATAGAGGTGCAAAACATTCTTAACTTAGAAATTTTTTTGACCTATTTTAGGCAGGATTTTTGCCTAACTTCATGGCCACTTTTCACATGCTTCCACTTGGAATTTCAACTTGTATTACAAAGATGGATTGTAGTACATATTCCAAGCTTTCCAAATTGTCCAAGAACTTCTCAAACACCCTTGTGGTTAGGGAGAATCGAATTTGTCAAGATGGACAAAAGTCACTTTGTTCATGGCCAAATTCATGTACATAACATTGGCATTTTGAACTCAGCTTGCACAAACTAGATTACAGGCCTTTTATCTCATTCACACTCAATAATTTAATGCATATCCTTTGTGTTCATGTCTTGTTTTGTGTATTTAACCATTACATACAAGATTAGGCCATAAATGGAAAAAGCATTTTAGCCATTTTTGAAAAGATCCACTTTATGTCAAATTCACAATCTAAGAAGTACAAAGCAGATCTTTGAGCACAAGATTCATGAAAAAATTCCACTGATCAAGAGTGATTTGTGAAGCATAGCTTGAGGGTAGTACAAGCCTGCATTATCAAGACACACTTCCTTACTTATCAAAGAAGAAACTTGGCAAAACGGGTCCAACATTCACTTCCTGCAAGCAAGAGCCTAAACCAACTTTGTGAACACACTTCATACTCCCTAACTAACCTGAAGCACGACCAAACCATCCCTAAAACTCCTTCATTCATAGAAACACCATTTTTCTGCAAGAAACAGGGCATTCTGCATTTTGACTTGGCCAGTTCATTTCTCTCGTGCGTTCTCATCCAAACCACCTCAAACACATTCCATAACATTCATACAAACTATCCCAAGACTTGGAAACAGACTGTAACAGCCATAGCCAAGTGTGCCATTTTCATTTTTCATCTGTGCAGGTTGACTTCTATAGCTCGATTCAGTAAGATTCAAAGCAAGCCAAGCATAAAGGAAGCATCCTTGGACCTCAGGCAAGCTGTACAAATCCTCAAATTTCATTGAAAGGGCCTCCATTGTTGTACACGATTCAAGCTGAACAGGTAAGAGTTTGAACTTCTATCTCTCTATCCAAGCATATCTAGGCTTAGGTTTGTGAAGAAGTTATGTCCTACTCATGGCCCTGAAGCTACCCATATCCTCACTTTTCATTTATGTTGTGTGTGCTGAGAGAATTTTGAACCTGAACATTGGACAAAAGTTAGGTCAAGAATTGGGGGAGGAGAAATTCTCTCTCATTTCTGAGAGTTAGATCAAGTTCTTTATATGTATGAATTCGTGGTTTGATGCTTTACATTTTTTGTGTTATAAGTTTGTGCTAAAAATCAAAGAATCAGGATGTTTGAACAAAGCATGAAAGGCGCGCGTTTTTGAGACAGGGATGACTGGAGGTTGAAGAAGCTTGCCTTGGGCTGGGCCTGACTTGTTTTTTCTATTTGCACCCACATTTTCCACTTGCACCCCCTTGGCCCATTGTGTGTTATTTTTATCATTTTTGATTTTTTCTTTTTGATTCTGACTTGTTATTTTTTGTCAAAATATAAAAAACATTAAAAATATTTTTTCACCCATTTTTACATTTATTTTGAATTTATTTGCTTTATTTATACTTATATGTGCAAAATAATACATTTACTTTTATGTAAAATACTAAAAAATAATACAAAATAATATTTATTTTCAGCTATTATTTTATTTTACCTTTTGAAAACATTTCCTTAAAATATACCTTTTTTATATAAATAATAAATATTTTATTTTTGTATATATTTAATATGTTTAATATATAATATAAATACTTATATACTTATTAGAATATTTAGGATAAAAATACAAAATAATAAATTTTTATTTTTATTAATATTTAACCTCAAAAATTACTTTTCACAATATACTTCCTTTTTTTATTTATTTTTTGTATACAATTAATAAATATTGTACATAATATAAATAATAAATGCTATTTATTTACAAAAATTAGGGTTTTGCCCTAAACCATGAAAATATCCAAAAAAACAAATAAATACCTAATTTGGCCTTAAGTAAACATCTTTCACACTTGTAAATAATTACATGCACTTACACAAATACAATACACATTTGCTTATCTTTTATTCTTGTACATTTGATACATTTTACATTGCGATTGATTCGATTTGGTTGTAAATATTTGGACACTACTCTCCTAATAAGTCTCATCCCCATTTGAACATTTGTACCCCCATCCCCATGATTATTCTGTAATAATTTAGGACTTTAAATTCCGCATTTTAAAGCTTTCTAAATATGCCATGATAGACTTAGGGTTTGTATGCAAAAAATCAAATAACAAATAGCTTGACCTAATTCAAAGACAATAAAGCATGAAAATGGACAACACCAATCACACTTGCACCCCTAGGGTTACTCCACTTGTTGCCTTCAATAATGGGCCATGTTGCATGTTGGGTGTCTTTGGCAAAACAAAACAATTCAAAATGATCATAGTCCCTCGATGACGCTTTCGAAAGTTGCCTAAAAATGATCAAGTCCCTTAAAGGAAAAATTGCCAAAGACACTTGGCACTATTGCAATCATGGTCTAAACGATGACCCGCGCCCGTCCCGTTAACATCCTAACACAAGATTGTCCACCAAATACAATGGTGGAACAATATTGTTAAAAGGGTTAAAACATAGGAAAGATCTTTGAGAAATTTAGGGTAGATAGCTCTTGGTTACTTGACTAACCTTGCAAAACCATCCTTGCCATTTTTCAAACCACACATCACAACACACTTTCAAAAACAACTTTCAAAAACATTGAAAACTTTTCAAAAGACAAATACACCTTTGTATACATTCAAACATGAATCATTACAAAGGTTGCCACAACATTGGCCTCTTTTCAAAACATTTTCAAACCCACACACAAAGCACCATTTCAAACAATTGAAAATGCAAGGCAAGTGATCTAAGCAAGTAACTAAGAGCACATGGATAACCATGGATAGAAAGGGTGATAATACCTTCCCTTTCTATAATCTACCCCCCGAAACCAAGAAAACATCTCAAAGGTTTTTGCTGTGCTTTTTAACCTTTCCTTAAAATAAAATAAAAATTCGGTGGCGACTCTTGCTTAACCGAAACATTGGCGAAAACAAACGCAAAACCTCAAGTCAGTTCTCCCACCGTATCACAGAACTGGCGACTCTGCTGGGGACTGTTAAAAAGTGGGGTTACCTTAGGGTTAGATCACTTACTTGTTTTCAATTGCTTGCCTTGTTTGCTTTTATATTTGTGGGCTTTGCATCAGAGTTTCATAGATCCTAACCCGGATATGGGGAAAACCCTTTTAGGTAGCATAAGCTGTGAGGGACCTGTCCGGCGTAGACCGACATGGGTGAAACAGTGGCTAAATTGGTGTGACATCTTGGTCTGTACCGATATCCCTTGTGTTGAAACGAGGAGAATATGGGTCTTCTAAGGAGTCATTAAGCACCAACCGACCTTAGAACCCTAAATTGACCCAACTTGGCCATAGAACGGTAGCAGTATGCTACACTCATTGAGGCTAAACTCTCGCGATGGTTCTGGCCGCAAGAAAAGATTGCGATGCTGGAGTTATGACCGATTGAGGGTAGTCAGTGATATTGAGATCCTCTAGAACCCGGTTACTTTTGATAGGATAGGTCTTAACCAACAAAACTGAAAGAGGGTAATACCTAAACTTCATGCTGGCCTAACCTCTAAGGGTTGTCTTGTGTGATTTGTGTGCCTTATCATGCTTGCCTTTGTGAATACTTGTGGTGTGCTTTATCATAACATCATACCATCATACCTTTGCATGCATCCTGCATAAGGACTGACCCATTTCAAGGACAAGAGAGTTTCATCTTTGCTCTGTTTTGTAGGACATCATGATGCCCATGCGTAGGAATACTATCCGGCTCAACTTTGTTCAACCACCTGCTTTTCTCAAGGAATTGGTTGATAGGATTCCAAACACTACTTCCTTCATCAAGAGGCATGGTTCTCTTCTCGGTTTAGTCACTTTAAAGTGGGACCAACAACTGATGAGTGTCCTGGTCCAGTTTTATGATCCCCTATACCATTGCTTCACTTTTCAAGACTTCCAGCTGGTCCCTACCCTGGAAGAATTCTCTGAGTTACTTGGTATCCCTGTTTTGGAGCAGACTCCATTCACTGGTTGGGAGAAGACTCTTAGGCCTGAAGAGATTGTTGCAGCTCTTCCCTTGACCAACGAAGAGGTAATGGCTAACTGGGAGACTAGAAGTGGAGTTAAGGGCTTTTTGGCTAAGTTTCTGGTTGGCAAAGCTAATAGTTTCTGGAATGACTTAGACTTCAAGGCGTACGAAGACATTCTGGCTCTCTTAATCTATGGTCTAGTATTGTTTCCAAATCCTGATACCTTTATTAATGTCAACTCCATAAGGATCTTCATGTCTAGGAACCCTGTACCCACTCTCTTGGGTGATATCCTGCAACAACTCTATGCTCGTACTGCCCGAAGACGGGGAACTCCGTGGTGTTGTGCTCCTTTGTTAGTGAGGTGGTTTATTTCGCACCTCCCTAAGTTCGTGCTGAAGAACGAAGAAGGAAGGGGCTGGGCTCATAGGTTAATATCTCTCACTGATAATGACATCACTTGGACTCTCAGAGGTTTGGATGAGGTAGCTGTTATTGATCGTTGCGGAGAATATCCTAATGTTCCATTGATCGGTACCCAGGGAGGAATCTCTTATAATCCATGTTTAGCTCTCCGTCAATTTGGAAGAGCCAGAAGAGCAGGGCCTCATGAGATGTTGGTACCTCACATCAGTTTTGAGTTTCAGGTAGACAATGATGAGCTACGCCGTAGATTCATCAAGGCTTGGGACAGAATTCACAAAGCTGACCCACATGAGTTGGGATCGAAGACTTCTCTACCAATGGAACCCTACTGCAGACGGGTCCACATTCGTGCTCAGAAGTTAGGTATGCCATACGAAGCTGTCATGCCTATCATTCTTGAATTTCCTGATAAAGATGGGGTTCCTCCAACTGTCCTCCCTCCTCAGATACCCACTGATGTTGATACACTAAAGAGGTCTTAGGCGCAGCTACAGGAAGAACGGGATTCTTATCGGGAAAAGTTCAACAAATAGGAACAAAAGATCCATAAGCTGACTAAGCAATTGGAGAGTGAGCAGATCCTGAATGACTATATCCGTACTGAGAAGAGGAGGCCCCGGGAGCACTGATGGGCTTTGGATGTTTCTTTTACAACTTTTATTTCCTTTTCAGTATTTTCATTCTTGTAATGCCTAAGGGCAAATTGTTGAACAATTTAAAGTTTGAATCTAATGAAGTGTGTTTCCTTTTTGTCTACAAAGTTGAATCCCTATTGTCTTTGAAAACATAAATCATACGCATCTCATTGCATCATATGCATAACATGTACCCTTCTTCTACAGGTTGCTTAATCTTCTTCGCTGTTTATTTCAGCACTCAATCATCATGTCTTCCGAGCCTACTACCGAACAAGCTATCAAGGCCCTCCAGGCCCAGAACGCCCAGTTTCAAGAGCTGGTCATGAGCTTAGCCCAGGGTCAACAGGAGTTGAAGACTCTGCTCTTGAAGAAGAAGAAGAAGAAGAGGATTGCGCTGTTTAACACTGGACGGAGGTTTGGGAATACACTGCAGAATGAGGCTGATCAGGCTACTTCCTCTGCAGAGAAGGACAATCCCCAAGAGGGAATGGCTCCTAGTCCTGTGGTCTCTGACAACGGGACAGATTACAATGATGAACAATACCCTCCTGCTGAAGACAAGTACAAGCAACTAGAGGACCGTTTAAGTGCCATGGAGATTCAACATGTGCCGAGGCTGGATTTTGGAGATCTAGGTTTATCTTCTGGGGTGGTGATCCGACACAAGTTCAAGGCACCTGCCTTTGCAAAGTACGACGGGGCTTCCTGCCCTAAGCTGCATCTCAGATCATATGTAAGGAAGATCCAACCTTACACTGCAGACAAGAACCTATGGATCCATTTCTTCCAAGATAGCCTTTCAGGGGCTCAACTCGAATGGTTCTATCAGCTGGATGGAGCCAGTATTCGAAACTGGGAGGACTTGGCTACTGCATTTTATAAGCAGTATCAGTATAATTCCGACCTCGCTCCCACGCGTACCCAACTCCAGGGTATGTCACTGGGGACGGGCGAAGGATTCAAGGATTATGCGCAGAAGTGGAGAGACCTGGCTGGTAGGGTGCAGCCACCGCTGACTGACCGTGAGCTTGTGGACATGTTCTTGGGGACCCTGTCTGGTCCGTTCTTCAACCACCTGATTGGTAATTCTTCTGCTGGGTTCACAGACCTGATCTTAACGGGTGAGAGGATAAAAGCTGGTATCAAGTAGGGGAAGATACAGAAGGGTGCCTCCTCGAGTACTGAAAAGAAGCCTTTCAAGAAGGAAGCTAGTGCTGTTTATGGTCCAAGGAGACAGAACAAATCGGAACGCCGCCTAGCTGTCAACGCGTTGGTAATTTCAAAGCCTACTGCTGCTCCTCAGCAGTATAACCAACCAAGGGGTGAGAGACCCAAAAGGCAGTACACTCGGCTCAGTATGACCCTGTCTCAGATATTGCCGCAACTACTGTCAACCAATCTGGTAACTGTCAAAGAAGCTCCGAAGGTAGTGAACACAACTTCTCTAAAGTACAACCCCAACGCCCGCTGCGCCTATCACTCTGACGGCCCGGGGCATACTACTGACGATTGTTGGGCTCTGAGGAATAAGGTTCAGAACCTTATTGATGCTAAAGAAATACAGTTCAAGGCGCCCGAAAGGCCCAATGTTGTGACTGCTCCCATGCCCCAGCATGAAGTGAATGCTGTGGAAGAAGACCTGTATGTGGCCTCCGTGGATGATATTGTTACTCCGTTGTTGACTGTCAAGAGGAACCTGTTGCTAGCCGGTTTATTTCCGGGATGTAGTAAAGGTTGCCTTCTATGTTCTGTTTCACCTGCTGGTTGTTCTTTGTTGAAGTCAGGTATCCAAAGCCTGATGGATAATAAAGAGATCTTGTTCGAAAAGGTTGTTGTTCCTACTATCCCTGTTGAAGAAGTTTCTATTGTCACTATTTTCAACAAACCTCCTAAGGCTCTCTCAAAGAAGCCTGTCAAAATCATGTCTGCTCAGAAGATTGCTCCTATCATCATCACTGTTCCGGGGCCTCTCCCCTATACATCCGACAAAGTTGTCCCGTGGCACTATGGGACAGATGTTTATGTGCTCGGAGTAAAACAAGAATTCGATACAAGTACCAGCGTCAGCAACATCACCGGGCCTGCCAAAGTTACTCGCAGTGGTAGGCTGTTCTCACCAGATATTACACCACCAGCTATTCAGAGACCTCTTATCATCACACCTGCAAGTGTGCCTGCTCCCCTTCCTGATCAAGTTCCTGTTTCTACCCCTGCTGCCAAGTCATCTGACGCTCGGGGAAAATGGATTGCTACTGATTTGCCTGCCCTGACGGAGGCACCAAAGACAACCAATGTTGAAGCTTCCCAACAAGAGATGGAAGAGATTCTCAAGATCATTAAGAAGAGTGATTTCAACGTAGTTGAGCAGCTGGGGCACACCCCCTCTAAAATTTCTATGCTATCACTGTTGTTGTGTTTAGAGGCCCATGCCAAGGCCCTGATTTCCTTCCTGAAGACGGCCCATGTGCCACAAGAAACGTCTGCTGATCAATTTACCGATTGTGTGGCCAACTTGACTGCTGATAATGGGTTGGGTTTCTCTGACGCCGATCTGACTGCCAAAGGAAAGAACCATAACGACGCCCTGCATGTCTCCATTGAATGCAGGGGCACTACTCTTTCCCATGTGTTGGTAGACACCGGTTCTTCATTGAATGTATTACCCAAGAAGGCCCTAGACAGGTTGGATTGTGAGGGTTTGGAGCTCAAGCCTAGTAACATTATTGTCCGGGCCTTTGACGGTTCGAAAAGGATGGTACATGGGGAAGTTTACATTCCAATCAGGGCTGGCTCCCAAGTTTTTGATTCTACTTTCTATGTGATGGACATCCGACCATCCTATTCTTGTTTGCTGGGTCGTCCATGGATCCACAAGGATGGAGTTGTGACCTCCACACTACATCAGAAGCTTAAGTACCCGGTCAGAGGGAAGATTGTTACAGTTCAGGGGGAAGAAGAGTACATGGTCAGTCACCTTAACTCATTCCGGTACATAGATATGGATGGGGAGTTCATTGAAACCCCCTTTCAACACTTTGAAGAGGTGCCTCAGACATTGGCGTCAGCAGAGTCTGTAACTAAAGAAGATTTTCCTTTGAAGATGGCTTCCTTGAAGGATGCCCGGGCTGTGGTTGAGAAGGGTGAGTGCGCAAACTGGGGCCGACTTCCTGATTTCACTCCAAAGACTAACAAGTTTGGTTTGGGTTTCACTGTAGAAGCTCAGAGGGATGTTCGTAAGGCAAGGATTGGAAGACCTCATATGTTCATCACCAACCCGGGAGTAAATGATATTGAAGACGACGTGGAGGAATCTGAATTCGAAAGCTGGATCTACCCAACGACCAACGATGGACCAAGCAACTAGACCGCGAAAGACTTCGTACCTATTACTTTTGTGACTCAGTAATGAACTCCTTTGTTTTGAATTTGTAACAAACAATATTATGAAACTTTATGGCCCGGTGTCTTACCCGGGGCACCGTGGCTTCATTTGTGAGGGCTTTTGTGTGTCACTCTCATATATCATTAATGAAAGCATTAGACGTTTTTACATTTCAAATCTTGCGCTCTTTGTCTTTCTTTATTATATATTGCAAAACAGCTATATTTACACACACTCACTTATACAGGTTCCAATCCACTCTGGATCTCACTGGTAACGACTCTGCTACTGCTAGTTATGACTTCGAAAATCCGATCAACTTAGCCGAAGACGAAGGTAAAGATGATTGCGAAGTGCCTGGTGAGCTTGCAAGACTGCTGCTCCAGGAAGAGAGGGCCATTCAGTCACATGAAGAGCCGGTGGAAACGGTAAATCTGGGTACTGAGACAGACAGAAAGGAAGTCAAGATTGGTGCCAATCTAGAGCTCAGTGTGAAACAACGGTTGATTCAGATGCTGCATGACTATGTGGAAATCTTTGCCTGGTCTTACGAAGACATGCCTGGGTTGGATACCGACATTGTGGTTCATCACCTGCCTACCAAGGAAGAATGCCCTCCGGTAAAACAGAAGGTCCGCCGTATGCGTCCAGAAATGTCCGAGAAAATCAAAGCTAAGGTTATGAAACAATTTGATGTCGGGTTTCTAGCTGTGACTTCTTACCCTCAATGGGTTGCCAACGTGGTTCCAGTGCCGAAGAAGGATGGTAAGGTCCGAATGTGTGTTGATTACAGGGATTTGAACATGGAGAGCCCTAAGGATGATTTCCCTCTGCCTCATATCGACGTTCTGGTTGATAACACTGCTCAGCATAAAGTTTTCTCCTTCATGGACGGTTTCTCCGGTTATAATCAGATCAAGATGGATCCTGAAGACATGGAGAAGACCACTTTTGTTACTCAGTGGGGCACCTTTTGCTACAAGGTCATGCCATTTGGGTTGAAAAATGCTGGGGCAACCTACCAACGTGCCATGGTTGCTTTGTTTCATGACATGATCCATCACGAGATAGAAGTATACGTCGACGATATGATTGCAAGGTCCCAAATTGAGGAGGAACACCTTGACCATCTACAGAAGCTGTTTGACCGTCTGAAGTTGTACAAGCTGAGGTTGAACCAAACAAGTGCACCTTTGGGGTGAGATCTGGAAAATTGCTAGGCTTCGTCGTAAGCGACAAAGGCATTCAAGTGGACCTTGCCAAAGTGAAAGCCATACAAGAGATGCCAACTCCCAAGACAGAGAAAGAAGTCAGAGGCTTTCTAGGACGATTGAACTACATTGCCTGATTCATCTCGCATCTAACTGCTACCTGTGAACCAATCTTCAAGCTACTGAAGAAAGATCAAGTAGTACGTTGGAACGATGAATGTCAGGCCGCTTTCGAAAGAATCAAAGAGTATCTCCAAGAACCACCCATTCTTATGCCACCGGTTGAAGGGAGACCTCTAATCTTATACTTGACAGTACTGGACAACTCAATGGGGTGTGTGCTGGGGCAGCATGACGAGTCTGGCCGAAAAGAACACGCCATTTATTACCTTAGCAAAAAGTTTACCGACTGTGAGACCCGATACTCACTGCTCGAGAAAACTTGCTGCGCTTTGGTATGGGCTGCTCGCCGGCTGAGACAGTATATGTTGGCTCACACCACTTTGTTGATCTCAAAAATGGATCCAATAAAGTACATCTTCGAAAAGCCCGCCTTGTCCGGAAGAATAGCAAGATGGCAGATGATCTTGACGGAATATGACATCCAGTACACGACTCAAAAAGCAATCAAGGGAAGTGTATTGGCAAACCATTTGGCACACCAGGCAGTGGACGATTACCAGTCGATGAACTTTGAATTTCCAGACGAGGATATCATGGTAGTGACTGATTGTGAAGTACCTGGACCGGATGAAGGACCCGAGGAAGGATCCCGATGGTCTATGCACTTTGACGGAGCCTCGAACGCTTTGGGTAATGGTATCGGCACTGTGATCATATCCCCTAAAGGCACTTATACTCCATTCACCGCCGGACTATGTTTCAACTGCACCAACAACATGGCAGAGTATGAAGCATGTATCGTGGGTCTTCAGGCTGCAATTGACTTAAGGATCAAGTTTCTGAGTGTCTTCGGAGATTCCGCTCTCGTGATCAATCAGATCAAAGGCGAGTGGGATACGAAACACCCAAATCTTATTCCTTACAAGGAGTATGTGCTGAAGTTGATTCCCTATTTCGAAGAGATAACCTTTGAACACTTCCCAAGAGAGGAGAACCAGTTAGCAGACGCGTTGGCTACGACATCTTCTATGTTCAAAGTCAAATGGGACAATGAGGCGCCCCAGATCATTATTTGGAAGTTGGACGAACCCGCACATTGCTGCGATCTTGAGGCTGAAGAGGTAACTGAAAAACCCTGGTATCATAAAGTGAAGAGGTACCTTGAAGCTCAAGAATACCCCGAAGGCGCATCTGTTAATGACAAGAAGTTCCTGAGAAGGTTCGCGGCAAAGTTCTTCCTCAGCAATGGCATTCTCTACAAGCGAAACCATGATTCAACCTTACTGCGTTGTGTGGATAAGACTGAAGCAGAAAGGATCATGGCAGAGCTACATGAAGGTACCTTCGGAACACATTCTAGTAGACACACCATGGCAAAGAAAATCCTTCGGGCATGATATTTTTGGTCCACAATGGAAGCCGACTGTTATCAGCATTCTCGAACTTGTCATAAATGCCAGATCTATGCTGATAACGTGCACATTCCTCCGGTTCCTCTGAACGTCTTGACAGCACCTTGGCCTTTTGCAATGTGGGGCATTGATATGATCAGTGAGATCAGACCTACGGCATCCAACGGGCATCGCTTCATCCTAGTAGCGATTGATTACTTCACGAAATGGGTTGAAGCAGCTTCCTATGCTACGGTAACCAAGAATGTCTTGGCATGGTTCATTCGGCATAACCTGATCTGCCGCTACGGTGTACCTGAGAGGATCATTACGGACAATGGTACCAATCTTAACAACAAGATGGTCACTGAGCTCTGCGAGCAATTCAAGATACAACACCACAACTCTTCTCCATACCGACCGAAGATAAATGGGGCTGTAGAAGCAGCGAATAAGAACATCAAGAAGATTGTGCAGAAGATGACAGTGACCTATAAAGATTGGCATGAAATGTTACCATTTGCTCTTCATGGGTACCGTACCTCAGCACGGACGTCAACAGGGGCAACTCCCTTTTCCTTGGTCTATGGCATGGAGGCAGTCTTGCCTATTGAAGTCCAGATACCCTCTCTCCGGATAATGAAGGATGCAGGTTTGAGCGAAGATGACTGGATCCAGACTCGGCTTGATCAATTAAACCTAATTGACGAAAAGAGACTCACTGCTATTTGTCATGGTCAGACGTACCAAAAACGGATGATCAGGGCTTTTAACAAGAAGGTCAGACGATAAGAGTATCAAGTCGGAGATCTGGTAATCAAGCGCATCATTCTTTCTCAAAGTGATCCCAGGGGAAAATGGACCCCTACGTACGAAGGGCCATTTGTGGTTAAACATATCTTCTCAGGAGGAGCTATGATTCTAACCACCATGGATGGTGACAACCTTCCTCACCCCGCCAATGCAGATATAGTAAAAAGATACTACACATGAATTAAAGACCCGCTAGGTTGACACACCTAGGCAAAAATAAGGGCTTCTCAGCGAACCAAAAGGGTTCGGGCAAAAACAAGGGTGAAATGAAAAAAATCTGTACACCCGGCAAGTCGAAAACCTGAAAAGGCGGCTTGGGCAAAAAGGGGTATCCCGGTGGACTGAAAACCCGAAAGGGAGGTCCAGGCAAAAGTTAGGGATAAAGCGTAATACTATGTCTCATTGGATCACCTTGCATCCAGAATTAGGCATCAACTATCGGGCTCAGACGACGCCAATCAATCAGCTTCATCTTCAACTAAGCAGCAAAGTGATGAGACGCTTGAAGACATAAAGGCGATAGCAGAGTTGGAACCCAGTGGGATTATTTTTCACATAGCTGTTTTGTTTCCTTTTCACAAAGTTGTATAAACTCTATTTTGCTCGACGGCGTTCTCTTACTAGGATGTCAGCCTCCTGTACATAAAACGCTTATTTACAGGCAAATTTCAAAATCAATACAAGTTCGATTTTTCAGACAAATTACCCATCGTTTTTCCTTTTTCTGTTTTGTTTTGCAAAGAGCTTCCAATGTTCATTTTTGATATATGCATTTGACATTAATTGCTAATCATGAATATTTGCATGCGAAACAAAGGACTAATTACAGATGACATCAGAAACAGGGGCAATAAAGAATTGTCTAAGCGATCTAGTTGCTCTGTCCACCAAGGTACCAAGGTAGGTTCGACTGAAGAACGTAACCAGGATACCTTCACTCCCCGTTGAGTAAGACAAGATTCAGCAATACTCTCCCCAGGCAGAGTTGGTCTCCCATCAGCCCTAAAAAGGCACAGTATCCCCGGCAAGTCAGCGATACTCTCCCCAAGCAGAGTTAGTCTACTGTCAGCCTTAATAAAGTTAGGTATCCCCAGAAGATCTCAACATTCCCCAGCGGAGTATAGACATTCCTCAACAAGCATCCCCGACAGTCTTAATATAAGAATGTTCCCCGGCGAAATACCAGACACCCCAGTGGAACCTCTTCCCCAGTACAGTCTGAAAAGTTTCCCCAGGAAAGTTGAATCATCCTCCCCAGTAGATTCTGAAGCTTATCCCCAGTATATTCTGGAAGCTTATCCCCTGCAGAGTACGAACACATCTTCCCGGCTTCATTCAAAGGTTATTTCCCACCAGAGCTTATAACTGGGTTATCCTCAGCTAATTACCACGGAAAGATCGTCCTCGGCGAAGTTCTTCCTATCCCCAGCGGAGTTCATCAAATTCCCCAACATAACTTATCAGTGGAATCCCCAGCGGAGCTCTCATCAAAACCTCAGCGAAGTATCTCTTCCCACAGAGTAATTCCCCACAGAGTAATCTCTCCAACAAGTTTATTCCCCAACAGAGTCATCTTCTCCTACCGGTTTATTCTTGCAACCATCATCCCCAGCGGAAGCGAAGAACTCTACTCTTCAACATCAGCCCAGGATTTGATTTCCCGGCCTTCGTCAAGGATTTATTTTCCTAGTCGAAAACACATTCATAGACATTTCACATTTTACATACATATACACATCATATCACACGATCTCATTTATTTTTAAGAACATCACGACATCATGCATTTCATACATCATGACATTGCATACAACTAATGTTTTGCCTTTTCAGGAAAAAAGGACAATCCAAAGATGATTACTATCAACTGTCACAATTCCAGATTCGATGCCTGTATCCAGCCAGGGCATATCTGTAGACGACCAATTCCAGACTCGATACCTGTATCTAGCCAGGGCATATCTGTAGGCGACTAATTCCAGATTCGATACCTGTATCCAGCCAGGGCATATCTGTAGACGACTAATTCCAGATTCGATACCTGTATCCAGCCAGGGCATATCTGTAGACGACTAATTCCAGATTCGATACCTGTATCCAGCCAGGGCATATCTGTAGACGACTAATTCCAGATTCGATACCTGTATCCATCCAGGGCATATCTGTAGACGACTAATTCCAGATTCGATACCTATATCCAGCCAGGGCATATCTGTAGACGACTAATTCCAGATTCGATACCTGTATCCAACCAGGGCATATCTGTAGACGACCAATTCCAGATTCGATTCCTGTATCCAGCCAGGGCATATCTGTGAGTATTTGATTATGGATTCGACACCTGTATCTAGCCAGGGCATGTCTGCATGAAGAGTTTAGAGATTCGATACCTGTATCCAGCCAGGGCACGTCTATAAGCAACCTTTTGAAGTTCCGGATTCGATTCCTGTATCTAGCCAGGGCATATCTGTGAGCGTTTAATTGTAGATTCGATACTTGTATCTAGCCAGGGCATATCTACATGAAGAGACTGAAGATCAACACCTGTAGCAAGCCAGGAAATTATCTTTCTTTCTCAAGTACGCAAGTTCTCGCTAAGGAATCTCTTACGCGATCGACACCCCGGATGGCATCTTTAAGCCCATCTCCACAACTATCCATCCTATCTCCAAATGGCATCTATAAGCCCATTCCCGACATCACATTGCTGATACTCCACTATGCGAGTGCAAATTTCCGGGCACTCTAGTGTTCAATCATCTTCCACCTTCGGATCACGAAAGGCACGCAAGCCAATCTACATCCTCAAGTCTAAGAAGATTGAACAGGGGCAACTGTTGTACCCCAAAATTTCCCTCTCCTTTCCTCAACATTTCCTCATCACTAGACCCTTGGAGTTCAAGAAAAAGTTAGGATTTGCTCTGCTCAAGACTCCTCCTTGCACTGTTGACCCAAATTAGTGTTTGAGTTTGCACAAAGATGTTTTGACCTAAAATGCCCAAAATGACTTGCATGCCTCATGTTGGACTCACAAGTTTATCCATACCAAGTTTCAAGCCTTGATTCCAATCTTTGCCCAGTCAATTGGACAGTTGACCTAGAAATTAGATGTATTGGGAAAAAGTCAATTGTGGTCAATTGACAGTCAAACCTCATGATTTTTGACCCACATCAACATTATGAACTCATATGGACCATTTGATCAAGTTTGGATCACAATTCCACAAGAAATTTGATCAGATCACCAAAAGGGCAAAATGGTCATTTTTAGGGTTTTGACTGCACAAAGGCAATTTTTGACTGTTTGACCTAGCCAATGGCAATTCAAGCTCACATATGGACTCAAGGACTCAATGACATGGTCTTGACACATTCAACAAGTTCAAAAGATCCCAAATGAACAAGATTGACAGATGAATTTTCCAATCAACTGAGCAAAATTTGACTGTATACTGAAAAGTCAAACTTTGACTTTTTGGTCAAAATCAAGTGCCAAGATTTGTTTTTCATCAAGACATGTCAAATTATGAAACTTGTTCATCAAGAAACCAAAAATTACAAATTAGGGTTTGAAATGAAGAAATTTCATAACTTAGAAATTTTCTAAGTTATGAAATTTCCTAATTTTTTCCTAACTTTGTCCCATTTTCTCATCAAGATATATTTGGATTCAAACAAAACTCAAAACATGAAAGTTGTAGTCCATTGCAAAATCTACAACTTTGATTCACAAAGTTTCCTCAAAAGAAGCTTGTAGCTCAAGTTATGATTTTTGGAATAGGGGTGCAAAACATTCTTAACTTAGAAATTTTTTTGACCTATTTTAGGCAGGATTTTTGCCTAACTTCATGGCCACTTTTCACATGCTTCCACTTGGAATTTCAACTTGCATTTCAAAGATGGATTGTAGTACACATTCCAAGCTTTCCAAATTGTCTAATAACTTCTCAAACACCCTTGTGGTTAGGGAGAATCGACTTGTCAAGATGGGCAAAAGTCACTTTGTTCATGGCCAAATTCATGTACATAACATTGGCATTTTGAACTCAGCTTGCACAAACTAGATTACAGGCCTTTTATCTCATTCACACTCAATAATTTAATGCATATTCTTTGTATTCATGTCTTGTTTTGTGTATTTAACCATTACATACAAGATTAGGCCATAAATGGAAAAAGCATTTTAGCCATTTTTGAAAAGATCCACTTTATGTCAAATTCACAATCTAAGAAGTACAAAGCAGATCTTTGAGCACAAGATTCATGAAAAAATTCCACTGATCAAGAGTGATTTGTGCAGCATAGCTTGAGGGTAGTACAGGCCTGCATTATCAATACACACTTCCTTACTTATCAAAGAAGAAACTTGGCAAAACGGGTCCAACATTCACTTCCTGCAAGCAAGAGCCTAAACCAACTTTGTGAACACACTTCATACTCCCTAACTAACCTGAAGCACGGCCAAACCATCCCTAAAACTCCTTCATTCACAGAAAAACCATTTTTCTGCAAGAAACAGGGCATTCTGCATTTTGACTTGGCCAGTTCATTTCCCTCGTGCGTTCTCATCCAAACCACCTCAAACACATTCCATACCATTCATACAAACTATCCCAAGCCTTGGAAACAGACTGTAACAACCATAGCCAAGTGTGCCATTTTCATTTTTCATCTGTGCAGGTTGACTTCTATAGCTCGATTCAGTAAGATTCAAAGCAAGCCAAGCATAGAGGAAGCATCCTTGGGCCTCAGGCAAGCTGTACAAATCCTCAAATTCCATTGAAAGGGCCTCCATTGTTGTACACGATTCAAGCTGAACAGGTAAGAGTTTGAACTTCTATCTCTCTATCCAAGCATATCTAGGCTTAGGTTTGTGAAGAAGTTATGTCCTGCTCATGGCCCTGAAGCTACCCATATCCCCACTTTTCATTTATGTTGTGTGTGCTGAGAGAATTTTGAACCTGAACATTGGACAAAAGTTAGGTCAGGAATTGGGGGAGGAGAAATTCTCTCTCATTTCTGAGAGTTAGATCAAGTTCTTTATATGTATGAATTCGTGGTTTGATGCTTTACATTTTTTGTGTTATAAGTTTGTGCTAAAAATCAAAGAATCAGGATGTTTGAACAAAGCATGAAAGGCGCGCGTTTTTGAGACAGGGATGGCTGGAGGTTGAAGAAGCTTGCCTTGGGCTGGGCCTGACTTGTTTTTTCTATTTGCACCCACATTTTCCACTTGCACCCCATTGGCCCATTGTGTGTTATTTTTATCATTTTTGATTTTTTCTTTTTGATTCTGACTTGTTATTTTTTGTCAAAATATAAAAAACATTAAAAATATTTTTTCACCCATTTTTACATTTATTTTGAATTTATTTGCTTTATTTATACTTATATGTGCAAAATAATACATTTACTTTTATGTAAAATACTAAAAAATAATACAAAATGATATTTATTTTCAGCTATTATTTTATTTTACCTTTTGAAAACATTTATTTAAAATATACCTTTTTTATATAAATAATAAATATTTTATTTTTGTATATATTTAATATGTTTAATATATAATATAAATACTTATATATTTATTAGAATATTTAGGATAAAAATAAAAAATAATACATTTTTATTTTTATTAATATTTAACCTCAAAAATTACTTTTCACAATATACTTCCTTTTTTATTTATTTTTTGTATACAATTAATAAATATTGTACATAATATAAATAATAAATACTATTTATTTACAAAAATTAGGGTTTTGCCCTAAACCATGAAAATATCCAAAAAAAACAAATAAATACCTAATTTGGCCTTAAGTAAACATCTTTCACACTTGTAAATAATTACATGCACTTACACAAATACAATACACATTTGCTTATCTTTTATTCTTGTACATTTGATATATTTTACATTGCGATTGATTCGATTTGGTTGTAAATATTTGGACACTACTCTCCTAATAAGTCTCATCCCCATTTGAACATTTGTACCCCCATCCCCATGATTATTCTGTAATAATTTAGGACTTTAAATTCCGCATTTTAAAGCTTTCTAAATATGCCATGATAGACTTAGGGTTTGTATGCAAAAAATCAAATAACAAATAGCTTGACCTAATTCAAAGACAATAAAGCATGAAAATGGACAACACCAATCACACTTGCACCCCTAGGGTTACTCCACTTGTTGCCTTCAATAATGGGCCATGTTGCATGTTGGGTGTCTTTGGCAAAACAAAACAATTCAAAATGATCATAGTCCCTCGATGACGCTTTCGAAAGTTGCCTAAAAATGATCAAGTCCCTTAAAGGAAAAACTGCCAAAGATACTTGGCACTATTGCAATCATGGTCTAAACGATGACCCGCGCCCGTCCCGTTAACATCCTAACACAAGATTGTCCACCAAATACAATGGTGGAACAATATTGTTAAAAGGGTTAAAACATAGGAAAGATCTTTGAGAAATTTAGGGTAGATAGCTCTTGGTTACTTGACTAACCTTGCAAAACCATCCTTGCCATTTTTCAAACAACACATCACAACACACTTTCAAAAACAACTTTCAAAAACATTGAAAACTTTTCAAAAGACAAATACACCTTTGTATACATTCAAACATGAACCATTACAAAGGTTGCCACAACATTGGTCTCTTTTCAAAACATTTTCAAACCCACACACAAAGCACCATTTCAAACAATTGAAAATGCAAGGCAAGTGATCTAAGCAAGTAACTAAGAGCCCATGGATAACCATGGATAGAAAGGGTGCTAATACCTTCCCTTTCTATAATCTACCCCCCGAACCCAAGAAAACATCTCAAAGGTTTTTGCTGTGATTTTTAACCTTTCCTTAGGATAAAATAAAAAGTCGGTGGCGACTCTTGCTCAACCGAAACATTGGCGAAAACAAACACAAAACCTCAAGTCAGTTCTCCCACCGTATCACAATAGTTATCTACCGGTTGGTGAGCCTGATAATTCGCCAGCATACTGCCTTTTATGGCCTTTTGAGTGTGGTACTCAATGTCGTATTCGGATAATAACATTTTCCAGCCGGCTATTCTCCCTGTGAGAGCAGGCTTTTTGAAGATATACTTAATCGGATCCATTTTGGAAATCAACCAAGTAGTATTATTCAACATATATTTTCGCAACCGCTTTGCCACCCAGGACAGAGCGCAACATGTCTTCTCCAACATAGAGTACCGCGACTCACAATCAATAAATTTCTTACTGAGATAGTATATGGAATATTCTTTCTTTCATGTTTCATCTTGTTGTCCCAAAATACAACCCATAGAACTATCCAACACTGTTAGATACATGATTAACGGTCTTCCTTCAACGGGGGGGAGAAAGGTATGAGGTTCAAGCAAATATTTTTGATACTTTCAAATTCCCTTTGGCAATCATCTGTCCATACATAACCTTGATCTTTCTTTAGCAACTTAAAGATCGGTTCACATGTTGCAGTCATGTGGGAGATAAATTTGGAAATATAATTCAGACGCCCAAGGAAACCTCTAACTTGCTTCTCAGTCCTTGGCACAGGAATTTCTTGGATTTCTTTGACCTTATCTGGGTCAACTTCAATCCCTTTCTGGTTGACAACGAAACCCAACAACTTCCCTGATCGGACATCGAAGGTGCATTTATTTGGATTCAAGTAGAGACGATACTTCCTCAAACGCTGGAATAACTTCAACAAATCTTCCACATGCCCTTCTTCGGTCTGTGATTTGGAAATAATGTCATCATAGCCCTCTGGTACGTTGCACCAACATTCTTTAACCCGAAGGGCATCACTCTGTAACAGAATGTTCCCCAGGGTGTGATAAACGTTGTTTTTTCCATGTCCTCCGGAGCCATTTTTATTTGATTATATCCGGAAAATCCGTCCATGAACAAGAATACTTTGAACTTTGATGTGCTATCAACCAACATATCAATATGTGGCAATGGGAAACCATCTTTTGGACTACTTTTATTTAGATCCTTGTAATCTACGCACATGTGGACTTTTCCGTCTTTCTTTGGTACATGCACAATGTTGGCTATCCATTGAGGATACACTGATGTCACAAGAAAACTGACATTTATCTGTTTTAAAGTTTCTTCTTTGATTTTTACTGCCATATCAGGG
The DNA here is from genome assembly GCA_948472305.1 of Vicia faba. Classification (NCBI taxonomy): domain Eukaryota; kingdom Viridiplantae; phylum Streptophyta; class Magnoliopsida; order Fabales; family Fabaceae; genus Vicia; species Vicia faba. The sequence goes on along the minus strand of OX451740.1, from coordinate 1,187,967,854 downwards.
TAAGTTCTTCTCAACTTCCGCTTGACGAGCGGCCACTCTGGCTTCAATGGCAAATGATGCTCCACTATATCAGTATCTAGACTCGACATATCTTGGTAAGACCAAGCAAAGATGTCCACATACTCTTTCAATAGCTCAATAAACCTATTCTTCACATCAGGACGCAACGATGCTCCAATCTTGACTTCCTTTGGCTCTTCTTCTGAACCCAAATCGATTGTTTCTAATGACTCTTTATACGATTGAATAGTATTTTCCTCGTGCTCAAGCAACCGTGAAACCTCTTTTGGAATCTCATCATATTCTTCTTCTTCCGTCCCAAACATAGGATATTCAAAGTTGGAAGAGGGTGCAGGGTCATTGTATTCAACAGGTTTATTAATTAATCTGCACATTAAAACCAAAAGATTAAAAATATTTTCTTAAGCAAACTTACTTGTTCTCTTAACAAAAATAAAACAAGTCTATTTGATATTTCTTGTACATTATTTCAATATGGTTGTAATAGATAATTAGGACTTTAATTTCTTGTAATCCCCATTTGTAAATTTGTACACCCCATCCCCCTAATGATTGTAATAGCGTAGAATATTTACATTCCGCAATTTATCGCTTTCATATAAATGCTAGTAATTAGGGTGTGTATGGTAATATTAAAACAACAAGTAGATAACCCTAATCAAAGACTAAATGCATGAAAATCAAACACACTATTCACACATGCCCCCCTTGGATAATTCCATTTGTTTCCTTATGAAAAATGGTCATGTTATGCATGTGGGACATCTTAGCAAAAACAATCAAAAACACAAGATCATAGTCCCTCGATGAAGCTTCAAATATTGTCTTTCAAATGATCTTAGTCCCTCAAGAGAAATGCTAAGATATCTCACGACATTGCTATCATGACTATACGATGACCCACGCTCGTCCCTTTTACATCCAAAGACGAGGCTTCTTACCAATCAATGGTAAGATAGTAACATCTAAATAAGGAGGAGAAGAGCAAAAGACTTTTGAGTAGGTAGAAACGTTCCTATTTGCTTGCTCACTTTCAAGACAAACATCCTTGCAAAAACACACGAAACACTTTCAAAACATGAAATGTTTTCAAAAGTCCAACACTTTATATACATTCTTATGAGACAAGAACCATTACAAAGTTTGCCTAAACGATGGCGCTTTTCAAAAATACTTTCAAAAAACCACCACAAATCACATTTTAAAACAAATCAAGTGATCTAGCAAGCAACTAAGAGCCCATAGATAACTATGGATGAAAAGGGTGCTAATAACTTCCCTTTTCATAAATCTACCCCCCAAACTCAAGAAAATAATCTCAAAGTTCTTTCCTGTTCTTTTCACCCTTTCCTTCATTGGATAAAAGAAAAGTCGGTGGCGACTCTTGCTAAACTGCAACAATTGCGATCAAACGCAAAACATCCTAAGTCAGTTCTCCCACCGCGTTACACAAATCTCCGGGGATGGGGAAATACAAACCATAAATGGGGGAAATGTAAAGGAACCCTAAATTTAATTATTACATTCCTTCGACAGTTACATAATTCATAAGAATAATAATGTGAAAGAATAAACGAGCACGCGGAGATGAAAAGGGAAAAGATGAAAAACCCTAAAAGATTCTAAGATTAGAAAAATGTTTTTGTTGTTTTTTTAAGAAAAATATCATGATAATTAAAGCCTAATTCTAATTAAATTTTAATAAATAAAATAAACTTAAAGTGATTTAAATTAAATTGATTAAAATTAACAAAAATTAATTAATTAATGAAAAAAACTTAAATATATTATTTTTATGATTTTATGATTTTTGTTGATTAAAAAAATGCTGATTAAAAAAAGAAAATGTAAATTAAACAAAACAAATAATAATAAGAAAAATGTAATGGGTCTGCGCTGCATAAAGGAAAATGGGGGGTGAGAAAACAAAATCCTAGGCCCAATAACAAGAGAGTCCAGAAGCCTGCACTGAATCTAATACGGAAGGTCTTTGATGATCTACGGTGGGAACGCGTGTCTGAGGCCTTCAGATCTAGCTTGATGAGATCTAATCGGGGTGGCTGGAGTTTCACCATGTGCGCGCTGAGACTGCCTACAAAGGATCTGTTAGAAAATAACATGAAAAATCAAAACGCATCACGCCTGGTTCGAACCCAGGATCAGGCGCATGAGTGACTTATGTGCAAGTGTGTTTCCACTAGGGTGGCGTGTTCATCTGTTAACCAAATACAAATGAACAAATATATTATAAAATGTGATCCTATTTTCCATATCAAAACGCGCGCGCTCAGGTGGATTTGAACGAACCAATCAGATGATGGCGCCTAGGCCACCAGAGTCAGCATGTCGGAGTCAACCTTTCGGTTGTCTTCTCCAGTTGAAAAAAAAACATGCAAATAGAACGTGATCAAAGTCCAAGATTTACCCTACCCCGCCTAAATCAGGGTCTGCCAATCTATTGGAGCTATCCGTTTGCCCTAAAAACCCTTGTACATAAAGATAAGAAGAGTACAACCTTCCATGCCCTAACTATGGCATTTTCAGATTCAGGCACCCTAACTCACATGTAACACGTTAGATTTATTCCATATATCAATAATAACATGAATGCATGCATAGAATGGATTTAAATTACATGATAAAACAAATTGAGATCCAAATTTTTACCAAAATCGAAGGGATGGTGTGAGGGAATTCTGGGATGCGTTGGGCTTGGTTCTGGGCTTTAGACGACTCCTAGCGAACTCAAGAGTGGGTTAATGGTTTTTGTTTGGATTGATATGGGCTAGGAGTGCAGCTACGAATTTTGCAACTTTTTAGAATTTTGAGGATTATGGAGATCTCTCTTATGCAGTGGTTTTTTCGTTTCCTTTTGCTCCTGCATTGCTTTCATTATATAGAGAAATGGAATGGATCAGCATATATGGAAGGAGATCAAGCCATGATGGACCTCATCAAACAAAATAATTTTTTTTTGAAAACCTTCCATTTTGATGAATTCTTGCCTTCTTGGGTCCTTGCACGAGTTGGCATGTTGCTGGCTTGTGCTTGAGCCTTAAAGCTGACCAAAAACCAGGCCCATATGCATTAGCCCATAATTTTATAATTTTATTCGATTTATTTTGAATTTATTTGAATAAAAACAAAATAAAATATAAATAAAATAAAAATAAGGTATAGGGAAAAGTATGAGTGAACTTAGGAGTCTCTCTTAAGGTCAGTAGCATGCATGAAGCTCAAAAAGTTAGGCCATAAGTTCAAAATCTCAAGCTTGTTCATTTTTCATTTCATGAAAATCCTCAAAATTTCCCAACTTGTGCAACTCATAACTTGCTCAATTTTCATATTTTGAAGATGATCGTGGACTTTTTGAAAAGCTCAAGATGTCCTCTACAATTTCTATTTTGATCATTTTTGCATTTGGAGATATTATCTTGATGTAAGTTGCCTTGACAAAAAGTGTTTTTTGTTGACTTTTGAAAATGACCTATAATGTATTAGCTCATATCTTTCAAATGAATCACTTTTTGGACTCGAGCATAAAATCAAAGTTGTAGAGAATTCAATCTCCTTAAAAATAGGCTTTGGTTGGGGAAAAGTTGATAAAGCATGTGAAAGTTATGCTTGGTCAAAGTTCAGTTGACTTCTCCTAAGGAAACCCTAATTTGGAAATGTTTTACTTTTTGATGATTTTAGGGCTTTCCTTGGGGAATCATGACCAACCCTTGATCAATTGGTGAATATCACTTCAAAATGTTGATGTTGACCAAAAATCTTGAAGTTTTACTATATGTTGACCACAATTGACTTTTTACCCAATACAGTTGATTTTCAATCTTCTGAGCCATTGACTGAGCAAACTTGTGATGCAAGACTTGAAACTTGACATGAACCTTTTTGAGGACCTATGATGAACCATGGAAATAATTTGATACCTTTTCACCCCAAATTTCCTTGAGAAACTCAAAACCCTAGTTGTAGACCTTTGGCTTAGGAGGAGCATTTTACTGGTCGTCTTGAGTATTTGAGAAGCCTTGAAAGAATGCCTTGAAGAAAAATGGGAGGGAAAATTTTAGGGTACAACAGTTGCCCCTGTTCAATCTTCTTAAACCTGAAAAGTTAGATTGGCGGTTCCCCCATTCGCAACTTGAAGGTAGAAGAGGATTGAACACTTAAGTGCCTAGAAATTTACACTCGCCTGTGCAAGGAGTGATGTTGTTGGTTGATTGTACCGGGAATGGGCTTATGGATGCCATTTGGAGAGGTGACTGAAATTCGTTGGAGATGGGCTTATAGACGCCATCCAAAGTAACTGTTTACTTCAACTGGAAAAACACTATTAAAAAATGACATTTGAGAAAAGGTTTTTACATCAGGTATCAAAATATATGATGTAAAAAATAAAATTAAAAACATTTTACATCAGGTATTTATTTGTAATGATATAAATAATATGAAAAAAAATATTTTTCGCTATCTCTTACGTCGGGCCATTTAATCCACCGATGTAAAAGGTTTCGTGAAAAAAACACAGTGGCATTTTTGTAAATAAGAAAACAAGTGGCAGAATTGTAAATAAAAAACTGGCCAGATATTACATCGGTCCCTACAGTCCACCAATGTGAAAAGTCCATGGCAGATTGGTAATATAAAAAATATATTAAAAACCTTACATCGGGGCATTCTAAAAACCGATGTAAAAAAACATCAACGCCCGAACCTTACATCGGGTCATTCTTTAAACCGATGTAAAAAACTACCTTACATCGGGCCTTCTGTAAACCGATGTAAAAAACATCAGCGCCAGAACCTTGCATCGGGCTAGTCTAAAAACCGATGTAAAAACATCAACCACCCGAACCCTTACATCGGGCCAAGGGTTGCACCGATGTAAAAACACACACACACACACACACACACATATATATATATATATATATATATATATATATATATATATATATATATATATATATATAATGTTCAACTAACCCCTAAATCTAAATTATTTCGTCACTATTCAACTTCTCTCGTCTACGCCGTCGTTCCGCCCCCCGTATCTCCCACGCCGCTCTGCCGTCTCACCTACGCCGCTCCTCACAGATTTCACGCCTCCTCGTTGCCGGCTGCATGAAGACATCCTCCGCCGTCCATTCACCGTCCGTTTCGCCGTCTGTTCGCCGTCTTCGAAACATCCTCCGCCGTCCAACTACGATTCCGGTACAAAACTTTCTATTTTGTTCAACTTCATTGTATATCTAGGAATCGGTTGATAGTTTATATAGAATTATTGCCAAGATGTTGGCTTCTAGGTTGAAGAGGGTCATGGGTAAGTTGATATCTCAATGTCAAGCAACTTTTGTATTTCAAAGACAAACGTTGGTGTTTTAGTTTTTAAGAGTTATATATATAAAAAAGTTTTTAAGATATTCTTGTTTCTTTGTTTGTTAGTGAGATTCATTATAAAAAATTAGAAGTACATAAAAAAATAATTAGAAGATTATATTATGAATCCATTACTTTGCTCATATATATTTTTTAATTACTAAACAATTTATTATTATTATTAGAGAGGTTAATTAAGTCTAATTAGTTATAAATAGTATATATTTTGTATAAAGTTAAGAATATAGTACATGTTGTGTATAATTAGTCATTCTTTTTTATTAGAGAAATTGTCTATTTAGAAACCTCCGAAAAAAAACGTTAATGGTCCTCTCAGAAACACACAGTTTATCTTTAACCTATCAAACTTAATAGAGTTATCACCTTGCTATTGAAATTTGATTCTATTTTTCTTTCTCCGCGAAGCAGTGCAACTTGCAATCTCAGAATCTCTGTGAAGTAGCGCAGCCGCGGGCACACCGTTCGCCAGACCTTCCTCCGTGTGAACATAGTTATGGATCGTAGTTGGATCAGAGCTAATCAATTAAGTGACAAGTACGAACATGAAGTGATGGAATTTCTACAGTTTGCTGAAAGTAATACTGAAAAAAGTCTTCCTACGCTTTTTCTCTGTCCATGTGTTCGTTGTGCAAATAAAGAACCAAAACGTAGTAAGAAAGAAATCATGGATCATCTAATTTATGTAGGGATTTTTCAAAGTTATACAGAATGGATATGGCACGGTGAAGTAGTAGCAAAGTCAAACATGTCTCAAAGAGATGACGTTAGTGTAGAAATGGATGATCGTCTAGAAGACATGATGCGTGATATTGGACAAGATTCGTTTAAGAGGGCACATACGTATGATACTATATGCAGTGACAAGGATAAACCATTGTACCCGGGATGCAAAAAATTTACACGTTTGTCAGCCGTGTTAAAATTATTTAATCTGAAGGCAAAGAATGGGTGGAGTGACAAAAGTTTTATCGAGTTGCTTGAATTGTTGACCGAAATGCTTCCAGAAGGTAATGTAATGCCAATTCGTTATTACGAGGCAAAGAAAATATTGTGTTCGATGGGTTTGGAGTATGAAAAGATACATGCATGCCCTAATGATTTCATATTATACAGAAAAGAGTATGTAAACTATAATCATTGTCCAAAGTGCAAGGCTTCACGCTACAAAAAGAAAGATGGTGAATCAATTGATGATGAGGTGGTCAAAAAGGGTCCTCCTGCGAAAGTGGTATGGTACCTACCAATAATTTCAAGGTTCAAGAGATTATTCGCCAATGCAGATGACGCAAACAATCTTAGATGGCATGCATGAGAAAGAAAATATGATGGACAAATTCGTCATGTAGCTGATTCTTTGCAATGGAAGAAAATAGATTCTTTGTTTCCAAATTTTGGCAAAGAGTCGAGAAACCTTAGACTTGGACTTGCTACTGATGGAATGAATCCGTTTGGTAATCTGAGTACTAACCATAGTTCTTGGCCTGTTCTCCTGATGATTTACAACCTATCTCCTAGGCTGTGCATGAAGGGTAAATATATTATGTTATCGATGATGATATCGGGCCCAAAACAACCAGGAAATGACATAGACGTTTATCTAAGTCCACTGATTGATGACTTAAGAGTGTTGTGGGAGGAAGGGGTGGATATTTTTGATGCGTATTCTGGCGAACAGTTCAATATGCATGCCATGTTGTTTTGCACCATCAACGATTTTCCGGCATATGGTAATTTGTCTGGGTATAAAGTTAAAGGGCATAAGGCGTGTCCTATATGTGAAAAAGACACTTGTTACCATCAGCTTGAAAAAGGAAAGAAGACTGTTTATATCAGGCATCGAAAATTTCTAAAACGTTATCATCCATATCGTAGATTGCGGAAAGCTTTCAATGGGGAACAAGAGCATGGTGTTGCTCCAAAGCCCTTGTATGGAGAGGAAGTTTATCAGCGACAACATGGACTTGATGTTGTGTTTGGAAAGTGCCAAAAACGATCTACTGTGAAAAATGTATGGAAAAAGAGATCGATTTTCTTCGATCTTCCATATTGGTCTAGTCTTGATGTAAGACATTATATTGATGTGATGCACGCGGAGAAAAATGTATGCGATAGTGTAATCAGAACACTTCTCAACATTCAAGGCAAGACAAAAGATGGTATTAATACTCGTCTAGATTTGGGTTTGATGGGTATACGAGAAGAGTTAACTCCATAATATATAGGTAACAAGACATATTTTCCTCCTGCCTGCTACACTTTGTCTAAAAAAGAGAAAACAAGTTTTTGTGAGTGTTTACAAAGTATCAAAGTGCCGCATGGTTACTCATCAAATGTCAAGAGGCTTGTATCAGTTAAAGATCTTAAATTAGTTGGCTTAAAATCTCACGATTGTCATGTCTTAATGCAACAACTACTACCACTGGCTATTCGTGGGATATTGCCTAACAACGTTAGGAAGAATATAACTAGGTTGTGCTTATTTTTCAATGCAATTTGTTGTAAAGCCATTGATCCACTAAAGTTAGACGATTTGGAAAATGAGGCTGCATTTATCTTGTGCCAATTAGAGATTTATTTTCCTCCTTCATTTTTTGACATTATGGTTCACTTGATTGTTCATCTAGTAAGGGAGATTAGATTATGTGGTCCAATTTTTTTACGGTGGATGTATCCAATAGAGCGATACATGAAGATTCTAAAAGGGTATACAAAAAACCCACACCGTCCGGAAGCATCGATTATTGAGAGGTACATTTCAGAAGAAGCAATTGAGTTTTGTTCTAACTATTTGTCAGGAGTGGATGTTGTAGGGGTTCCCAAGTCTCGTCATGATGGAAGATATGAGGGTGTGGGTACACAAGGTTTAAAAGTCAAGAGCTTAAGTATTGATGTGGTTGTTCAAGCGCATTTGTATATATTGAATAACGTAGACAAAGTTCAACCTTACTTATCTGCTCACAAAAGCATCATAAAGAAAAAGTACCCCAAGATGAATGAAAGAGGGTTGTTAAAAGAGCATAATAAGAGTTTCTCTGAGTGGTTTAAAGAAAGAATTGCTAATGAAGATAGTGTTTCTAATATAATTAAGTGGTTGTCTTATGGGCCTAAATGTAACATAATAACTTGGAGTGTGTGATACGGTGGGAGAACTGACTTGAGGTTTTGCACTTGTATTCGCAAATGTTGCGGTTAGCAAGAGTCTCCACCGACTTTTATTTTTTCCAAAAGGAAAGGTAAAAAAGCACAGGAAAGACCTTTGAGATGTTTTCTTGAGTTCGGGGGGTAGATTATGAAAAGGGAAGGTACTAGCACCCTTTTCATCCATGGTTTTCCATGGGCTCTTAGTTACTTGTTTAGATCACTTGCTTTTGCTTTGAAATTGTTTGAAATGGTGCTTTGTGTGTGGTTTTTGAAAGTATTTTTTGAAAATGGAACTTCGTAATGGTTCTCGTTTCTATAAGAATGCATACAAAGTGTTTGTTTCAAAAATAGTTCAAAGGTGTGAGTGTGGGTGTATAAAAATGTTTTCGTTGTAAGCAAGCGAGTAACTAGGAGCGAATCTACCTACTCGAAAGGTCTTAAATGTGCTTTTCCTCCTCCTTTAGACGTGGCTATCTTACCATTGATTTGGTAAGAATCCCCATCGTTGGATGTGAAGGGACGGGCATTGGGACGTTTGTATAGTCATAGAAGGCAACATATGGGACATTTTAGCAATGTCGTTTTAGGGACTAGATCATTTACCGAAGGCAACATCAAGGGTCATCGAGGGACTACGATCTTTTTATCGAGGGACTTTGCTAAAACGCCCATGCTCGAGGGACATGACTATTTTCCGATAGGCAACAAGTGAGATTACCTTAAGGGTGTTCGTGTGCAAGTGTGTTTTATTGCATGCATGATTTCATCTTGAATTAGGATTTTCTATTTCATTGATTTTATCTTGCCATACATATCCTAATTACTAGCATTTACATTTGAAAGCAATAAAAATGCGGAAATGTAAAATCCTATGCTATTATAATAATTAGGGGGTCGGGGGTACACACTTATACATGGGGATGGTTCAACGAGAAAAATAAAGAAAAAAAAGAAAAATAACAAGGGGAAGAAAAAGAGAAAAAGAGAGGGGGCTAGCGCGCTGCTGAGAGGAAGTCAGAAGTTCTGACCCAGGCCTGCTGCAGGATATCAACCTGTTAGTGAAAATGTATGAGTCATAACTTCTAACTCTGGTGCGCTGTAAAATAGAAACCTATTAGTGGGGAGGTCAGAAGTTCTGACTCTCATGCACTGCAAAACAAAAATCTGTTAGTGGGGAAGTCAGAAGTTCTGACCCTGCTGGAAGCACAATAATTTTCAGAAGTTCTGATATTATTGGTAGCAAAACAGGCCTCAGAAGTGCTGGCGTCAAAGTCTGAGCTTGGTTCCCCCCTGTACTAGTCAGAACATCTGCAGTTTGATTATTTTTCCACAAAACAGAAGGCATGCCTAGGGCAGTCTCAGCTAGTGTCATAGCGTTTCAGAAGATAGAAACAAAAAGGTCACAGGCAGGTTCTACACGGATTCACTTCCTACTTAAGCATTCAGAGGCATGACAATCCTCAAAATATGTACAACAACAACATGATATCTACATTGTGTTTATTGAGCATGCAAATCTGATGATGCTTAGCAGCATGGTGAGAGTCAGCAAGTGCTTACCTCACTGTTAGAAGAAAAATTTGTGAATTGGAGCTAGTCTTAACTCTAATGGTGTTCTGGACAGGTTCTTTTTTGAATGGGTGGATGGAGAAGATATATATATATATATATATGTATGGTCAGAAACTGTATGGGTGTTCTCTAGTCAGGAAGCAAATTGGGTATCAATGAAGTTTGGAGGCAGGAAGTTCAAAGTTATGAAACACTAGGAATTTTGGCAGAGTTTCACAATGTTTTCTTGCTAGAGTTTTTTGTTCTTCTTCTAGCAATTTTTCTGGATTTTGGACCGGGGTTTTTCAATGGACAATGGTGCCCTATTTATAGGCAAGGCTTTGCAAATTTTTAAACGTTAAATGGCGCCAATACCATGCAGTAGGTGCTGACTTGTTCTTGAAGGAAGTTTATGGAAAGTTGTGATGATGGACAGCTTTTCAACCTAGGCTAGAATAGTAGGCGAAGATTAAGGAAAAGTGATACCCATAGGTGAAAAGTGGCGCATAGATCCATGCCTAAACCTGCACGAGGGTGTTACTACACCACACGTGGAGAGACCCCTTGGATAAATGCTCAAAAGTGGTTGTGAGCATTAATGAGCATTAAATGGTGATAAGATTTGTCAAAAATCAGAAATCTTGTAATAGGAGATTTTGTATCATTACCTATAACCTGAGCCAGCAGTTCTGCTTTACTAAAAAACAATGCAAACCAAGCTTTGACCTTGGCCTCTTACTGCTCCAGCAAATTCTGAGGGTTTTCTAGATTTTCCAGCATGTTCTTTTGATCTGCCTCTGAAAACTCTGGACTTAGAGATTCTGCTTCAGTATTATACCCACTCTTCTGACCTCTTCATCTTCTGATTCCAGTAGGTTCTGAAGGAGTTTCAGGCTTTGTTTCCTTCTTTGCATTCCTCTAGCAAACTCTGGCTGAACTTGTGTACTTGCTGAAAGAGCCATGTTCTGTTAAAAGATTACATGTTGAACCATGTTTACAACCTCTAACTGAGTTGGTGTAGCTGCTGAAGAGCCACCTTCTGACTGAATGTTATGTGCTGAGCCAAGTTTGCAAGTTCTGACCGTTTCTGCCTGGAGGTTGGTTCAGAGGTTCTGAAGTGCCATTTTTCTTAAATGCTTAGAAAATCTCAAGTACTTAGAAATTTGGTTTTTGAATCTTAGCTGGAATACACTTTCCGTTTCAAGCATGTTTTTCTAAAATAAGATTATTTTTTTTGGGATTTGATTTTAATCAAGAGGTCAAGGTTTGGCCTTTCAGCGCAGATGACTGTTTTGCCCTTGGGAGTGATCTTCATGAAAAATTTGTAATCTAAAGCTTGGGATAGGGAGTAAACCTGAGAAAAATGAGAGGGAAAATTTTGGGGTACAACAGAGTGGATATCATATTAATAAAACCTCTTTTTATACAAAGTCAAAGGATGACCGTAGTACCACGTAAAATAGTGGGGTAATGATTGTGGCCGAGTCCATGCACTTCTCTAGTGCTAAAGATAAAAACCCGATTATGGCATCTACACCGTACTTTGGGGTGATTGAAGAGATTTGGGAAGTTAATTATGTTGTGTTTAAAGTTCCTGTATTTAAATGCAAATGGATTGATATCAACAGTGGTGTAAGAATCAATGAATTTGGAGTTACACTGGTTGATCTTAGCAAGTTAGCTTATGCGAACGAACCATTCATCATGGCATCTCAAGCAAAACAAGTGTTTTATGTCACAGATCCTTCTAATAAAAAGTGTTCAGTGGTTTTACAAGGAAAGGTCCATGATAGTGATGAAAATCATGATGAGAATCTTGATATTTCTGAAACTCATCCTTTATCAACAAATGTGACTACATTCATTGAAGAAAATGAAGGGGATGATGTGCATGCTATTCGCATAGACCATGAAGAAGGGATATGGGAGGACTAGTAAGATGTTTTGTATAAGTTAATTCCACGTTACTTTATTTTCTAATTATTTTATTTTGTGCTTAATTTTATTTCTAATTGTTTTTATTTTGTGCTTAATATTATTTCTAATTATTTTTATTTTGTGTAAACAGAAACATGGGTGATTCAAACGACAACCCTTCTTCATCTAGTAACCCCAATAAAAGAAGAGTTAGAGGTCCCACTTTCATGACACAAATTGACAAAGTTCATCAAACAGGTGAAAAGATAAAGGTCGAGTTTAATGCAAGAACCTATGAATGTATTGGTGTTGGTAAAAATGCTACACATTTCAAGAGTTATATAGCATGTCTTGCTCGGAAGTACTGTAGTATTGTGAAAAATGATTGGAAAGAAGTAGATGAAGGCGTAAAAGATGCTATTTGGACTGATATTCAGGTATTTTAAATACAATACTTTATTATATTTTATAATCATATACTAATTAACAACATATGACATATACTATATTTGTAGGCTCATTTACTATTCCAGAATGTAAAGATCCAAAGAAGGATAGGTTGAAGAAAAAATGGATTAAATATGCGGGAGAGCGATGAAGAGGTTTTAAGACACAACTCACAGATAGATATATTAATCATCCCATAGAAAATGATCCTCCTCCATATGTCAAGTATAACTTTATTACGGAAGACACATGGGAAGAGTTTCTCAAGATTCGAGATACCCTTGAATTTAAGGTTAGTAGGAGTTATATGTTTTTGTGTGCATAACATTTTTATTATATTTAGTGATTAATTACTCGTTTGAGTTTATAATAGGAAAAAAGTCAAAAGGGTAAGGATAATGTGGCTAAGAATGTATACCCATACTTATTGTCTCGTGGAGGGTATCGCTTGCTTGAGCAGAAAATTATGAAAGAAAAGTCATCATCGAGAGATAATTCCACATTAGATGATAATGGTAGTCCATCTCCACCATCACACCACGAGTTATGGAAGAGAGAACGACAAAATAAAGGAGGAGAATACACATCAAAATCTACACAAGAGGTTGCTGAAAAAATTGTAAGTAAACAATGAAAAATTATTCAAGTATCATTATATTTGTGATTGATTAATTGTTGTTTTTGCATTTTGTAGGATTCTCTAGTTCAAGAAGCTGAAAAAGGTGCAATTGTTCCGGATGGACGTAATGATATCTTAACATTAGCCATTGGAACATCTGAGCATGGAGGTCGTGTTCGTGGTGTTGGAAAACGCCATAAACAAAGCACTTACTTTGGAAGGTCACGTCAACATATTGACGTAAATGAATAACTTGCAACATTAGAAACAAAACTTAGAGCTGAACTTGAACAAAAGTTGGTTGAAGAGTGTAATATGTTTCAACAATCATTAATGGAGACACTTAAGTCTATGGGTTTATCACAAAGCACAAATGATATTAAATGCACTGAAAATGGAAATTATCGATGAAAGCGGAAAAGGAAGTTGTTCAGCTGCAAAAGGAAGCACAAAAGACGTGGAAGTTGATGATGTTCAGAGATTGTTACTCATGGTTTTGAAAATGTATGATAACCATTTGGCAATACAATTAAGTCATTGTGCGAGTGTCTCTAATTTTTATATTTCAGCTAAGTGTATCAGAGAGTTATTGGTGGGTTTAGGTCATTGGCTTGACGTGTCTATTCTGCAAATTTGGTGCACGTAAGTACATTTTATTGTTTTATTAAAATCAATCTCTATTAATATGTTATATCTCTCAACACTTTGATTCTAATGTTTATTTTAAAATTATTCAAGTATATTCATCGTGTATGTCTTGAGAATTCCATTTCAGAATTATATAGATTTATGGACCCTGCTAGGTGTATTTATAATGATAATGGAGCGAAATCTCAAGAGGATGTTAAAAATTATGTACTAGAAAAGTTATGTGATGAAAACAGAGTGTGGCACTTACTACCATTAATTCATGGGTAAGAATTTTTATGAAATTGCGTTTTATATTATTTAATTTTGATAACATATATTTTATGTGACTTTTCTGTTTCCACACACACGTATAGGAGACATTGGCAATTAATAGTCATGTGTCCAAGGGACAATTTAGTTGTCGTATTTTGTTCACTTCATCGGGAAATTGACCAGAACACGAAGAAAATTATTACAAAGTAAGTTTATCTTTCATGTGACTTTTATTGGCAACTAATAGTTATGTGATTTTTCATTGGCGAGTAAATTTAGTTATATGATGTTTATCTTTCTTTATTAGTTCTTTTGGGATTCATCAAATGGAAAATGGAAATAGAAAAAAGGCTACATGGCTTCATCCCAATGTAAGTGTGATGTAAATTGTAATTCTATAGTTAAATTTATGATAAATATTCACTAATTATGTTATTCAATTGTAGACAAGACAACAACATAACTCTAATGATTGTGGATACTATGTGATGAAAAATATGTTGAATATTGTCTCTACTAATGTAATCGAGAATTGGATGCAGGTACTAAAAATAACTTTACTTTGTTATTTACTTTTTGTTTTTCGACTTAATATGATTTTTTTTAAAATAACTCTATATTGTTATATTTATGTATTATAGGTATTTGATGATCCAACAAAATTAACACAAGATGATTTGTATGATTTGCGACTCTGTTGGGCAAAATGTTTCTTTGAGTTATATCAAAATTAAGTTTATCTTGGTGAGTTTTATAGAATTGTCTAAGTTATGGTTTTTGCACATAATTATTATTATTGAGTTTTTGCACATCACATGTGGTTTTTGCACATGTATTGAGTTTCTTGATTTTTTTTGCTGATATTAATTGTTATTATTTATTGTCAGGCAATGTGATTTTTGTGTTGTCTACCGAAGCTATAACTCATCTACTTGTGGATTTTATATTGGTAATTCAAGTTTGAAAAAAGACTTATAAATAGTTGAATATTTTTGTATGTTTTGTAAAGAATATGTAATTGTAAGTTTGTTGTGAGTTTGTTTGTTGTGATACAATACAAGTTTGCAATACAATTGTTCAATTTGTAAGTTTGTTGTGAAAAATATGAAAACATCAATCTAGATATGGTCTATGTGATGTTGGAAAGCTATGAAATCTATATAGCGACATAAATATAGTCTGTGTGATATTGGAAAAATATGAAAAAATGGATACAAATTATTTTTGTACAGGGAAACATTCAGAAAATAAATAATTTATTCTCAAAAAAATTCTTATATTTTACATCGGTTATTACTCCCAACTGATGTAAAAACTTTCAAAACTGTATATACTACATCGGGCTTATATTATAACCGATGTAAAAAAGGGACTTTTTACATCGGTCCACACCTTAAACTGATGTAAAAAGTTACGTCAAATTTTTTTTTAAAATGTTATAACTGTTTTTTACATCATTCTTAGATCACAACCGATGTAAAAAAGGGACATTTTGCATCGGTCCAAACGTTTAACCGATGTAAAAAGTTGCGTCAATTTTTTTAAAATAATGTTATAATTGTTTTTTACATCAGTCTTAGATCACAACTGATGTAAAAAAGGGACCTTTTACATCGGACCCAGAACCGATATAAAAAGTACCTGATTTACTATATCGCCTGATTTTACATCGAACCCAAAACCGATGTAAAAAGTCAGTTTCACCCGATGTAAAAAGTCATTTCTGCACTAGTGAAAGTATCAGAATAAATCTATGGTTGATTTAATCTGAGGCAAAAGATGTCTAAGCATGTCTCTAACAGGAAGAAGTATCAGAATAAATCTTTGGTCGATTTAATCTGAGCCAGAAAAAAGATATGCTAGAAGAAGTATCAGAATAAATCTTTGGTCGATTTAATCTGAGCCAGGAGAGGTTTCTTTGTCTTTAACTGGAAAAAGTATCAGAATAAATCTTTTGGTTGATTTAATCTGAGCCAGAAAAAGGTCTATTGGTAGAAGTATCAGAATAAATCTTTGGTTGATTTAATCTGAGCCAGAAGATGTCTATACCCGAATTCGACTGGAAGAAGTATCAGAATAAATCTTTGGTTGATTTAATCTAATCCAGAAGAGGTCTCTTTCTCTTTAACTAGAAGAAGTGTTAGAATAAATCTTTGGTCGATTTAATTTGAGCCAGAAAAGGTCTCTTTATCTTTAACTGGAAGAAGTATCAAAATAAATCTTTGGTTGATTTAATCTGAGCCAGGAGTTGCTTGTGCTTGTTTTTATCTTGAAGAAGTGTCAGAATAAATCTAGCTTGATCTAAACTGAGCCAAAAATTTTTTTTGACTGGAAGAAGTATCAGAATAAATACACGCTTGATTTAAACTGAGCCAGAAGATTTTAACGAATGATTCCAACTGGGAGAAGTATCAGAATAGATCTACGCTCGATCTAAGCTGAGCCAGAAGAATGTCTATTGGAAAAAGTATCTGAATAAATCTATGCTAGTTTTAAACTGAGCCAGCAGATATTTATGTTTGACTTTAACTTGAAGAAGTATCAGAGTAAATCAATGCTTGATTTAATCTGAGCCAGAAAATGTCTATGACTGTCTTAAACTGGAAGAAGTATCAGAATAAATCTATGGTTAATTTAATATGAGTCAGAAGATATCCACGCTCGTCTTTGACTGGGAGAAGTATCAGAATAGATCTATGCTTGATCTAAACTGATCCAGAAGATGGTGCCTTTGAGAAGACTGTCTATCCAAACCAACAGTTGATGATGTTTTTTAGTTGATTGATCTTTTTCTGAAAAGTTAAAGAGTTAGTTGTATGCAATGTCATGATGTATGGAATGCATTGTGTAATGATGTTCTCAAAATAAATGAGACTGTGTTATATGTGTTTTGTGTGCATATGCTATATTGTTCGTAAATGATGTATGAATGTGAAATGTTGTTGAAATGTATTTGTAAACTTGAGCAACATCTTTGTCTTGGAAAATAAATCCCTAATTGTTGCTAGGGATGAAGAGTATGTGTATCTTCGATCTTCTGGGAATTATTTCTACCGGGGACTCCTGATCTCTGTTTGAGGAAACTCCATTGGGGAATATTGATTTCTTCTTGGGACGAAGAGCTCAAAAACATTGGTTTCTCCTCGCTCTACTGGGGATTATAATTCTTGTATACCTTGACTGGGGATAAAAGAGATTGATATCCTTTCGAGGTGCTATTTGACAGAGTTTCTGATATGGGTACCAACTCGTCTGGAGAGAGTAAGGTTGAATGATATCTAATATGGTTTCATATTTAGCAGCAACTCTCTGGGGATAGCAATTCGGGTTGTCCTTTGCTGTGGAGACAAGAATATTTCCTGTAATCTATGGTAGAAGCAGACTTAAGCTGGGTAGATTAAACTTTGCTGGGGAAATAAACCCAGTTGGGGAAATAAACCCTGGTGATAGAAATCTGGACTCTGTTGGGGAAGTAAACCCTTTTGATGGAGGAATACTTTGCCGAGGGAAACTCCTTGCTGAGGAGAATGAGCTCTGCTGGAGAGAAGTAGTTTGCAGGGGATTTTACAGTTGTGAAAAATCAGTTGGGGAGAAGAATTTCAATAAACTGTAATGATTGGTATTTCGTATATGGGTGATATTACTGGGAAGAAGACTATACTCCTTTATCTTCCAGAGCGATCTGCCGAGGAAATTTCGTGGAATGTACCTTCATTAAAGATGAGCTTGTGAAGATTACTCTGTGGGGGTAATCTCATGGAAGCGGCTCTGTGAAGTTTTGTGGACGTCTTGAACGTTATCCTAACTTATAGAGCCTTTAGTAAATGCTTATTCTTCTTTTTATGCATATATTTGTTAACAGTCAAATGCATTCATGTGCATATGCTCATTCAATTTTAGTCAGTGGACATTTTTCAAACAAAATAGAAAAAGTAAAAATGAAAAAGTTTGAATTTTGAAATTATATTTCTTATTGATAGTCTGCACATAAACGGGAGATTCTGTACAAAGAGACAAAGATCCCAATCAGGGGAAATCGTCATGAAATGAAAAGAGTACAAAGTGTAAATAAGATAACATTTATGTGGAAATAATCTCGTCGGATTCCAACTTTGCTATTGCCCCCATGTCTTCAAGCATCTCATCCCTTGCTGTCGGAAGAAAGTGAGTGAATTGATCTATACCGTTTGGACTTTCACTTTGGTAATAAAGCTTGTTGTAAGTGATCCAATGGGGACATAGTCGTACGCTTTAATCCCTAATTTTTGCTTGGACCACCCTTTCGGGTTTTCAGTCCACCGGAATACCCCTTTTGCCCAAGCCGCCTTTTTAGGTTTTCGACTTGTCGGGTGTACAATCTTTGCATATATATCCCTAATTTTTTCTCAAACCCTTTTGGTTTACCGAGATGCCCTTATTTTTTCCTAGGCCAGTCAACCTAGCGGGTTGTCTTAATGCGTAGTATCTAATGACCATGTCCGCATTCATAGGGTGCGGGAAATCTTCACCTTCCATGGTGGTCAGTATCATAGCTTTACCAGAAAATATTTTCTTGATTACAAATGGCCCTTCATAAGTGGGAATCCATTTGCCCCTGGGATCACCTTGCAGTAGAATAATGTGCTTTATTACCAAGTCACCAGCCTGATATACCCAATGTTTGGTCTTCTTATTGAATTCCTTGATCATGCATTTCTGGTACACTTAACTGTGACAAATAGCCGCAAGCCTCTTTCCGTCAATTAGATTTAACTGATCCAACCTGGTCTGAATCCACTCTTCTTCTTCCAAGTCTTTATCTTTCATGATCCTTATAGAAGGAATATGAACCTCGACAGGTAGGACAACTTCCATACCGTAAACCAGAGAGAATGGGGTTGCCTCAGTTGATGTTCAAGTCAAAGTCCGATAGCCGCAAAGAGAAAATGGTAACATCTCGTGCCAATATTTGTATGTCATAACCATCTTCTGTATGATCTTCTTTATGTTCTTATTGGCGGCTTCCACTGTGCCATTCATGTTAGGTCGATTCAGAGAAGAGTTGTGATGCTTGATCTTGAACTGCATGCAGAGTTCAGTGATTATAGTATTGTTAAGATTAGTACCGTTGTCTGTGATAATCCTCTCGGGGATGCCATACCGATAGATAAGGTTGTGTTTTATGAATCGGGCGGCCACATTCCTGGTAACAGAGGTGAATCAAGTTGCTTCCACCCATTTTGTAAAGTAATCAATGGAGACGAGGATGAAGCGATGTCCGTTAGAGGCAGTAGGCTTGATTTCTACGATCATATCAATGCCCCACATTGCGAATGGCCATGGAACAATCATGACATTCAAAGGTACTGGAGACACATCAACTTTATCAGCATAAATTTGGCACTTATGACAAGTTCTCGAGTGGTGATGACAGTCAGTTTTTGTAGTCGAACAATAGTAACCACCTCTAAAAATCTTTTTAGCCATAGTATGCCCACTGGAGTGAGTACCGAAGACACCTTCGTGCATATCTTGCATAATCTCTTCTTCTTCCTTCTTTTCCATACAATAAAGCAGAGTCGAATCATGATTATGTTTGTATAAAATTCCATTGCTCAAGAAGAACTTAGCTGAGAACCTCCGTAGGAACTTTTTGTCATTGATGGACGCCTCTTCAGGGTATTCTTAAGCTTCAAGGTACCTTTTCACCTCATGAAACCAAGGTTTTTCCTTTACTCCATCAGTGTCAATTTCACAGCAGTGTGTCGGTTTGTTAAATCTTTCAATGGTAACACATCTGACCTTGAACATGGATGACATGGTAGCCAATGTGTCTGCCAACTGATTCTCTTCTCTTGGTATGTGCTCAAAGGTAATCTCTTCGAAATACGGGATCAAGGTTAACACATACTCTTTATAAGGAATGAGATTTGGGTGTTTCATATCCCACTCTCCCTTAACCTGACTGATCACCAAGGCTGAGTCTCGATACACACTTAAGAACTTGATTCTCGGGTTAATAGCAGCCTAAGACCCATGATGCATGCTTCGTATTCAGCCATATTATTGGTGCAATCAAAGCAAAGTCTGGCGGTGAAGGGCGTATGTCAACCTGCAGGGGAGATAATCATAAAACCGATTCCATTGCTAAGTGAATTAGAAGCTCCATTGAAAACCATAGTCCATCGGGATCCTGGCTCAGGTCCTTCATACGGTCCAGGTTCTTCACAATCTATTATTTGCATAATGTTCTCGTCCAGAACCTCGAAATTCATAGACTGATAGTCGCTTACGACTTGATACGCCAAATGGTCAGCCACTACACTTCCTTTTATTACTTTTTGAGTGGTGTACTGGATGTCGTATTCTGTTAATACCACCTGCCATCAAGTTATTCTTCCCGAGAGAGTTGGCTTCTCGAATATGTACTTGTTGGGATCCATTTTAGAGATCAATAAAGTAGTATGGGTCAACATATACTATCTTAGTCGGCGAGCAGCCCATGCCAAAGTGCAGCAAGTTTTCTCGAGCAGTGGATATCTTTTTTCACAATCGGTAAACTTTTTGCTAAGGTAGTATATTGCATGCTCTTTTCGACCAGGCTCATCATGCTGCCACAATACACACCCCATTGAGTTCTCTAGAACTTTTAAGTACATGATTAGAGGTCGTCCTTCAATTGGTGGCATTAGAATAGGAGGTTCTTGTAGGTACTCCTTGATTTTATCAAAGGCTATTTGACAGTCATCGTTCGATTTTACTACTTGATCTTTCTTCAGCAGCTTGAAGATTGGTTCACAAGTAGCAGTCAGATGAGAAATGAAACGGACAATGTAATTTAGCCTTCCTAAGAAACCTCTTACCTCCTTCTCGGTACGAGGAGATGAAATTTCTTATATGTCTTTAACTTTCGTAGGATCAACTTCAATACCCTTACCACTGACGACGAAACCCAGGAGTTTACCAGATCTCACCCCAAAGGTGCACTTGTTCGGGTTTAACCTTAGCTTATACTTCCTTAGTATTTCAAATAGTTTATGCAGGTGATCAATATGCTCTTCTTCCGTTTGTGACCTAGCTATCATGTCGTCAACGTAGACCTTCATCTTGTGGTGAATCATGTCATGAAATAAGGCTACCATGGCACGCTGATAAGTTGCCCCGGTGTTTTTCAACCCAAAAGGCATAAGTTTATAGCAGAAAGTTCCCCACTGTGTGATAAAGGTAGTTTTCTCCATGTCTTCAAGCGCCATCTTGATCTAATTATAACCCGAGAAGCCATCCATGAAAGAGAATACCTTGTCCTGAGTAGTGCTATCGGCCAAAACATCAATATGTGGTAGTGGGAAGTCATCATTAGGGTTTGCCCTATTCAGATCCCTGTAATCTACGCACATATGTACCTTGCCGTCTTTTTTTGGCACAGGAACAACATTAGAAACCCATTGAGGATATGACGACACTGCTAAGAAACCTGTGTTGAATTTCTTCATAACCTCGACTTTGATATTTTCTGACATTTTAGGGTGCATGCAATGAACTTTCTGTTTTATTGGAGCACAACCCTCTTTCATTAGCAGACATTGAACCAAAATATCGGTATCGAGCCCTAGCATGTCTTCGTATGACCAAGAAAAGATTTCAACATATTCATGTAGCATTTGTATTAACCTGCTCTTGACATTGTTCTCTAAGCTGGTGCTTATCTTGACTTCTTTCTTATCTGTCTTGGTACCCAAGTTCACCACTTCGACCAGCTCTTCATGTGGTTGGATAGCCTTCTCTTCTTGTATTAAGAGTCTGGCAAATTCTCCAGGTATTTCACAATCTTCCCCTCTTCATCCTTGGCTTGGTAGATCGAACTTTCAAAGTCATAAGCGGCAATAGCAGAATTGTTATCAACGAGATCCAGAGTGGATGAGGATCTGTAATGTAGTGTGTGGGTGTGTGTAAGAACAACATAGCCATTTGAAAATGCAATAAGATAAAATAAAGACAGAGATCACAAAATTTTCATGCAAAATGTCCAAAGTTTTTATTAAATGAACAAATGCTTATGAATTATTAACCCTTAATGAATGAACCATTATGCCCCAGGTAAGACACAAGGTTTTAAAGTCATTGTTTATTACATAACCAAAAACTTTTGAAAACAATAAGATAGGAATATAGCTATTACTCCTGACTGAAGAAGATAGGAAATATGTCTTCTACCTTCCAATTGTCCAGTCCATCACCAACGGTAGGGAATATCCAACTGTTGAAGTCGTAATCACTGTCTGCATCCTCTATAGCATTAACCCTATTGTTGCTAATACGGAATGGGGGTCTCCCAGTACGAGCGTGAAGAACAACCCTCTAACCTTCTGCAGTAAAGCCCAAACCAAACTTGTTATATTTATAAGGGATATCAGAAAGCTGACCCCAAATAATATTACCACCTTCTTCTATAGAAGCCTTAGCATCTTTCAAGGAGGCCATCTTATGCGGAGTTTTGGTGATCTTTGGAATGGCAGAAACATATTCAACAACAACAGGGGAAATCACTTCAAAGGTTTAACAGGGTGTTTCAATAAATTCTATGTCCATCTCTACGTATCGAAACGATTTGAGATGGCTAACCATATACTCCTCCTATCCACAGACAGTAACAACCTTCCCTTTTATCTGATACTTTAGCTTCTGGTGCAAGGTAGAGGTGACAGCACCTTCCCCATGGATCCAAGGGCATCCTAATAAACAAGAGTAAGTTGGCCGGATGTCCATCACATAAAAAGTGGGTTCAAATATCTGTGAACCCACTTTGATTTGGAGGTCTACCTCTCCATGCACCATTCTTTTTTATCCGTCAAAGGCTCGAACTATGATATTGCTGGTCTTCAGCATAACCCCTTCACAATCTAGTCGGTCCAGAGTGCCCTTTGGCATAACATTTAGATAAGATCCCGTATCAATTAATACATGGGCCAATGTAGTTCCCCTGCATTCAATGGAGACATACAACGCCCAGTTGTGATTTCTCCCCTCCGGAGTCAAGCCAACATCGGAGAAACCTAAACCATTGTCAGTTGTCAGACTAGCCACGTAACTTCCAAATTGATCAGTTGAAATCTCTTGCAGCACATGTGTAGTCTTCAAGAGATTTAATAAAGCCTTCTCATGGGCTTCAGAACACAACAGCAAAGACAACATGGAGATTTTATAGGGGGTCTTCCCCAGCTGTTCCATGATTTTATAGTCACTTTTGCGGATTATCTTCAAAACTTCTTCCAAATCCTGTCCAGAGGTATTCTTGACTGAAGCTTACTTTGGCGCCTCCGTCCGGGAAGGCTCTATCATTGGCTATTTACCTCGAGCCTCAATAGTTGTCTTGGTAACCATAACTTGAGCAGGTGGAGATATTTCCGGGGAAAAATCCTTCCACTTCTGGTAATTTTTCTAGTCCCCGCAATATTGACAATACTAGGATCAACTTCTTCATTATCTTCGTCGGACAACTCTTGCTTAACGCTATGGAAATAGAAGTCAAACCCATAATTCCATGGAATGGCCATCTCCGAGGAATATGGTATAGGCCCGGGTGTTGTAATAACCAAAAGAGCAGCTTTCAGATTGGCGGTAATCCGTATTGGACCTTTGGAAGGGATCCTAAAAGGAGTACCAGAGATAACATACAAATCTTGGCACAAATTCATACTCTTCTCAATCAGAATAACATGTTCATCCATCAGGCGTTGAACGCCTTCCTTCAGTAACCCACAACCATTGGGTTGAACCACACAACAATAACATCCTTTAACACAACCCGAAAATAAATTGGCTTGTAACAGATTATTCTTGATTGTAGAGACGGGAGTAACCATGTCATTTACAGAAGTAATATACAACATATCTTCAACAGCACTTGTGCCATTGTCGTACTTGGGTGTAGGTGTGGTAATCACATTTGGAGTCTCTATAGGATCAAACTTAATTTCTTTATTATCGATCATGTCTTGAATCTTGCTCTTTAGAGCCCAGTAATTGTTGGTGTCATGACCAGGACTATTTGAATGATAAGCACACCTCGCGGTTGGATTATACTTTGAAGAGGAGGTGGAGGGATTCTGAGGAGGATCCTGTAGTGAAATGAGTACAGCTTTCAGCAAATGTTGTAATGTCTATGATAAAGGCATGCCAATTTTGGTAAAATGCCTCGGCGGAGCTTGTAGCCTTCGTCGGTTAAACTGTTGTTATTGTGGAACAGGTGTTGGGTTGGAAACCAACACCGCTCCACAAATTGATGGTGGTTAACTTACTAAGGCTCTTCTGGCCATATATAGCATTGACTTCCTTTTTACCTCCAAACGGCTTCTTCACAGCATTAGAAGATGTAGCCATTGGGATCTTCCCACTCTTGATACCGCTTTCAATTCTTTCCCATGTCAAAATCATCACTGTAAAACCAGACGAAGAGCTTCCGATCAACTGAATAAAGAATGGGCATGTCAGAGTGCCCATAAACATATATACCATTTCCCGATCAGTCAAGGGAGGTTGTACCCTTCCATTCAAATCTCTCCATTTCTGTGCATATTCCTTGAACCCTTCATTAGAGCCCATAGATATATTCTGCAGTTGCACTCGAGTTGGTTTCAGGTCAGCATTATATTGATACTTCTTATAGAAAGCAGCAGCCAAGTCTTCCCATGTGTGTATATTGGTTCCCTCTTGCTGATAGAACCATTCCAGTTGAGTGCCAGCCAAACATTCATGGAAGAAATGGACCCATAACTTCCGGTTAGCAGTGTGAGGTTGTATCTTCCGAACATACGACCTCAAAAGGAGTTTAGGACAAGAGACCCCATCGTATTTAGCAAAGACATGTATCTTGAACTTAGGTGGGATGATCAACCCTAGAACCATACCTAATTCACCAAAATCCAATCCAGGTACCTTCTGGATTTCCATAGCCTTGAGTCTGTCTTCCAACTGCTTATATTTGTCATTTGCGGGAGGATATTGTTTGTCAGAAAAGTCTTCATCTTCATGAGAATTTTCATAACCCTGATTGTTCCTGCCTTCATTCTTGATGCTTCTACAATCTTCATCATGGTTGTCATATTCTTCAGAGGAGACATCTTCCACTTGGACTGGTTGAGCATGACCTTTGAACCTTCTCCTCATATTGAGGATAGAAGGCGGCTTCTTGGTCTTCTTTTTCTTGGCGACGAGCACAAACATCTCTTTTTGTCCCTGTGCCAGATTCATGAGAGTTTATTTGAATTATGCATGTTGAGCCTAAAGATACTTAACAGTTTGTTTGAGGGCCATTTTTCTGCTGAAATAAACAGCGAGAAAATGAGAAACATGTATGATAAACCTGTTATGAAATGATGCATGATATGTAAATGCAATGATTTCAAGGACTTCAGAAGATTTATATTTGCTAACCAAGAGGAAACAAAAACAAAGATTTTATTAGCCAAGTTCAAATTACAACTGCCTTTTAGGCTTACAATGACAACAAAAGCTCTCAAAGAGACAATAAAATAAACTCCTAAGATCTAAGAATCAAGTCTCCCATGGACGCTTCCTCTTTGTGCTGATGTAAGCATTAAGACTCTGCTCCTTGTGAAGTTGCTTTGTGAGCTCCAACACCTTCTTCTCACTTGCATATAATTGAGTCTCAAAGTTGTCTCGTTCTTCCTTCAGTTGAATCCAAGACTTCTGTAACTCTTGAAGGTTAGTATGCATGTCTAGATGAATAATGGTGTGATAGACGTCTCCTTCGACAACAGGCTCCATGATCACTGGTAAGATAGCTGGATATGGCATCATCAGGTTTTGAGTGCGAGCTCGTACATATTTGAGATAAGGCTCCAGAGGGATGGGATTCTTTTTCCCTAAAGCCTTACTATCAATCTTACTTACCATGCCCCAAGCACATATAAACCTATGAAGATAACCTTGAAGATCACTTTCATAGTTGAACATAATACCCTGGATAAGTGTGTCATGAGGACCATCTCTTTGAGTGTAGCCAAACTGATGTAGAGCCAAGTAAGGATTGTAAGTAATGCCTCTCCTAATTCCAAGGATGGGAACATTAGGGAATTCCCCACAACAATCAATTATGGTGATATCCTCTTGAGATTGGGAACACCAGTAAATATCTGCATGGGAAAGTGACATTATTCTTCGCGACCACCTCAAACCTTGTTCATTCTTCATCACCGAGCGGGGAAGGTGCAAAATAAATCACCTGGATAGTAGAGGTATACAACACATGAGAGTTCCTTACCTCTTTGTAGTACGTGTGTGAAGAGAATGTAGAATATCTCCGAGCAAGGTAGGCACAGGATTACAAGTGAGAAAAATCTTGACGGATTTCACATCTATAAGTTGGTCTGGATTAGGGAATAGGACTAACCCATAGATTATAAGAGCCAAAATGTCTTCTAAATCCATAAAACTCATGGCATCCAGAAATAGTTGAGCCTTCTCAATCAGAAATTTAGCCAAAAAACCTTTGACTCTGCTTCTCGTTTCCCAGTTAGATACAATGTCGGAACGTTTCAGATGTAAAGCTGCTGCAATAACTTCTGGTTTCGGAGCTTCCTCTAAACCGTTGAAGGGAATATGATCAAGGATAGGTAATCACAGTAGCTGAGAGAACTTCTCCATAGTGGGTACCAGCTGATAATCGGGAAAGGTAAAGTAGTGATGTGCAGGGTCAAAGAACTGGAAGAGAACACTCATCATGTCTTCATCAAAACATGGAGTAACCAAACTGAGCAGTTGACCATGCCTCTTGATAAATGAATAACTTTAGGGAACCCTTGAGACTAACTCTTTAAGTTGAGGAGGAACCCTTACAAAATTGACTCAGATAGTGTTCCTGCGAGCGGAGGCCATGGTCTGCAAAACAGAACAAAGATAAATTCCCTAGTCCTTGAAATGGTCAGTAGAAATGAAATGGTATGAATGTCATGATGCATGATGTTATGTTCGAACAATTTAATCATACACAATAAAAAACACACAAAGCCTTAGGTTAAAGCTTGTATGGAGTTATAGGTAAGTACCCTCTTGAAGTTTTAGTTGGCTCAACCTGTCCTAAAAGAAAGTAACCGGGTTCTAAGAGTCTCAATATCACCAATCTTCCTCTCGAGCATTGTTTCAGCACAAGCATATAATTTGCGACCGAAATATCCTGAGAGTCCGACCTCAATGAGTATATCATCGAGTATCAACCAACATCAGTCTGCACCAAAGTCGGCTATCTCGCTACCTTCTAATGGTTAAGTTGTGTCAATTAAGGTTCTATGGTTAGTTAGTGATTTATGACACCACGCGGTAGCACAATATTCTCCTTGACATAACTCAAGGGACACTGGAACTAACCAATGTGTCGCACTAACATAGCCATCGCTTCAACCGTATCGGTGTACGCCGTACAGTTTTCACGATCTATTACTACTTACCTAAAATTCCTCAGATCCAGGTATAAGACCTTTACAAAAATAACCCAAAAACCCTTTAAGAATAAATCAGGCAAGTCAAATAATGAAAGCATTTAAATTTGAACTATCTATAAGGTAGCCCCACTTTTAGATTTCCCCAGTAGAGTCGCCAGTTCTGTAATACGGTGGGAGAACTGAATTTACTGGTTTTTCATTTTATCGCAAATGTTGCAGATAGCAAGAGTCGCCACCAACTTTTCTTTTATCCAATAAAGAAAAGGGTGAAAATAACAGGAAATACCTTTTGAGAATTTTTTGAGTAAGGGGGGTAGGTTATGAAAAGGGAGGGTATTAGCACCCTTTTCATCCGTAGTTATCTACGGGCTCTTAGTATCTAGATCACTTTGAAAATGCTTTTGTGTAAGTGTATTTTTGAAAATATTTTGAAAAGATGCCTTAGTGCGGAAAACTTTGTAATGATTCTCGTATCGTTGAGAATGCATACAAAGTGTTTTGTTTTTGAAAATATTTAAAAAAGAGAGTGTATGTGTGACAATTGGTTTATTTTATGAACAAGCAACTATAAGCTATCTACCTACTCAAAAGGTTTTTATTCTTCTCCTCTTTTTCTTTAGATAGTACTATCCTACCATCAATTAGTAGGTAGCCCTATCATTGGATGTTTTGAGGGACAGACGTGAGTCATCGTACAGTCACGAAAACAACTCGTAAGACACTTTAGCAGTTACCCTAAGGTACTAAGATCATTTGTCGAGGCAGCATCAAATGGTCACCGAGGGACTATGATCTTTTAACCAAAGGGTATTTTCTAAAACTTCTCACGTTCGAGAGTCGTAACTATTGTTTTCTGAAGGCAACAAGGGGGGTACCTTAGAGGTGCGCGTTTGCGAAGTGTGTTATGTTTAAGTTATTTTTATCTTGGATGTTAAGTTTTCTAGCGTTTTTTTATGTCTTACCATACAATCCTATTAAACTAATAGTTAAATATATACATGCATTCATACAGTAGTGCAGAAATTAAAAATGCGAAAATTGAATCTACTCTATTACAAAGTTTCGGAGGTGGGGAAACACAAACCATAAATGGTGGAAATGTAAAGGAATCCTAAATTTAACTATTACATTCCTTGGACAGTTACATAATTCATAAAAATAATAATGCGAAAGAATAAACGAGCGCACAGAGATGAAAAGGGAAAAGATGAAAAACCCTAAAAGATTCTAAGATTAGAAAAATGTTTTTGTTGTTTTTTTTTAGAAAAATATTTCATGATAATTAAAGCCTAATTCTAATTAAATTTTAATAAATAAAATAAACTTAAAGTGATTTAAATTAAATTGATTAAAATTAAAAATAATTAATTAATGAAAAAAACTTAAATCTATTATTTTTATGATTCTCTGATTTTTGTTGATTAAAAAAAGCTGATTAAAAAAAGAAAATGTCAATTAGACAAAACAAATAATTAAAAAAATGTAATGGGCCTGCGCTGCAAAAAGGAAAATGGGGGGTGAGAAAACAAAATCCCAGGCCCAATAACAAGAGGGTCCAGAAGCATGCGCTGGATCCAATAAGGATGGTCTTTGATGATCCACGGTGGGAACGCGTGTCTGAGGCCTTCAGATCTGGCCTGATGAGATTTGGTGGGGGTGGTTGGAATTGCACCATGTGCAAGATGGGACTTCCTACACTGGATCTGTTAGAAAATAACATGAAAAATCAAAACGCCTCACACCTAGATCGAACCCAGGATCAGGCGCATGAGTGACTTTTGTGCAAGTGTGTTGCCACTGTAGTGGTGTGTTCGTCCGTTAACAAAATGCAAACGAATAAATATATTATAAAACGTGATCATATTTTCCATTTCAAAACATGCGCGCCCAGGTGGATTTGAACGAACCAATCAGATGTTGGCACCTAGGCCACCAGAGTCAGCATGTCGGAGTCAACCTTCCAGTTGTCTTCTCCGATTGACAAAAAAATGAACCTGCAAATACAACAAGATCAAAGTCCAAGGTTTACCCTACCCCCCTAAATCGGGGTCTGCCAATTTATTGGAGTTACCCGTTTACCCTAAAAACCCTTGTACATAAAGATACGAAGAGAACAACTTTCCATGCCCTAACTATGGCATTTTCAGATTCAGGCACCCTAACTCACATGTTACAAGTTAGATTCATTCCAAATATCAATAATAACATGAATCCATGCATAAAATGGATTTAAATTACACGATTAAAGAAATTGAGATCCAAATTTTTACCAAAATCGGAGGGATAGTGTGAGGGAATTTTGTGATGTGTTGGGATTGGTTCTGGCCTCTGGAGAACTCCTGGGGAACTCGGGAGTGGGTCTATGGTTTTTGTTTGGAATGATATGGGCTGGAGTGCAGCTACGAATTTTGCAACTTTTTAGAATTTTGAGGATTATGAAGCTCACTCTTATGCAGTGGTTTTTTCGTATCCTTTTGCTCCTGCCTTGCTTGCATTATATAAAGAAATGGAATGGCACAACATATATAGAAGGAGATCAAGCCATGATGTCCCTCATAAAACAAAATAAAACACTTTTAAAAACCTTCCATTTTGATTAATTCTTGCCTTCTTGGGTCCTTGCACGAATTGGCATGTTGCTGGCTTGTACTTGGGCCTTAAAGCTGACCAAAAACCATGCCCATATGCATTAGCCCATAATTTTATAATTTTTTTCAATTTATTTTGAATTTATTTGAATAAAAATAAAACAAAATATAAATAAAATAATAATAAGGTATAGGGTAAAGTATGAGTGAGCTTATGAGTGTCTCTTAAGGTCATGAGCATGTATGAATCTCAAAAGTTAGGCCATAAGTTCAAAATTTCAAGCTTGTTAATTTTGCATTACATGAATTTCCTCAAAATTTCTCAAATTGTGAAACTCATAAGTTTCTCAAATTTCATCTTTTTAAGTTAATCTTAGACTTTTTGAAAAGCTCAATATGTCCTCTACAATTTCTATTTTTACCATTTTTGCATTTGGAGATATTATATTGATGTAAGTTGCCTTGAAAAAAAGTATCTTTTGTTAACTTTTGAAAATGACCTATAATGTATTAGCTCATATCTTTCAAATGAAACACTTTTTGGACTTGAGCATAAAAACAAAGTTATAGACAATTAAATTTCCTTAAAAATGGGATTTGGTTGGGGAAAAGTTGATAAAGCATGTTAAAGTTATGCTTGGTCAAAGTTCAGTTGACTTCTTTTAAGGAAACCCTAATTTGGCAATTCTTGACTTTTGATGATTTGAGGGCTTTCCTTGGGGAATCATGATCAACCCTTGTTCAAATGGTGAATATGACTTAAAAATGTTGATGTTGACCAAAAATCTTGAAGTTTTCCTGTATGTTGACCATAATTGACTTTTTACCCAATACAGTTGATTTTCAATCATCTGAGCCATTGACTGAGCAAACTTGTGATGCAAGACTTGAAACTTGACATGAACCTTGTTGAGGACCTATGATGAACCATGGAAATCATTTGAGAGCTTTGCGACCCAAATTTCCTTGAGAAACTCAAAACCCTAGTTTTAGACCTTTGGATTATGAGGAGCATTTGATTGGTCATCTTGAGTATTTGAGAAGCCTTGAAAGAATGCCTTGAAGAAAAATGGGAGGGAAAATTTTGGGGTACATCGGCTGCTGAAGAAAAAGGTAACCAACAAACTCTGATGGTATCCAACTCTGAGCCTGACTACGATCTGAAAACAACCATTGATGAAATAAAGGAAGAACAAAAAATGTTCAGAGAATACTCCAAAACTCAGAACAAGTTCAATGAATCTGTTCAAACTATGCTCAAGATGATTTTAGAAAAACAAATTGAACCTTCATCATCTGCTCGTCCAACTTCTAGAACCCCGGCAATAGGATTCTCATGTAGTTTCCTTGTTTGCATCTGTCGTTTTTGGATAAATTATCCTCATAATTAATTGACATATATTCTTAATCTTTTTAAAATATTTTCTGTCTTTCCACATAATTATCTTTTTGATGATGTCAAAAAGGGGGAGAAGTATAATAATTTTAACGAACCTAAACAAATGCAAAAACTCATTTAAATAATTTTGATGTAAGATATACATTTAACCACTAACGTGTGCTTGTCTTTTTGATAATTAACCGAGGAACTTTGAAAAAGTTCGCTAGGCATTCTAAGATAGGTCTAAATGAAATAACTTTGTTAAAGTTCTTAAGAACTGATTGTTCATATATTAGAAGATGTATATACTCTATGAACATATAATCAATAATCAGATAGACCCAATACTGTTCACAAGTTGAGAACTTTCTGAAAGTTAAAGTTATCTTGATTTTGGTATCATAATGTTCAGAAGATGTATAATGTCAGAGAATGTGACAATCAGAACATAAGAATCAAAAGCAGAAGCATATATCTTCTAGAAGAATAGAGAAAATTAGAAGTTGAAGACTGTCTAAAATTCCAGAGTCAAGAATCTCAAGATCTCGATATCTGATCTATTGGAACCAATGGGAGTTTTACTCAAATGGTTCAGAGTCACGATATTCGATCTTCATCAAGTCATTGACTCAGGGGGAGTATCAGAAAAAGGATAAGTATTTCTTACCCTTATAATTTCTCTGATTATGATTATATGTTCAAACTCTTGTCATCAAAATACATAGTTTTGTCATCATCAAAAAGGGGGAGATTGTAAGAACAAGATTTGGTTCTGCAATATTATCTCTGAGTTTTGATGATAACAAATGATTATGATTGTATGAAAAAATTTGTTGTACTAATGTTTGTTATTGTTGAGTACTTAACAAATAGGTTCTGCTTTTGATGGATTGTGTGGCCAAGACATTAGAAGAGAATTAATTTCAATTCTATGCTAGATAAGTTTTGTTGAATAGTAGCAAGACACTCCAGAAGATTATGAAGTGTAAGCCCTGATATTTGTATAAAGGAACCAGTCAAAATATTTGAAGACAAAAGTTGTTACTTATGTCCAAATGCTGAAGACTCAAGCTTCTAAAGACAACATGCTCTAAGGAAACCAGTCAGAAGATCTGAAGACAAAAGTTGTTACTTACATCCAGATGCTGAAGACTCATGTTTCTAAAAGACATGGTGCTTCAAAGAAACAAAGTTAGAAGATCTGAAGACGAAGTTCCTACTGAAGTCTAGATTCTAAAAACTTAGTTTCTAAAAGACAAATTTTTTCAAAGAAGACAAAGTTAAAAGATCTGAAGACAAGTTTCTAACTGAAGTCCAGATGCTGAAGACTTTGTGTTTCTAATAACAAGGTTCTGAAGATAAGGATTCTTAGATAACCAAGTGATAAATATTATAAAGACAAAAGGTCTAAAGATTCCAAATACTTGAAATTATAAAGGTCCAAGGTTATCTACAATAGGTTCTCAAGACCAAGTGTTGAAGACTCTAAAGACACAACTCTTAAGACTATGAAGACTTGAAGCTCTTTTGATCTAAAGGTTCCCTACAACGGGTTCTCACGACCAAGTGATGAAGACTCCGAAGACGTAGTTTTGAAGACTCTAAAGACTTGAAGTTCTGAAGACCTGATGATATGTTCCCAATTCTAAACTAGTTCTCACAAAATCTTCTGAAGTGTAGAAGAAAAGAATATAACAGTAACATCGTACAATAGTACACAATACAAAAAGCTTTATGCCACTACCTCTCCACTAACTTGAAGTGTGGAAGAGATAAGGACGTAGCAGTACTATTTGTAACGAATTTTTTTCAAATATCCAACAACTCTATTTTTCTTGGCTATATAAGAAAATAATCATATGTTTAAACTATTTATGAGCTTGTTGTAGACTGCTTGGCTGGCTGCTAAAAGCTGCAAGTTGCAAGTCACAGGTTTTTGATGTTCAATGTTAAAAAGAAAATCTATCATTATTAGAACACAACCAAAAAACTATCATCCACTATAACAATATGAATAATTCTACAAGATGTTATTCAACCTACCAATCATATACATCTTTGAAGAATCATGAAAACGCAAGGAGTTGTTGCTCATATCTTGCTTAATGAAGTAAGATGATAAAGATGAATAATTCTTCAAGATGTAATTCAAATAATTAATTATATACATCTTGACATAATTATGAAGAAGCAAGGAGTTGTTGCTCATATCTTGCTCAACAAAGAACATGAAGACAAGAAGACTACAAGATGTTACACTTAACTTAGATTAGATTCATCTTTGTAGAAATATGTAAAACACAAGAGTTGTTGCTAAGATTGTGTTATTTCTTAAGATCTTCATGTAAACTGTTTATACACAAGAGTTTCTTCTCAAATTATGCAAAACAATATATACTTAAATTAGGAGTAATCTGCTTGATAAGAAGCACTCATGTAATCTCCAGAAAAACAATTCTGTTTAGAATTGGTTGGTTCCTCAAGTGATCGAGTAGAGATCAGAAGACTTGAGAAGACTTTGGTTGCGGCCATCATAGATGAAATCCTGGCAGTGAATTCTATTGGGTCAATGGTAGTCATATCTCAAAGGGGACTGAGTGAAGGTCAGCCTTCTGAGATCACTGATGGATATCATTAGAAGGAAATCCTGACAGGAGATTCTGAAGAATCGTATTTTGTTGGGTCAATGAACATTATATCTGGTTTGGATCCCTGAATGTTTCATTGGATGTTATTCACCAGCAGTTTCCCGTGTGATTGTAATTAAGTTAATTATAGTGGATTAAGTCCTTGAGTTCAAGGCAAAATCACCTCGGAAGGGTGGATTGGATTGGCTTGGGGGTTTCTCAAGTGAACCAGGATATATCGCGTGTTCTTTACTTTTGATTATGCTTTAGAGTTTATGTTTTCTGAACTTATTTATAAGTGCTACTTAGAAGTAACAATCAGAAGCATTATTCAACGAATAATGCTTATAAGTGAAAGAATTACAAGAAAGGAAAACCCAATTCAACCCCCCCTTCTTGCATTTTATGTACACCTTTAATTGGTATCAGAACCCGATTATATTATTGATGGATATCAAACACCTAACAATGTCATATAAAGATCCATATGCTTTGTGAAGAAATACTCTATGGTGATAGTTATTCAATTTTCAACTACTGTCTAAATCCAGAAAATTGAAGAACAAGCTAACAGGAAAAGATTCACCAGATAAGAAGTTATATCTGTTGAATGCTTTTGATTATGTTCCATTGAGAAATATGAGATGTTTTCAAGAAATGGATTAGTCCACCCTTGACTTCCTCATAAGATCTCATTAGGAATTATTTCAAAAGAAGAAAGATTGTTATCTTATGATACAAAAGAACCTCATGATAAAACTGTTTATTCAAGCAGGCAGAAGATCTTATGCAGAAGATCTAATATTGATTCTGTCGAAAGAGACTTTGCAGAAGTCAAGACAATTTTGAGGAAAGAATGCTCATTGACGCATCAGAAGTATGGTCAAAGACTAACTTTAAGTAATTTAGTTCAGCATTGCAAGAACAAGATTGTTAATCAGAAATGTCAAAGTTTTGATTAGAACGAGATTGTTTTATTGCACCCATTCATCATCTCTTTTCAAGGATAAAAATTCAGAATATCTTTCAACCATTTCCATGTTTTTGAATGGTTGTTAACACTACTATAAATTGAATTCAGTGTTTCAATTCTCTGCATATTTTTCTTCTAAACATAATTTTCATACAATGATACTTTTTTAGTAACATTTTCGTATCATATTCATAAAATCATCTTGAGCACTTAAGAGAGTATATTGTCATTGAGTTTCATATTTGAAAGAGAAGAAGTCCTTCCGTAGGATTTTTGTACTACAAAGTTATCTACTCAAAAATCTGTTGTTCTATCAACATCTTATTTTTCCAGAATTGTTGGAAATAAGATTGTGTGAAGTATATTACTTATTTTTTCAAGATTGTTGGAAACAAGTGTGCTCAAGAAAATAGAGGATTGTTTTCTATTCTTGTGGTGTAAGTTTTCAAGAGGATTGTTCTTGATAACTTACAAATTGTGAGGGGAACTAGTATAAATCTCTTTTATTCTTTACTTTCTGCACTTTACTGCTTTCATTGCCTAACCAAACCAGAAAAGTTAGAACTTATACTCACAAAAATTGGATAAAGTTTTAAAGTCCTAATTCACCCCATCTTAGGCATATTCCATACTTACAAGATACAATATTCAAATTAAATACACCATTATGGTAAACACTGAAGACAATGGTCAAATGTAGTAATAAAAAATGGTAGTCAGCATCATTCAATACGCCGAATCACAAAAGAACAAGGAAAATTACATGGGCATATCTGACATCTTATTACAATCAAACATGCGGCTTCTTTTGGTAAACCAAAGCAAAAATGGATCTCACAAACACAAATAATATTTCACCATCACTGATGAACATCGGTTGTCTAGCTTAGATTCTAAAAGTAAAATGAAGACTTCGTAGGATGAAAGCAAGTCTCAAAGCTATAATTATTCATAAGAATGATATTGATAAAGCAATGGACGAAACGAGGCTCTAAAAAAACAACACTTAAAGAAACCATGGTAAGTATTACAATAAATATCCTAAAATTATTACACACGGGGCACAGAAGCCTCGGAACTTTGCAGGAAGTAAGTGCTATAATGCAAAAAAATTAAGTCAAAGAATTAAAAGTCAAGGCACTGGGACCACATCCCAGATTCATCCCATAAGTGGGTCTAAAAAGGTCCAGAGCCTCAGGGGAAATTATATCACCCAAAAAAAACTTCTTTCCTAGCCCCATTACATGCTCACGAACTCCAAGCATGTCCTGCATAATACACTGAAGAACATTAAGGAGAGGTCACCTTAGACTAACCATTTCATTAGAGATAACTTTCAAAGCTTCCTCATCCTTTCGATGATCCTCCACTTGATGAACCTTCTCTCCAAGAGAGTTAGAAGTAACCGTGAATTGCTCCTCTACATATCAGAGAGATCCCTCTAATTTAGTCACATGAACAACCATAATAGAAGGAATTTCGCATACTTTCATTGCCTCCTGCAAGTAATTAGAAGTTTTAACTTCCTTCTACAGTGCTAGGAGCTCCTTCTGAAGATTGGTGCACCTCAGCTTCATAGCCTCATCTTTCTTCTTCCAATATCCCTATCTTTGAAATATCTATAAGGGGATAAGACATGACCTCGTCCCGCATAGACGAAAAAAAAGATAGAAGAAACATTGAAGATGCTTTGAGCAAGCTCTGAATCCATTTCCATCTTATCCTCCTCGGGGAGATTCTGGATGAAGGATAAATCTGGCATCAAAAAAACAGCAGTGGCCTCCTTAGAAATGTGTGGAAGTCGGGAAAATATATCTTATTTTTCTAAAGGGAGGAGCATCGCTTTCAGCGACACGAGTCTCTTTCAAAGAAGCCACACCCCGGAAAGATTGGTGTTCCTCGTTGTGATACGGTGGCAGAACCGACTGTTAATACTGGTTTGAGTTTTATGTTCGCAAAATGTCGCGGTAAGCAAGAGTCACCACCGACTTTTATTTTATCCAATCAGGAAAAGGAAAAAGAACAGAAAAAACCTTTTTCGAGATGTTTTTGAGTACGGGGGGTAGATTATAGAAAGGGAAGGTGTTAGCACACTTTCTATCTGTGGTTTTCCACGGGTTCTTAGGTACTTGCTCATTTTTTGAAATTTCTTTCGTGTGTTTATGTTTGCTTGTTTTGAAAAGTTTTGTTTTACTTCGTATTAACCCTTGTTTTTGTCCTCAAGAGTGTTACAAAGTTGTTTTTGAAAACTTTGTTTGGAAAGTGTTGGTGTGAAAAAGTTTTTGTTTGTTTGAGCAAGTACCCAGGAACTAATCTACCTACTCGAAAAAGTCTGTTCGTTTTCCTTTTAGACAATGCTATCCCATTATTGAGAAATAGATAGCATCATCGTTGGAGTTTTTTAGGGACATTTGAAGGGACAAATACGATCACAAAAGCAATGTTAAGAAATGTTAGTAATCATCCTAAAACCTTAAAGATATTTTTCCGAGGCAACATCCGAATGGGTCATTTTAGATCTTTCGGGGCTAGAGGACAATCACTAACAAACCCTATACTTCATAACCGTTTACCGAAGGCAACCGGAGTGGAGTAAACCATAGGAGTGAGCACGTGCGAGTGTAATTTTCAGTTAATTCATCTTTGCACATTTAGGGTTTTCTACCGTATTAATTTTCAGTTTGTCTTTCCATACAATCCTATTAACATACATCTAAACACTTTATAGTTTACGGAAATAAAAGCGAGAAAGTTAAAAGTCCTAGCTATTACAGGGCTTTTGCAGATACATAATTATTTTGACCAAAAATAAAGATACGGAATTGAAACCCTAATTACTATTACAAGCTCGGAGCAGTTACAATAATAATAAAAAGGAAATTAAAAAATGTGCGCGGCGAATTAAATACGAGAATGAATTGAGAAACATAGAAAATATAATTGAGAAAATTTTAGGTTATTTTTGAGAAAAAATTAGGTTATGTACAAATTAACCCTAATTTCTAATTAATTTAAATTATTAAAAAAAGGAATTAAATTGCCCTAAATAATTAATCTAATTAATTAAGGAAATAAAATATTTTAATGAAAAAAATGATTTTTATGTTTTTTGTGATTTTCGATTTTATGATAAAAAATTATTTTGTGTTATTTTGTGAAAAAAGATAATTAGTAAATAATAAAAATAAGAAATAAAAATAAAAGAGAAAAATTGGGCCTGTTTAGCAAGCAATCCAGGGGGGTGCAATGTTGAATTGTTTAGGCCCAATAGCTGGTCAGCCCAATCCTTGCGCCTGATTTAGTGTGATACTCTTTCTGATGGTCTATGGTATGACTTGAGCGTTGGGCGTTGGATCTGGATTGATGATGAATCCAATGGTTGAGATCAGGGTGTATAGTGATGGAAGTGCATGAGGAGCGCGCAGGGACCTGGTGCGTTGGATCTGAAGACACAAACTAGTGAAAATTAACTTTGCAAAAGGGTTGGATCGAACCCACCCCCTTTTGGACTAAAGCCTTATCATGCCCTGCCTTGCCAACTGAACCAAGCGTGTTACTTGTTAACAAAATAATATAAAATAAATATAAGGCAAATAAAGATCTATGGCCACATGTCAAAAACGCGCAGGCTGTGGGTTCCCAATGGTTTGAATGGATGAATCAGTGAGCACCACGCCATCACCTTCTTCAGGGATCCGTCGTTTTAGATGGGGAACTTTCACCTACAGCATTTTTCCGTCACTATAGATTGTAGTGACGGATTTTGTTCGTAACTAAAAACCTGCAAAATTCAAAAACGCATCACAAGCAGAATAAATTCAAACCAAAGGCATGAATCAATTGCAAATCATCTCCTGAGCATGATAGTACCCCTAACTTTGTCCAATTTTGCCTTTATATAGAATTCCCAATTTGGGACCTCAAAACCCTAGTAATGGCATCGTGCCATTCCTGCACTTAAACTTCAATTAAACCAATCAAAAACATGTTTATGTTGGATAAATCTTTGAAAATGAATCTTGAAAAAATATGCAAACCGTGTGTTGGCTGAAGATTTTGATAATGTTATTTAGAATTTAAAATTGGTTAAGAGTTCTGATCGAAATGGAATTAAACACCATATTTCGAAGTTGCAGAAGCAGTGTTTCGAATGAGTGTGTCAAAGCTTGAAGCTTCGAACGGTGATTATGGGAACATATCCAAAAGGGTCTCGAAACAACAGCGAGGCTAGGTTTGGGAAGAGTGTTCGAAACGGAGAAACACCAAAGCATTTAAAATTTAAATGGAAGCGGGACTTTCAAAGTTTGAAAGTTATGTGTTGGAGCATTTGGGGACACGTGGAAAGATGAAAGAAGCATTGTCTTGCATGTTCGAAACGTGGCATGATCCTATAGCGAGACCGTTAGGGTCGAATTAGTATAAATAGAAATCTTAGTATTAGGATTTCAGTGTGTCATATCTGTTATACAAAATACTCAATAACATTCAAACTACCACATGGCAAGGGAAACGAATGCAAGAGAGATGTATGTATGATAGCACCATGTATTTCTAACTTAATGAAAGCCTTTTTACCATTTCCAGTACTTTCCTCTTTTCTTTTTATCGAATAACATTTACAAGTTTCTTTATTTACTGTCTTTTCATTTCAAAGTCTTTTCCTCAAAGTTTTACATTTTATTACTTTCTTTATATTTCGAGTACTTTATATTTCAGAGGACTGTTACGCTTTCAACACCTTTACTTCCAAGTATTGTTTTTCGAACGCATCCTTTTACTTAAAATCATTTATAGATTTCTTGCATTAAACGCTTTCTTCACATTTTTAACTTCTACATTCCAGAAATCTTTTATGTTAAATGTTTTGCAAATCGAAACCATTTACTTCATTTTTCATACAGTTTTATATGTCTCTTCAATCAGCATTACAATTAGCATTTATTCGTATAACTTAGTTTTCATGTACATTTTGACCACATTTTTAAACTCTTAGAGAGAAGGATCGAAATAAACCAAACACTTGTACAATAGCAACCATGAATAATTGTTCGATTGTGAGAGTAACTTTAATATCCAAGGAGTCCTAGGATCAATCTAGTCGATCCTGTGAGTTACCAGAGAGATTGAGTAGCGTTAATAAAGATTATTCGATAGTTTGGAAGACTAGCGGTTGTTTACCAGAAATCACTGGAAACAAATTGGCACACCCGGTGGGACCAATAGTTGGATATCAGAATTAAGGATTGTCGAGACATAGCCATCCCAAAAACGTAGGAACCATAAGAAATTTGCTGTTTTATGAACCTGAGAAGTGGTAAGATAACCAACAGCAACCAACCTTTATCCAGAAGAAAACGTTTGGACAAAATGTCTAATTCAGACAATCAACAAGGAAACCAAGGTGACCCACATGCAACAGGCACTAACGCGTCCATTTCGAGCGGAACATCTAATGTAATCCCTTCGAATGCACAGTCTATTGCATCTTCAACCAGTAACATAGCCACCACTGGAGTAAGTGGCATATCAACTAACAGTTCGATCTTAGGAAATAGTGGAACTATGGGCTACCCTGGGGGATTCGTTCCACCACCAGGAACACAATCCCATTTAGCCACACCATTAACTAGACCACCCGGCTTCGATGGGAATAGAATTAGAAGTTCTTCTTACGGAATGCCAACATCTTTTATGGCAGGTTTACACAATTCCACTTCGAATTCATCCCCACAACTAGGATCTGGGTCTGGGGCGAACCAATTTATGACAAATAACCAAGGGTCAGTGGGTTATAGCACGTTGCCTATCCTAACCACAGATAACCAGTTGGCTTTTAGGCAATTGATGGATGACAGCAACCACAATATGATAGGGGTGTTAGCGCAAACCATGCAGGAAATATTTGCCCCAATAGTTCAGAATGTGACTGTGACGAACAGGGAAAACGCTGACAATATGAGTCGAATAGCAGATTTCTTTGCTCCCACAGAAAGGCGTAGGCAGAACCAGGCGGGATTTCGAACAAACATGCCTGTTATAGAACGAATTGCTAACGACCCAATTCAGAGACTACCCAGAGAAGAAGCTAACTTAGGGGCCAGAGCACCAAGGTTAGAAGCCCCAGTAATTCAGGGCCCACAAAGGGAAGTTATGGAACCAGGGGCAAGGATCGAAAGGCCAGAAGCCCCGGAACTTCGAGAAGAACAACCCAGGGGAGTTGTTTTTGTTGGTAGAAATCAAGATGCCGATGCCGTCGTTCATAGGATTCGAAACGATAACATCTTGGCAGAAAATAACCTAACCACCATGATAGAGAGGATCATGGCCCAGAATGGCCTCAATACGGGAATGAGGAGGCCAAATTACGCTTCTCCTATATTGGATTGTATAATGCATACTGATTTACCAAGGGGATACAAAATCCCTAAATTTACAAAGTTCGCTGGGGACACCAACGAGCCAACGGTCGAACACATAGCAAGATACCTAACCGAAGCGGGAGATATAGCCAATAATGAAGATCTCAGGATCAAATACTTCCCAAGTTCCTTGACAAAAAACGCCTTCACTTGGTTTACCACGTTGCCTCCTGGATCTATTGACACTTGGGCCCTTTTAGAGAGATTATTCCATGAACAATTTTACATGGGACAAACGAAAATAAGTTTGAAGGAATTGGCCAGTGTTAAGAGAAAGTTCACTGAACCCATAGATGATTATTTGAATAGATTTAGGCTGTTAAAATCCAGATGTTACACAGTAGTGCCTGAACATGAGTTAGTCGAAATGGCCGCTGGGGGTTTGGATTATTTTATTCGAAAGAAATTAGATACTCAGTATTTGAGGGATATGGCTCAATTAGCCGATAGGGTTCGACAGGTCGAAAGACTAAAAGCCGAAAAAGCCAGAGTCTTTAAGAACAGTAAGAAAGAAAGGATTTCCTATGTTGGGACTGAGGAAATAGAAGAATATCCTGAATTCGAATTCGAAGAGGTCGAAATCGACCTCGCTGAATTAAAACAGGCCCCGCCTTACTCCTGCAAAATGTTAGTTCCCACGAAAGGGAAAGATATTGTCGAAAATGAGAAAAGTGACAAGTTTCCAAAGAAGGTTTATACCTTCGACGTCACTAAGTGTGACGAAATTTTTGACTTGCTTGTCAAGGATGGCCAACTAATTGTGCCATCAAATGTCAAAATACCTCCCTTGGATCAGAGGAAGAAAAGGGGATTTTGCAAGTATCATAGTTTCTTAGGCCACAAGACCTCACAATGTTTTCTTTTCAGGGACTTGATTCAAAACGCGATCAAAGATGGCAGACTAAAGTTTGCTGATAAGGTAAAGATGAAAGTGGACGAAGATCCTTTGGACGTCGCAGACACCAACTACTCCGAGCCTGCATGCATTGGAGAGGTCAACATGGTGGAAACTGATCAAAGCGATGCCCCAACAGGAGAGAAGGACACTGGAGTCGAAAACTGGGTGATGGTCGAAGTCAGCGAGGAAGTCACTGAAGACATCCAGAAAACGCCAGACACTTCGATTGTTGCACCTGTGGCTGTTGCAGGAGAAACCCAGGCTACTGAAGGCCAAGGGAATCAAAACGAAGGATTGACACAAGTCACTGAGGGCTTGAGGCTGGAATTGGAGAAAGTTCAAATTACGCAACCAGTTCCCCTTCAGAAGGAAATATGGGACACTCTAGGGGAGCCCAGTGGGAAATTTGACTATCTGGTCAAATATTCTGCCCCAGAAAGTTCGAAGGTCCAGATCGAAGATATAAAGCCCACAGGATGGGGCGATGACGAAACTAAAGAGGGGGATGTGGAAATAAATATGGTGGATATGGAAGGACCCCGTTCTGAGATGGAGGAAGTGAAAAAATACTTAGAAAAAGAAAAGCACAGAATGGGGGATAATCACACTGGAGATTCTACTCTCAAAGACTATCTCATGACATGCCACAAAGGAGATCCAGGCATGATATTGTGCCCTAGGTGCAGCATCCTCTGCAACCAAAGAATTGCTGCAAATTTCGAAAGGGTACAGAGGGCTCGAACTGGCAACAATTGGCGCCAGGATAACCAACTCTTTAGGTGCTATCCCAAGGCTGGAGAGAGTCTGTTGGAGTTTGTTTTTCGCTGCTACAAAGGGGCAACTAAGTGTTTGGTTTGCCCAAGATGTTCTGCTGTGTATGACCAAAGCATGGCCAGGGCCTTCGAAACGATCCCCTTCGCCCCTTGCTGGAACCATCAAGAAACTGCCCAGATGGGCCCGCGTTTCGACAGCAGATACAAACAGCGAAGACCTGATAGCCCTCACCCCAAAGTTGCTCGAAGAGTGACTTTCAAACTCCCTACTGAAGTGCCAACCGATAGATGGCTACAAGTCAGAAATGACAAAGGCAAAGACAAATGGAGGAGTGCTGAACGAAATGCACGCCATGCTGTGACATACAGGAGGCAATTCAACACACAAAAAAGGGAGGAAGTGAGATTAGAGAATTACAAAGGAAGGAACCCCATGTCAAGATCCCAGTGGCGCAGACAGCAAAGGATTCGAAAGGCTGAGAGGGAAGCTATGGCAAACAAAGGGGATACTTCAACGAAGATACAAGGTGAATCAAGCACCAACAAACCAAAAAATCAGACTGAAGAGAAACCTCCAGTCAATAGGAGGCTTTTTTCTGAAGACCAACGAGACGAACCAAAGGAATATACTTCAGGCCCGGAAGAGGACGAAGATATGATAACAGATAACTTCGAATCGGAGGGGGAGTCTTCATTCAACCTGAACTGTAACGTGGTGTCCGTGCTTCCCTGCGAATTTGGGCAGGAAACCGAAATCAATGAATATGAGGAGGAAGACACCACAGATTTAATGAAACATAGGCCCGTGTGCTACTACGTGATGGACAATGGGGCTGTTGAGGAACAAAATGCGTTCTTCGAACGTCCAGAGCCTGCAATGAAGAATCATCTCAAGCCACTTTTCATTCGGGCGAAAGTAGGTGTCCATGGTGTGAACAAAGTTCTAGTGGATGGGGGTGCTGCAGTCAACCTGATTCCCCATTTCATGCTAAAAAGGTTAGAGATCCGCGAAGGAGATATCAAGCCCCATAATATGGTTCTATCCAATTATGAGGGAAAAGTGGGCAAAACACTGGGGGTGGTCCAGTTGGAATTGACAATAGGCTCAAGTTGCAGGCCCACCATGTTTATGGTTATCGAAGCCAAGGCCAACTATAACCTACTGCTAGGAAGAGAATGGATTCATGGCGTGGGGGCAGTTCCTTCGTCAATGCATCAACGACTAGTTCTGTGGAGAGATGACGGAATCGTGGAAAACATCGAAGCAGACCAGAGTTACTTTATGTCAACTGTCAATTTAGTTGACAAAAGGGATTATGATAAAAATCTGGCAAAGATTGCTCCATGTGTCCCAAATGATGAGATGAATGAAACTAGAAACGCCCACTACTACATG
Source organism: Vicia faba (assembly GCA_948472305.1). Classification (NCBI taxonomy): domain Eukaryota; kingdom Viridiplantae; phylum Streptophyta; class Magnoliopsida; order Fabales; family Fabaceae; genus Vicia; species Vicia faba. The sequence continues at coordinate 1,187,923,355 of OX451740.1, read as the reverse complement.
ACACTTCGTCATGATGGTCTTTACTGGGATAGAACAATAATCAGTGAAGAAGAGGAAGTTGAAGGTGCTATACAAAAACGGCCAGCAGGCTGGAACTTCGACAACCTTAACCATGACTGAGTCTACCTTCTTCGAAAGGATTTAGGCCTATATGGCTGAGAATGAATCGAAAGCGGCCTTAGAGGCTGAAATAAATGAATCAACTGTAAAGACGAATGAAGTCAGTGGGGGGGGGGGTGCGAAATGCTCACCCATCAAAGAATTGGAGATGGATCAAAGGTTGGATGCCATCTATGACAAAGAACCCTTAGGCTTCGAAAGGGACCCCATAAACTCAGGTGTCAAAATGTTGGCACAGGACCCGCTCGAAGAAGTCAACTTAGGGGATGAAGAAACGAAAAGAGTAACTTACGTGAGTGCTAAACTTAGCCCGGGCCTCAAGGAAAAAGTGATCGAAGTCCTTAGGAAAAACAAAGATTGTTTCGCATGGGATTATGATGAGATGCCTGGTTTAAAGAGGGAGTTGGTCGAACATAGACTGCCAATCAAAGATGGCAAGAGGCCCATCAAACAAACTCCCAGAAGATTCGCACCAGCGGTTCTCACAAAAATTAAAGCTGAGATCGAAAGGTTGCTGCGCTGCAAATTCATCAGAACAACAAGGTACGTTGAATGGTTAGCAAACATAGTACCTGTTATTAAGAAAAATGGTTCTTTAAGGATTTGCATAGATTTTAGGGATTTAAATACTGCAACCCCTAAGGATGAATATTCCATGCCCGTGGCAGAAATGCTAGTAGATTCTGCTGCAGGATTCGAATACTTGAGCATGTTAGATGGATACTCTGGATACAACCAGATTTTCATTGCTGAAGAAGATGTTGCAAAAACAGCATTTCGTTGCCCAGGAGCCTTAGGCACCTACGAATGGGTGGTGATGCCTTTCGGTTTAAAAAATGCTGGGGCAACTTATCAAAGGGCGATGAATTCAATCTTTCATGACTTCATCGAAACCTTCATGCAGGTGTATATTGATGATATAGTCATCAAATCTATATCTGCAGAAGCACATTTGCATCATTTAAGCCAATCATTCGAACGGATGAGAAAACATGGCTTAAAGATGAATCCCCTTAAATGTGCATTTTTTGTGCAGGCTGGAGACTTTCTCGGTTTTGTGGTCCACAAGAAAGGAATTGAGATCAACCAGAACAAAACCAAAGCCATAATGGAGACGAAAGCACCTGCGTCAAAAAGGGAGTTGCAATCTCTACTAGGGAAAGTTAACTTCCTCAGAAGATTCATTTTGAACCTGAGTGGAAGGACCCAAGCTTTCTCTCCGTTATTTCGTCTGAAGCAAGGTCAGGCCTTCGAATGGAAAGAAGCTCACCAGGAGGCGTTTGACAAAATAAAAGAATATCTTTCCCAGCCTCCTATTTTGTCTCCACCATCATGGGGGAAGCCCATGAGATTGTACATATCTGCCTCTGAAGTTAGCATAGGTAGTATGTTAGCACAAGAGGATAACAATGGCGTCGAAAGAGCCATATACTATTTAAGTAGAGTGCTAAATGATGCAGAGACCAGATATAGCAATTTAGAAAAGCTATGTCTCTGTTTATACTTCTCTAGTATGAAACTCAAGTATTATATAAAACCTGTTGATGTTTATGTTTCGTCTCACTTCGATGTCATTAAACATATGCTTTCAAAGCCAATAATGCATAGTAGAGTTAGAAAGTGGGCTCTGGCCTTAACAGAATATTCATTGACTTTTATGCCCTTAAAAGCTATGAAAGGTCAAGTGATTTCTGATTTCATTGTGGATCATTCGTTGGTTGAGCAGACAAGCATGAGTTACGTCGAAATGCAACCATGGAAATTGTACTTTGATGGTTCAACCCACAGGAATGGAAGTGGTGTTGGAGTCCTTCTAATTTCTCCTGAAGGAATTCCAACAAAATTCAAGTATAAATTGGATGGTCCTCGTTGTTCGAACAACGAAGCTGAATATGAAGCGCTCATTGTTGGACTTGAAGCTTTGTTGGAATTGGGGGCAACCAGAGTCGAAATTAAAGGAGACTCTGAATTGGTGGTCAAACAAATCACAAAAGAATACAAGTGCATAAAGGAAAATTTAATGGTATACTTCGTCATAGTCAATAGGCTATTAAGAAAGTTTGAATACATGGACATTCAACACATACCAAGATTAGAAAACCAAGAAGCAAATGACTTAGCGCAGTTGGCTTCAGGTTATAGAGTATCTACCAAGAATCTTAAAGATTTGGTCGAAATAAGGGGAAGAGTTATGGCTACTAGATTCACACCATCGGATCTGGAAAGTATGAGATTGGGATATGCTGAGAAACAAGGATTCGAAATTCTAGCCATAAATACTTTGTCAGATACAGACTGGCGAAGTCCATTAAAGAGTTATTTAGCAGACCCAACTTTAAAGGTGGATAGAAAAACAAAATATAGAGCATTGTCATATCTCCTCATGGGGAACGAATTGTTCAAAAAGACCCAAGAAGGTGTATTATTGAAATGCCTAGGAGAAAGTGAGGCATATTTAGCATTGTCTGAGGTCCATAATGGGGCATGTGGGGCACACCAAGCAGGCCATAAAATGAAATGGTTGCTATTTCGATATGGTTTGTATTGGCCTAGCATGCTCAAAGATTGCATAGACTTTGCTAAAGGATGTGAGGAATGTCAGAAACATGCAGGAATTCAACACGCCCCTGCAAGTGAGTTGCATTCGATCATCAAACCATGGCCATTCAGAGGATGGGCATTGGATCTGATAGGGGAGATAAATCCTGCTTCGTCCAAAGGTCAGAAATATATCTTGGTAGGAGTAGATTATTTCACCAAATGGATCGAAGCTATACCTTTGGTAGTTGCTGATCAAGAGGCAATTATCGAGTTTATACAAAAGCACATTATCTATAGGTTTGGATTGCCAGAAAGTATAACTACAGACCAAGGCTCTGTATTTACTGGTAGAAAGATGCAAGGATTTGCCCAAGAAATGGGGTTCAGATTGCTAACATCAACACCATATTATGCTCAGGCAAACGGACAAGTCGAAGCAGCAAACAAAGTAATAATAGGATTAATCAAGAAGCATATTGGCAAGAAGCCAAGAAATTGGCACAAAACTCTGGACCAAGTGTTATGGGCTTGTAGAACATCTCCTAAAGAAGCCACTAACACTACGCCTTTCCAACTTACATTCGGCCATGATGCAGTATTACCAGTAGAAACTCATCTGCAATCAGTTTGAATCCAGAAACAAAATGAAATCCCAGCTGCATTATATTGGGAAATGATGATGAATGAATTAGTTGAGTTGGACGAAATTAGATTACATGCGTTGGAAATTCTGATGAGGCAAAAAGAAAGAGTGGCCAGAACATACAATAAAAGGGTGAAGAAAAAAGTATTCGTTATTAATGACTTGGTTTGGAGAGTCATATTGCCTATGGATAAGAAGAACAAAGCATTAGGTAAATGGTCACCTCATTGGGAAGGACCTTTTCGAATATTAAAAGTATTCTCAAACAATGCATACGAAGTCGAAGAACTCTTGGATGATAAACGAGTCCTAAAGGTTAATGGGAAATATTTAAAGAAATATAAGCCAAGCCTGCGGGAGATTCAAATAATAACTACGTAAACAAAATATTATAAAAAGCCAAGATGGCAAGATAGAATGCCAAAATGGCGTTGTTCGAATATTACATGTAAAAACCAAAGTTATGGTCAGATAGACATAAAAATCTAGAAATAAACATTATTTTTCAATCGATTAAAGGTGCTTCGAAATGTTTCAAGTCTCTGCTGAGCAAACCGCCTGGCACCTTCCAAGGTTGCCACTTCTCCTTTAAGTTGTTCTGCAGTCTCCATTTCTGCAAGCCCCCGGTTGAGAAGCTCTTCGAATTGGTTACCTGCAAGATTAGTTTCGAAGGCTAGTTGTTGTTCCTTAGCCTCCTTAACTTTCTGCTGAAGTTCCAGAATATGCCTTTCCCAAATAAGAATGGACTCAGCTCGAGCCTCATATTCAGTTTTCGCCTGCTTCAGATGCATAGCCTGATCCTCAGCTTCTTGAGAAAGCTTCGAAGCTTGTTCATAGGCGGCATCCATGGCAATGCGTTTCTCATGAACCTTCTTGGCAGCAGATTCGTCTTGAAGAAGGTAGCCAGTTACGTTGTCCAGCAAATTCTGAAGATCAAACAAGAGAGTACTAACTGGCAAAGAGCAATTGGAAAGATTAACCTTTGTGAGCAGCTCCTTCATAGTATAGCAAGCAGTACTATCTTGCTTAAGCACTTCGAAGATATCCACGTTGAGAATAGTTCTCCTAATTTTGTTGAGAAGAACAACTCTTTCATCTGTGGGAAGAGGATAGCTGGTTGAACTTGTGCCAGCCCTAGCGAGTGGAACGTCCCTCTGAGCCAACTTTGCCTTCATATACCCAATGGGGTCATTTCGCCTCAGAAGTGCCAGTTCCTCGTCAGTCATTCGAGACGGAGAGGATTGGGGGAATTCCACGCGTAGGGGAACCACGTTTGTTTCAACCTCTAGGGTTTCGTTGATTGCATCACCATCCCCTTCATTTGCTTCGTGCTCTTGGTCTTCTTCATCTTCGTCCAAATCTACCACTTCGATACCATCCCTTTCGCCGCTATGTGCGTTAGACTCCGTCCCGGCAGTCGAACCATCATTCGCGTTTTCCTCGTCATTGGCGTTTTCCTCCTCAGATTCTTCGCCTGCAGATTCTTCGAATTCTCGCCCAGAATCAGCTTTTTCTTCTTCAGTCTGAGTATCCTTTGGGTCCTCTTGAAGAGTTTCAAGAGGGGACTTTTGAAGAACCCTTTGTGAATCCTCTGCAGACGTTTGAAGTATCGTTTCGTTCACCTCTTTCATAGGAATGGAGGTACCTTGGTCATCTGGCTGTTCAGAAGTTCCAGCCAAAACCGCCACATTGGAAGAACCTTTGTTTTGGACCAAATTGCTGGAATCTCCTTGAGGAGAGGAGTTAAGCGGAGCAGCAGCTCTGGACGGTGAGGTCGAAATGGTAGAAGTGGGATTCAAGATGTTCTGCAAAGAGTGGCAGAATGTTAAAGAAAACATTCATCAAGGTAATAAGAAGTTAAACGTTTTTAGAAATAGTTCGATTTACCTGTGGGCCCTCAGAGGAGAGGTTACTAGCTATGCGTTCCAACTGTGGGTTGGAGGTCGAAGGTGGATTTTTGGATTTTGGTAAGGGAGCAGCATCCCTGGAGTCGAGTCCAGAGACGCTAGTCGGAACAGTACTTTTAGGTGTAGCTTTCTTTAGCTTCTTCTTCGAAGCAGTATTTGAGTTTCCTCCAGCAGTGGGATCTTCCCCAGTAGTGCTTGGTTTTCGCTTCTTAGGAGTAGTGGGAGGAAGCTTGTTGGTCTGAACGAATTTTAACGAAGTTAGATATAAAGAGCTTGAGTGAATTCGAAGCATCAAAAACTAAGTGATTACCGTTGGAATTGGGGCACTTGTTGTTGGCGTTATTGTTGTTGTTGTAGTTGCAGCAGTAGCAGTTGTTTCGGGTGGATTAGCTTTTTCAGTAGTTTCAATGGAGGTTTGAGAGGCACTCCCTTCCTTCGATTTCGAGGCAGCAGTCTTTATCCTGATAGATGAAAATCAAAACAATTAAGGCAAAGGTTAAAGATATGGAAAATAAAAGACATTTGGGATTTTTTTCCCAAGCATTCGCACCTGTGCCTTGATCAGATTTAATTGACATGGCAGAAAGGTCATATCGAAGATGTCCTGGGAAATCATGAAGCCAGTGTCGAGCCCATGTCACAGTCTCAGATGGCTTTGGTTTCCTTTGAAGATATTTGAACATCTCTTTGCAAGTAAACCACCATGGATATGGGGGAAACCAAGCCAGAGCCAGTTCTGAGGTAGGTAATCTGGGAAATTTAGGTGGATGCATTTCGAATGCCAACCTATACCTATCCTCAGGTGACAGCCCTGAAGGAAGTTTTAGCTTAGAAACTTTTTGTTTAAATTTTTCCTTCAAGGTCTCAGCTGCTTGATGCACAGTGGAGTCCAAGCGCGTGGGGTCGTAAGTAGTTTCAAAATAATTTTGAAAAGCTTTTATCTCTTTGGCATGAGTAAACATACCTTTCTTTGCTGGTACCTGCACATCGAAGGCATCAATTAGTTTCTGTCGAATTGTAAGTGTATCGAACATGCAAGTTTGATAAAACTTAATCCACCACTCCAGAAATCCTTTAGCCGCGAGATGGGTAGGTTCGAAGGCTATCAGCTCAAATTGGGCAAAGCCTTGATATTGTTCTTGTTGGATCTTGGCTTCCCTTGCCTTGAAAGTTCGACCAGATGTGATGGCGCTCTCAGTCTGGAACAAAGGTTCAGGAATCAGTTGGCATAAGCCAAACTGCCTCGAAACGAAGTTTGGTTGATAGGCAAAGAGGAGAATTTGATTCTTAGCTGGGGTTATCCTTGAAGAGATGAGTCTAGGAAGCAAGAAAGCTCTCCATACATCTTGGATCTCCTTGCTCTTGATGGCTTCTGAGAGAGCCATGGTGAACCAAGAGGGTCCATGAGTCCTCGAAGCAAAAGGCGCCATGCTCTCTTCGAACTTATGCCTTTTGGAGAGGATCATGATGTACTTCGAGAATTGAACCTTGAAGTCATCCTTGTCATCATTAGGAGTTAGTCTTCGAAGCCTAGTGCCTTCGACTATCCTATCACTTATTTCTGAATCTTGCTCATCTATGGTGTTGGCGGTTGGTAAAGAAGGTTCGAACATGGCGTTTAGCCATAATTGGAGTAACCAAAATGGGCCAGCTAATAGAATGTTTTTAGAGGTGTGGGATTTGAGACTCGAAACGGCTGACCTCAGGCTCTCATAGAGGTCAACTAAGAGTAATTCACTTAGGCACACTTTGCGATTTTCGTGTAAATCCCTAGCTAGAGGAATGAACCTACTAGCTACCTGCAGGGATCTACTGCAGAAAACGTACCTAGACAGCCACAGGGTTAAGAATGCAATGTGCTCTATGTCAGACACATTGTCCCCTTCAGCATGATAATGGCTGATAAATTTGGAAAAGCTGGCTAACTTAACTTCGAAGTCAATTATGCTGGAGTGCTCTTCATTGTCAGGAACATAAGTTTCTCCCACTGGCGACAGCCCAGTAATAGCCGCTATATCAAAGAAAGTTGGGGTAATCATTCCACCTGGGAGATGGAAAGTGTTGTAGGTACTATCCCAGAAATAAAGGGACGCAAACAGCAAAGGATGGCTATAGGTGAATCCAGGTTTCGATAGCTTAATGAGGTTATAAATGCCTAGTTCTTCCCATTGCTGGGATTTTTTGGCTTCTACTTTCGCGAACCAATTTTGATAGGCAATATCAGAAGTAGGGCAAGATCTAAATGGTTTAAAATTGCTTTTTACATAATCCAAAACAAATGGGTCCTTGGGAGGAACAGTTGGGGTTTCTGCGGTATTCGAACTGAGGGATTCTACTACCCTAGGGGTATCCATTTTGTTGAATAAAGGTTTGAAGCTATAACATACGGGAAAAATTGTCCTGGTGTCCTTTAGTATTTCAAAAACTGTAAGAGGACCATTTAAGGCTAACCTCTTACCAGCAACATGGGTAGGGATGAGTACCTGTGATGCGTACAGCATTTCTTTTTCTTTGGAAATCATTTGAGGAGCAAGAGCAGATTGGCCTTGAATGGTGACGATTTTACTCTCCATGGTTGCTCCTGTAGTCTTTCCTTTCTTCTTTGAGACTTTCTTGAGTTGGGAAGAGGTGGAAGAAGACATTTTTGTTGTTTGAGAGCTTAGATTGTTTATGAGAGAAGAAGAGTGAAAATTCAGAGTATGAAAGACTTAGAGTGTAAAAAAGGAAAAGGAAGAGTAAATTGACGTTTTATAATGAGAAGATTAAACATCCACCGAGTAAAAGTGTGATACGTGGAGATCATGGGTTGGTGTGATGAAGAGGTGGCGAGAAGTTGATATAGGTAATAGGCGTGATTTAAAAACAATCATTACTTATAACTGCACCACGCTGTGAAGTGACTCTGGGCGGTTAAGGAACCCAAAAGGTGCTATGATTGATGTGACTGGAGTCAAAGGCATTAAATGTTATGATGATTCGAAAATCCTATCAAAATCTTGTATAAATGTTTAAAATAGGTATTTCTCAAAGAGATCGAAATACATATTTTAAAGGGGCAATTTGTTGGCTGAAGATTTTGATAATGTTATTTAGAATTTAAAATTGGTTAAGAGTTCTGATCGAAATGGAATTAAACACCATATTTCGAAGTTGCAGAAGCAGTGTTTCGAATGAGTGTGTCAAAGCTTGAAGCTTCGAACGGTGATTATGGGAACATATCCAAAAGGGTCTCGAAACAACAGCGAGGCTAGGTTTGGGAAGAGTGTTCGAAACGGAGAAACACCAAAGCATTTAAAATTTAAATGGAAGCGGGACTTTCAAAGTTTGAAAGTTATGTGTTGGAGCATTTGGGGACACGTGGAAAGATGAAAGAAGCATTGTCTTGCATGTTCGAAACGTGGCATGATCCTATAGCGAGACCGTTAGGGTCGAATTAGTATAAATAGAAATCTTAGTATTAGGATTTCAGTGTGTCATATCTGTTATACAAAATACTCAATAACATTCAAACTACCACATGGCAAGGGAAACGAATGCAAGAGAGATGTATGTATGATAGCACCATGTATTTCTAACTTAATGAAAGCCTTTTTACCATTTCCAGTACTTTCCTCTTTTCTTTTTATCGAATAACATTTACAAGTTTCTTTATTTACTGTCTTTTCATTTCAAAGTTTTTTCCTCAAAGTTTTACGTTTTATTGCTTTCTTTATATTTCGAGTACTTTATATTTCAGAGGACTGTTACGCTTTCAACACCTTTACTTCCAAGTATTGTTTTTCGAACGCATCCTTTTACTTAAAATCATTTATAGATTTCTTGCATTAAACGCTTTCTTCACATTTTTAACTTCTACATTCCAGAAATCTTTTATGTTAAATGTTTTGCAAATCGAAACCATTTACTTCATTTTTCATACAGTTTTATATGTCTCTTCAATCAGCATTACAATTAGCATTTATTCGTATAACTTAGTTTTCATGTACATTTTGACCACATTTTTAAACTCTTAGAGAGAAGGATCGAAATAAACCAAACACTTGTACAATAGCAACCATGAATAATTGTTCGATTGTGAGAGTAACTTTAATATCCAAGGAGTCCTAGGATCAATCTAGTCGATCCTGTGAGTTACCAGAGAGATTGAGTAGCGTTAATAAAGATTATTCGATAGTTTGGAAGACTAGCGGTTGTTTACCAGAAATCACTGGAAACACCGTGGCACTGTGAGGCGTGATTTATGAAGGTTTTAAGGCTTGGGGATGATTGGAATGGCTTCAGAAGATGTCCAGGAATGAATTGCTGGCCTTGGAATTGCTTTAAACGGCCTGTAGAATCGAAATCGACCTGCATTTTTTTGACAAAAAATTGAGTTTTGTTCTCTTGTTTTCACGACTAAAAACCCTCTCTTTTTTTTGCCTTGAGAATGTTATGTCCTTATATTGGAATGAATTAGGTCAATAAAAACTAATCATATCTTTGCAAATTATGGAGATTTGATTTCATTCTTTGTCTTGTATGATTTGTTTCCAAAATAGACCAAATTAAGATCTTTTCCAATCAATTGGCTCTCGCACAAATTTTTTGATTTGCTAGCTGTCCATGGACTCATAATATGCTCAGAAAATCAAATCTTTGATTTTATTTGATTATTCTACTATTTAAATTGATTTATTTTGCTTTAAATGAATAAAAAATCAAAATAAATAATAAAAATAATAGGTGGATAAGATCAGGGGTCGTGGGCCATATTAGAAACAAGTTTCAAATGAGAAAACATGGGCCCATTTAGAAGAAAAAAAAGTCATTTTGATCAATGTTGACTTCAGCCACATTTCCAAAAATTGGTCAACTTTGACAATACATATCTCCCTTAATTTTAACCCTAGAGAGGTGTTCTTGGACTTTTTAGAAATCTTAGGATGTCCCCTAAACAACCCTTTTGGTTTCATATCAATTGGATCTTCCATGTTCATGTAAGAAGCTTTGACCCAAAAGGTGTTTTTGTTGACTTTTCAAAAGGACCTATAATGTAGAAATTCATATCTTTTGATGAGTGCATATTTTGAACTTGTGGGCTGAAGATAAATTGTAGGTAATTTCATCCTCTTCAAAATGAGCCTTGGATGGAAAATTTCTGATAAAGTATGAAGAAGTTATGCTTGGTCAAAATTTGGTTGACTTTTCCTATGAAACCCTAATTTAGCAACTTTTGGGTTTTGATGAATTTGGGGCATTCCTTGATGAATCATGATTAACCCTTGATCAAATGATGGATATAACTTCAAAATGTTTATGTTGACCAAAAATATTGAAGTTTGACTGTATGTGGGCCACAATTGACTTTTGACCTAGTATAGTTGATTTTCAGGCATCTGGGCAATTGACTGAGAAAGCTTCTTGTGCAAGGCATGATACTTGACATGGATGATCTTGAGAACATATTGGGACCATGGAAAGTATTTGGGACCTTTTTACTTCCTATACCCTGATGAAAATGGAAACCCTAGTTTGAGGTACATTGCCTTAGGAGAGAGTTTGTCTGGTCAACTCTTGGGCATCCTTGAGCAAGTTGAGGACCTCAATAGGAATGTGTTGAGTAAAATGAGAGGGCAAATTTTGGGATACAACCGCTGCCCTTGTTCAATCTTCTTAAACCCGAGGATGTATATTGGCTTGTCTACCTTTCGTAATCTGAAGGTGGAAGATGGTTGAACATTAGAGTGCCTAGAAATTTGCACTCGTCTGAGATGGTGCTGGGCTGTGTAGGTAGTATCGGGAATGGGCTTATAGATGCCATTTGGAGGATATGACAGAGGGTCACCCGAGATGGGCTTAAATATGCCATCTAGAGGATGTTGATTTCCCGATATATTCCTTTGATGAGAATTCCTGTTCCTGTCATTGAGGAGGAATCTGCTGAGAAGTGGAATTTTAGGAACTTCAGTTGTCTGTTACTCTACTGGGGAATCATCGTTTAATCGAGGAGATGAAAATGAACTGCTATCTGGTCGTGCTCCAGGCCTCACAGTTATTTTCTGAGGATAATAAGACTGACTACTATCTGGTCGTGCTCCAGGTTTTACAGTGACTTACTGGGGAGATGAGATTAAACTTGCTATCTAGTCGTGCTCTAGGCTTTGCAATCTCAAAAACTGTTATCTGGTCGTGCTGCAGGCTTCAGAAGGAATTAAGTGGTTATCCGGTCGCATCCGGGTTTCAAATTGAATTTAAGGCATAGTAACATCCGGTTGTTTCCAGGCTTCAATAGTAATTGGCCGAGTAAACTGCTATCTGGTCAAATTCCAAGCTTCACAGTACCTCATACTGTTATCAGGCCGTGCTCCAGATTTCACAGTGTCTCTTTCTATTATCTGGTCGTGCTCCAGACTTCACAGTGTCTCATACCGTTATCTGGTTGTGCTCTAGGATTCAGTAATTTGGGGAAATTAGGATATTATCCGATCGATTTCTGGGCTTCATAGCTTGAATTTGAGATATACCACTATCTGGTTGATTCCAGGCTTCATAGTATTTTGTACTGTTATTCGGTCGTGTCCCAGGCTTCAGTAATTTGGAGAAATTAAGATATTATACGGTCGATTTCCAGAATTCATAGCTTGAATTTGGGATATACCACTATCTGGTCGATTCCAGGCTTCGTAGTATTTTGTACTATTATCTGGTTGATTTCCGGGCTTCATAGCTTTTTAATTTGGAATAGAAATCTTAGTATCGATTTGAATGAACCAGGGAAAGGTCTCGAGTTGTCTTTAATTGGGAGAGAAATCTTAGTATCAATTTGACTGAACCCGGGAGAGGTCTCAGATTAACTTTGACTGGCATAGAAGTCAGGAGAATCTTATCAGCGATTCGGCTGACCCAGACGAAAGTCTTAGAACATCTTCAACTAGAATAGAAACCTTAGTGTCGGTTTGACTGAACCAGAGAAAATCTTGGAAAGTGTTGGAATATCTTCAACTGGAATAGAAACCTTGGTGTCAGTTTAACTGAAACAGAGAGAACTTGTGAGAACTTGATTGCATCTTTCTCTGAAAGGTAAAAAGTTAGTCGAATGTAATGTCATGATGTATGAAATGTATTGAGTAATGATGTTCTCAAAATAAATTAGATTGTGTTGTATAATATGTATGCACATGCCATGATGTATGGATATGCAATGCTATTGTGATATTTTCTAGTTGGGGAAAATAAATCCTGGATTGTTGCTGGAGATTATAAGGAGTTGAGTTCTTTGTTTCCATTGGGTATAGTGACCGAAGATGATTAGCTGGAGATTTACATCCATTCTGCTTGAGAATATTTTGCTGGGAGAGACTCTGTCTGAGAACAATCCTGCGGGGGAATGACTTTGTGGGGAAGAGAGATACTTTGTTGGAAGATCTGCTGATTTGGAGAAATAAACTCAGTTGGGGATGAACTTCCATTGCTGGAGAGAAGATCTATGTTAGAGATTGAGCTTCCGCTGTCAGAGAAATAAACTCTGCTCGGGATATGGCTTTATAAACTGCTCATGGTTATAAAACTTGGTTGGGGAATACATACATTAGCTTTCTGAAAGAGCCTGCTGGGGAAGGAATTCCTTCTTAGGGATCCGGAGGTCGGACCTTGGTTATCTCGGCTCTGTGGGGAATATAGGTATCACTGGCTTGTATGTGATAGTGACTTCGCTTCCAACTGTCTCTGCCCCTTGTACCATGATGGAAAAAGTACATGCGGAGATTTTGTGGATGGATCTATATCGTGATTGTACTTGAACATGTATTTAATGAGTGTTAGGATGACATCCGTCTCTGGATTGTATCTGAACTGTATTTGAAACATGTGTTGGATGAGTGTCAGAATGACATATGTCTCTAGATCGTATCTGAACTGTATTTGAAACATGTGTCGAATGAGTGTCAGAATGACATTCGTCTCTGCATCGTATCTGAACTGTATTTGGAACATGTGTCGAATGAGTGTCAGAATGACATTCGTCTCTGGATCGTATCTGAACTGTATTTAGAGGAGAATCTGGAGTAAGTATCAGGATGACATCCGTCTCTGGATCGTACCTGAACTATTTCTAGAAGAGAAATCTAGAATAAGTACCAGGATAACATCCATCTCTAGATCGTACCTGAACTGTTTTTAGAAGAGAAATATGGAATAAGTACCAGGATAACATCCGTCTCTGGATCGTACCTAAACTGTTTCTCAATGTATGAAAATCTTGAATAAGTAGCAGAGTGACATCCGTATCTGGATCGTATCTGAACCATTTCTCGATGTATGAAAATCTTGAATAAGTAGCATAATGACACCCGTATCTGGGCCGTATCTGAACTGTTTCTCGATGTATGAAAATCTTGAATAAGTAGCAGAACGACACTCGTACCTGGATCGTATTTGAACCGTTTCTCGATGTATGAAAATCTTGAATAAGTAACAGAATGACATCCATATCTGGATCGTATTTGAACCGTTTATCGATTCAGGTGCTCTTGATGAATGTTGATCAAGGTATAAGTCTTCCACTGATAGACAGGTGACGGGACATAGTCGTACGTTTTAAATCCCTAACTTTTTCCTGGACTGTCCTTTCAGGTTTTCAGTCCACCGGGATACCTTTTTTCCCAAGCCGCCTTTTCAGGTTTTCGACTTGTCAGGTGTACAATTTTTTTTTATGTATATCCCTAACTTTTTCCCGAACCCTTTTGGTTCGCCGGGATTCCCTTATTTTTGCCTAGGTGTGTCAACCTAGCGGGTCTTTTTTTCATGCGTAGTATTTTCCGACTATGTTCATGCTTTCAGGATGTAGAGAGTTGTCACTGTCCATAGTGTTGTGTTATAGTACTGTCAAAAATGTTTTCTTGATGGCACATGATTCGTTGTCGGAATGCGTGCGTAACTCCCCAAGCGATTCAGATGGAGATCTGCCCCTGGTTATTTGGAACTTTTGGAGAGACTACCCCAGGTGTATTTAGACATCATGTCATGCCCCTTGCTTATGGAAGACCTGTTATTGGAAGTGTCTTTCCCGCTGAGATGATTCTGTCCCTTGAGAGGATGTCTGTTTTGAATATCCATTGTGCGGATTTCTCTGTTGTCAAACAATTAGTCATATGCAAACAATGTCATTTAAAGAATGCAAAACTCATGTCTGTCTTGAATTTTTTTTTGAAAATGTGTTTTGTGTAGTTAAACGAAATTTGCAAGAATGTGATATCAACTCAGGATTCGTAACAAAGCCTACAGGAGTCAGGATACCTTTGTAACAGTATGCTCTAAAACTAACTCATGCTTCAGCTAGGACTTTTAAGGGTTATAACGTGGCCTGGTTCACGGTTCAAGAAACAAAGGATAAAGGCTCAAATTTTATTTGTACCCAACCCGCTCTTCGTGATGTTCATCAGTCCTATGCTCAGTTAATTGTGCATTTAGATCCCGATTGAGTCTGGAATCTTTGCTCTGATACTTGGTGATGATTCAAAAATTAAACATTTGTTTTGAAAAGGCAGTCATTTTTGTAATCTTCTTTTTGTCGATGATTTGTAGTAACCTCTTTTTTTGGTTTTCGTTATCCCTTCTTTTTCCTGAACTGTTTCTTTTGTGATTATAGTCAGCGAGATGCCCCAATTTTTCTCTTAAGTCTCCTTCATAGGTTTTAACTTAATGGGCTTTTATTTCGAGAGATAATGACTACCTATCTTGACGATTATACGAAACCATCACTGTCTTTTGTTTTGTAAGGACGTCTTCGATGCCATTCATTGTGTACGAAGCGGAAGATTGTGACTGAATGCGCCTCTGAATTAATTGAGAAAACTACCCTGCCCCAGGTTATGATTAAGGGTTTTAATTTGTGTGAAAAGAAAAACTCCTACTTCTTTGGCTCGAAGGGGTTAACTATGGATTATCTTTCTTATAACTCTACTGTTTAGGATTTGAAACAATGCCTGTACATCGTCAGCGGGGTCTGTTCAAAAGCATACTGTAGAGATTATGGTATCATTTTCGTCATCCTCCCTCTAAGGCTTAGAGTTTTTAACCGAGAGTTGAATATCAAAAAAGGAAATAAGAACGAATTTTTGAAATAGTGAATACGAATGAATTGATTCAAGACAAACATGTGCAATGCATTGATGAAATAACGAGGTTTGATATGAATAAATTTTCAAACAAATCAAAAGAAAATTACACATTGAAAATTCTAATGAACAAAAAGTCTTCTTGTGAGAACTTGTCACTTCAGATGGTATGCCTTGGAGGGATGGCAGAAGAACTCAACCTGACCGTCTTGTGCGAATTCTAGCGCTCCTTCATCAATCAGGTCTTGAATTTTATTTCTCAACGCCCAACAGTTGTTGGTGTCATGTCCAGGACTATTGGAATGGTATGCACATCTTACATTTGGATTGTACCTTGGGGAGGCTATGTTGGTATTCTGAGGAGGGTCCCTTAACATAACCAACTTGGCCTTCAACATGCGTTGAAATGCTTGAGCCAATGACATGTTGATTTTGGTGAAACGTCTTTCGGATGTATTCTTCTTATGCCGATTGCCCCGTTGTTGTTGGCGAGGTTGTGGTTGAGCTTGTGATGTACTAAAAATATGGAAAGGTTTGTTCCTGACCAAACCAACCTCTTCTCTCACTGAGGGCTGATTAATGCCTTGATCCACAATTTTAACTATTTATTTCATGGATCTGCATCCATCTTGGTGAAGCTTGTTGAGGAAGGCTCTTATCCCTTCTTGTCCTCGAGCTAAGTTTTGGATAAGAGCAATCTGCCCCAGCATCTGGATTCTCATTTCTTCAACCTTGGCTTGCAGTTGTTCCAATTGTTCATCCTTGTTGTTGTCAGGACGTTCCTTGGTCAGATTCCCAACGAATAGTGTTTTCAAGTCTTCTTGCCCCTTGGATAGATTCAGGAGAAATTCCTTGAACTGGGAATCTTGAGCTTGAAGATCTTTGTTGTCTTGTTGGAGTGCCATTGCTGAAATAAACAGCGAGAACATGAGATACCTGCTTTGAAACCTGCTTATGCAATGATATGTATTATATATGTATGCAATGTTTTCAAGGATCTCGCGGGGTAAACAAGAAAATGTTAGAAGTTGAATTTTACAGCTTTGATTGAAGAACTTTGTATCGTTGAGAGTCCTTCTACAAGAGTCAAGCTCACCATATCAAGTGGGTCATAGCCCCGGACTCAGGTTGTTAAGTTTTGATCTTCTGACGACATTGGCTAAATCCCCTTGCCCCTTGCTAGACGTCTGATTTATCATAACCTGCATCACAGGCCCTCGAGATCCTTGAAATGGTTAAGGAAATGTTAAGGCATGATGTTATGATGTGTATTCTATGCTTTTAAGCAAAGGTGCGAAGTGATGTAAGCAAGTAAACCCTTAAAGAAATCCAAGTTATTGGATAGTAACTGTAAACAAAACCTACAAGGAACTCATGTTGTCAGGTAATAAAACTCTGTAAGTAGTTCAAGTTGAAAGCACACAAGTCACACAAACAACCTTAGGTTTAGGCTTGCATGGGTTTTAAGTTCATACCCTCTTGAAGCTGGATTAGTTCAACCTGTCCTATAAATAGTAACCGAGTTCTAAGAGATCTCAATATCACTGATCTTTCCCTCAAGCCTTGTTCAATCGACGATTGACTCGTAATCAAACAAAACTCAGAAGTCAAACCTCAATGAGTTTAGCATCGAGTATCTGTCGACCTTGGGAATACACCAAAGTCGGCCATCTCGCTACGTCCTACTAGCCAAGTTGTACAATTAAAGGTTTTAAGGTCAGTTGATGCTTTATGACACCACGCGGCGGCCTGTACATCTCCCTGGTTGACTCAAGGGTTACGGGTATCAACCAAAGTTCCACATCAACGTAGCTACTGCTTCAACCGTGTCGGTATACCCCATCACAACTCCCTCATAGTTTATTGCTACATACCTAAAGTATGTTTCCCGATCCGGGTTTAGGATCAAATAACCCAAAAAGTTCCCATAAATATAAGGAAAGCAAGACAATCAAGAGAAAGCAATTAAATATTACCTAGATCCTAAGGTTTACCCCCACTTTATATTTTAGTCCCCAGCAGAGTCGCCAGTTCTGTGATACGGTGGAAGAACTGACTGTTAATATTGGTTTACGTTTTTTGTTCGCAAAATGTCGCAGTAAGCAAGAGTCGCCACCGACTTTTATTTTATCCAATCAGGAAAAGGAAAAAGAATAGAAAAAACCTTTTTCGAGATGTTTCTGAGTACGAGAGGTAGATTATAGAAAGGGAAGGTGTTGTACGGTGGGAGAACTGACTATGGTTTTGTGTTTGTTTTCGCAAATGTTTCGGTTGAGCAAGAGTCGCCACCGACTTTTTATTTTATCCTAAGGAAAGGTTAAAAAGCACAGCAAAAACCTTTGAGATGTTTTCTTGGGTTCGGGGAGTAGATTATAGAAAGGGAAGGTATTAGCACCCTTTCTATCCATGGTTATCCATGGGCTCTTAGGTACTTGCTTAGATCAACTTGCCTTGTTTTTTTCAATTGTTTGAAATGGTGCTTTGTGCGTGGTTTTGAAAATGTTTTGAAAAAGATGCCTTGTCTAGGCAACCCTTGTAACAATTCTTTACTCGAATGTTTTACAAAAGGTGTTTGTCTTTTTGAAAAGATGTTTCAAGGTTTTTGAAAGTTGTTTTGAAAGTGTAGTGATGTGTGGTTTGAAAAAATAGGCAAGTGTTTTTGTTTTGTAAGTTTGATTCAAGTAACTAAGAGGTTGTCTACTCCTAAATTTCTCAAAGATTTCTCCTATGTTTTTAACCCTTTTAACAAGTTTGTTCCACCATTGCATTTAGTGGACAATCTTGTGTTAGGATGTGAAAGGGACAGGCGCGGGTCATCGCTTAGACCATAATTGCAATGGTGCCAAGTATCTTTGGGCAATTTTTCCTTGGAGGGACTTGATCATTTTTTAGGCAACTTTCGAAAGCGTCATCGAGGGACTATGATCATTTGATTGTTTTGTTTTGTTTTGCCCAAAGAGACCTAACATGCAATATGGCCCATTATTGAAGGCAACAAGTGGAATACCCTAGGGGTGCAAGTGTGATTAGTGTTGTCCATTTTCATGCTTGTTTATCTTGAAATTAGATCAAACTATTTTTGTTGTTTTTGATTCGCATACAAACCCTAATTCTAACATGGTATATTTAGAAAGCATTAAAGTGCAAAAAATAAAGTTCCTAGGTTATTACAACACAATATATGGGAAGGGGGATACAAATGTTCAAATGGGGGTATTTTGACAAGGAATTTAAACCTAACTATTACATCAAAGTTGGAATTATTTACAAGATATTTAATTGCACAAATAAAATGGAAATAAAATAAATATGCAAAATGCAAAAAGGGTTTTTATATGTATATAAAAAAGAGTATTTTTATGTCAAATAAAAATAAAATGAAAAGTATTATTTTTTTGGAGTTTTTGTGTTTTAAGGGTAAAACCCTAATTTTATTAAGTAAATATATTAATTATTCAATATGTACAATATTTAATAATTATATACAAAAATAAAATAAAATGAAGTATATTTATAAAAAAAGTATTTTTTGAGGTCAAATATTAATAAAAGAATAATGTAGGTATTTTTGTATTTTAACCTAAATATACTAGTATATATATAAATATCTTTATTATTTACTAAATATATATTATATATACAAAAATAATAATATTTAATATTTATAAAAAATATATATTTTATATAAAATATTTTCAGAAGATAAAAGAAAATAAAAATGAAGAAATGAATGTGTTTACATTATTTTTTGGTATTTTTAAATAAAAGTAAGTTTATATATTTATTTATGTACAAATGTCAATATAAACAAATAAATGCCTAAAAAATATAAAAATGGTGTAAAAATATTTTTTATGTTTTTTAATATTATTAGCAAAAATAAATAAATCAGAATAAAAAGAGAAAAGTCAAAGAATCATTAAAACAAACAAAATGGGCTCAGGGGGTATGAAAGCAAAAATAGGGTGTGAAGAGAAATAGCACAACAGGCCCAGCCCACCAAGTCTTTCTTCAACCTCCAGCCAGAAAATGTTCAAAAAACGCGCGCCTGTACAATGATTCAAACATCTGGATTCCTTGATTTTCTGCACAAACTTACAACACCAAAAATGTTAAGCATTGAATCACGATTCTAAATATGTAAAGAACACCTCCTAACTCTCAGAAATGAGAGAGAATTTTATCATTCCCAAATCCTAACCTAACTTTTTATCAACATTCAGACCTTAAATTCTCATAGCTCAGGCAAAATAAATGGAAGGTAAAAGTATGTACAGTTTCAGGGGCATGAGTAGAACACTTCTTATTCACAAACTTAGAGCTAATGATGCCTACATTGGGAGATAGAAGTTCAAGAAGATACCTGTTCAGTTGAAGTTGTATCTGATGATGGAGGTACTTTCAGAGCAAGGTGATGATTGGTACAGCTTCCTTGATGTCCAGGGATGCTATTCCAAGTTTTACTTTGCTTTGAAACACTTTGAATCGAGCTATGGAACTTCAACTGCAAAACAAGAAAGTGAAAATGGTGGAACTGATTAGAGGAGTTACAGGTCGTGTTTGAGGTTTTGATTAGCTTCAAGGGATGTTAGGGAATGTGTTTGATGTGTTTTTAGCAAGGAAGCATGAAAGGGATAAGAGTTGACACTCAAACTGTAGCAGGTGCTCTGTTTGGGAAGCTTGAGGGTGGTTCTGTATTCTAGAGGGAAATGGAGGTGTTGGAGTCGTGTGCTAGCTCAGTTAGGATGTCTTGAATGTGTATAAAATATTTGCTTAAGGGTTCTATTGCTGAGATCAAAGTTCTGTTACCAAAATGCTAGGTTTCTTAACACTTAAGCAAGAAAAGGTCAAGTTGAGTTTTAGACAGCTAGAGGCCCCCCTAATGTGCTGCTAACCTTCCCCTTGATCAGTGTATTTTTTTCATAATCTTGTGCCAAAGAGATTTGATCTGTACTTGCTGATTTGCAACTTGACATAAAGCTCACTTTTTGCAAAAATGGTTAAAGTGCTTTATCTATTTTGGGATTAATCCATCATGCAATGCTTGAACACATAGAACATGTTCTTGGCACAAAGAGTTTGCATTAAATTTATGAGTGTTGGATGGTTTAGAGGCCTGTAATCAAGGGAAGCATGCTGATTTGAAAAATTGCACAAGTTAAGAACATGGAAATTGGCCAATTCAAAAGTGAGTTTTTGCCATATTGCAAAATTCGATTCTCTCAAGTCATGAGGTTGTTTGATGAGTTCTTGGACATTTTGGAAAGCTTGGAATGTGTACTACAATCCATCTTTGAAGTGCAAATTGAAATTACAAGTGGAAGTATATGGAAAATGGTTTTGAAGTTAGGTAAAAACCTTGCCTAAAATAGGTCAAAATTTCACTAAGTTAAGAATGGTTTAGTACCCTTGTTCCAAAAATTGTAACTTGAGCTACAAGCTTCTTTTGGGAAAACTTTGTGAATCAAAGTTGTAGATTATGCAATAGGCTACAACTTTTATGTTTTGACTTTTGCTTGAATCCAAATGAATCTTGGTGACAAAGTGGGGCAAAGTTAGGAAAAAATTAGGGTTTTTCATAACTTAGAAAAATTCTAAGTTATGAAAAATCTTCATTTCAAACCCTAATTTGCAATTTTGGATTTCTTGATGAACAAGTTTCATGATTTGGCATGTTTTGATGAAAAATGAATCTTGAATCTTGATTTTGACCAAAAAGTCAAAGTTTGACTTTTCAGTATACAGTCAAAATTGATCAATTGACTGGGAAATTCAAATGTCAATCTTGTGCATTTGGGATCTTTTGAACTTGTTGAGCATGTCAAGATAATTCCATGGGGTCCTTGAGTCCATATGTGAGCTTGGTGTGCCATTGGCTAGGTCAAACAGTCAAAAATTGCCTTTGTGCAGTCAAAACCCTAAAAATGACCATTTTGCCCTTTTGGTGATCTGATCAAATTTCCTGTGGAACTGTGATCCAAACTTGATCAAATGGTCCATATGAGTTTATAATGTTGATGTGGGTCAATTTTCATGAGATTTGACTGTCAATTGGCCACAGTTGACTTTTTCCCCAATACAGTTGATTTCTAGGTCAACTGTCCAATTGACTGGGCAAAACTTGGAATCAAGGCTTGAAACTTGATGTGGATAAACTTGGGAGTCCAATATGAAGCATGAAAGTCATCTTAGGCATTTTCGGTCAAAACATCTTGGTGCAAACACAAACCCTAATTTGGGTCAACAGTGCAAGGAGAAGTTTTGAGCAGATGAAACCCTAACTGAATCTTGATCTCCAAGGGCTTTGTGATGAGAAATGTTGAGAAAATGGGAGGGCAAATTTTGGGGTACAACAGTTTCCCCTGTTCAATCTTCTTGAACCTGAAGAGTTAGATTGGCAAGTTTGCCTTTCGTGACTCGAGGGTAAAAGGAGATTGGACACTAGAGTGCCCGAAAATTTGCACTTGTCCAAGCAATGGATGCGGGAATGGGCTTAGAGATGCCATTTGGAGATGGGCTTAACGATGCCATCTGGAAGAGTGACAGAAATTTGTCGGGGATGGGCTTAAAGATGCCATCTGGAATGAGTATCAGGAAGGTGTCCACGCTTTGGACCATCTCTGAATTGGGGGTCTGAAAAAGCAATAGATTGACATCCATGTCTGGAGAATCCGTGAACTGTTTTCAGGAGTCGAGATTGAATAAGCATTAGAGCAGCATCCGTTGTTGGGAAGCGTCCGTAAACTGTTTTCAAAAGTTGAGAAGAGTCTGAACAAGTGATAGGTTAACATCCGTTATTGGAGAACCCGTGAACTGTTTTCAGAAGTCTTGACGTTGAATAACCAATAGAGCAGCATCCGTTGTTGGGAAGCGTCCGTAAACTGTTTTCAAAAATTGCATCTGAACAAGTTGGTAGATTAACATCCGTTGTTGGGAAGAATCCGTAAACTGTTTTCAGAAGTCTTGAGAAGAATATGAACAAGTGATAGGTCAACATCCGTTACTTGGAGAACCCGTGAACTGTTTTCAGGAATCTTGGAGTTGAATAAGCAATAGAGCAACATCCGTTGTTGGGAAGCGTCCGTAAACTGTTTTCAAAAATTGCATCTGAACAAGTTGGTAGATTAACATCCGTTGTGGGGAAGAATCCATAAACTATTTTCAGAAGTCTTGAGAAGAAACTGAACAAGCGATAGGTTAACGTCCGTTACTTGGAGAACCCGTAAACTGTTTTCAAAAATCTTGAAGTTGGAGGAAGAACCGGTGTAGGGTTCCCTGATGATGAGCTCGTGTAAAACTGCATCTGGATGAATCTGGAATAAGCATTAGAATGTTGCCATGTCTGGGTCGCATCCGAACTATTCCTGGAAAGAATCTCGGAAGATAATGATTTTAGTCTGTCGACTGATCTTACCTGAAAAGGTAAAGAGTTAGTTGTATGTAATGTCATGATGCATGATGCAACGTATGTTATATGATATGAATGTAAATGAATGCGTATGTAAGCTGATGGGCTATCTTGCTGAGGATAGATGAATCCGAGATGGCTGAAGATAAAAGCATCTTGACTGCTGCCGGGATGAATAATTCCTTGGCTGTTGCTGGGGAAGAGAATTCCTGATGACTTCTACTGGGGAGTTCCAATCTAATAGACTCATGCTGAGGAGGTAAGACTGAGAATCTTCAGTTTGGTGGGAAGTATCTCTGAGGAGAGAAGGTTCACTAGTCTGGCTTCGCTGGGGATTAATAAATTGAAGCTTTAGCTTGGTTGGGGATACTGAAACTTAAACTCTGAGGGGAATTGAGTTCTGGAGGATTCTCTGGCTGGGGATTGTGTTGATAAGCTATGTTGGGGAACTCTGATGAACTTTGCTGGGGATAGGAAGAATTTTGGCGAGTGCGATCTTCTGTGGCAATATGCTGAGGATAACCCAGTTATAAGCCCTTGTGAGGAATAACTTTGAATAAAATTCGAGAGAGACGTCTGTACTCTGTAGGGGATAAGCTTCCAGAATCTACTGGGGATAAGCTTCAAAACTTGCTGGGGATATGGATTCCAAATCTCCTGGGGGTTTCCTTTGAAAGGGTATCAAGATACCCAACTGCACCTTCAACCTATCAGTAATCCTCTTTCTTGATTCATAAGGAAATGATTATGTTCAAATGCATATGCCTATTTAACAAAACATTGGACGTTTCTCAAAATAAAACAAATAGTGCAAGAGGAAAGAAAAGGGAAATGACACAAATTTTTGGGAAGAGTATTTGTATTGACTTTCTATGAATATATTTGTACAAAGGAGACAATCATCCTAGTAGGAGGATTTTGTCATAAATATTGAAAAATTTATACAAAATAAAGATGGCTATGTGAAATAATCCCATGGGATTCCGTTCTGCTATAGCCTTCACAACTCTGAATATCTGTCCATTCAATGCTTCGTCTGTCGATGCCTGGATTGATCAGAAGCCTGGAACTGGTTGATGAAGAGATTGTCTTTGAAGTGATCCGACGAGACATAGTCATACGCTTCAATTCCCTAATTTTTGCCTGAATCGCCCTTTCGGGTTTTCGATCCACCGGGAAACCCTTTTTTGCCCAAGCCTCCCTTTCGGGTTTTCAGCTTGCCGGGTGTACAACCTTTTTTAATTTTATCCCTAATTTTTGCCTGAACCGCCCTTTCGGGTTTTCGGTTCACCGGGATGCCCATTTTTGCCCAAGCCGCCCTTTCGGGTTTTCGACTTGTCGGGTTATTTTATGCGTAGTATCTTTTGACTATGTCTGCGTTCGCAGGGTGCGGCAAATCGTCGCCGTCCATGGTGGTCAGAATCATTGCACCACCAGAAAATATGCTCTTGATCACAAATGGTCCTTCATATGTAGGAGTCCATTTGCCCCTGGGATCACTTTGCGGCAGGATAATCCGCTTGATTACGAGATCTCTGACTTGATACACTTGACGTTTGACTTTCTTATTGAAGGCCTTGATCATCCGTTTTTGATACGTCTGACCATGGCATATAGCAGCGAGTCGCTTCTCGTCGATCAGATTGAGTTGATCAAGTCGGGTCTGCATCCAATCATCTTCATTCAAACCTGTGTCCTTCATAATCCTTAGAGAAGGAATCTGAACCTCCATAGGCAAGACAACTTCCATGCCATATACCAAAGAAAATGGGGTTGCCCCGGTTGAAGTACGTGTCGTCGTACGGTATCCATGCAGAGCAAACAGTAACATCTCATGCCAGTCTTTGTAAGTGACTGTCATTTTCTGAATGATCTTCTTAATGTTTTTGTTCGCAGCTTCAACAGCACCGTTCATCTTCGGCCGATAGGGAGATGAATTGTGATGATAAATCTTGAACTGTTCACACATTGCGGTGATCATCGTGTTATTCAAATTTGTACCGTTGTCTGTGATGATCCTGTCTGGAACACCATACCGGCATATGAGATTTTGCTTGATAAAGCGGGCAACCACATTTTTAGTAACAGAGGCGAAGGAAGTTGCTTCGACCCATTTGGTGAAATAGTCAATGGCAACCAGGATGAAGCGATGTCCGTTGGAAGCCGTGGGCTTGATCTCTCCAATCATGTCAATGCCCCACATTGCAAATGGCCATGGAGCAGTCAGAACATTGAGAGGAACCGGAGGGATATGAACTTTGTCAGCGTAGACTTGACATTTGTGGCAAGTACGGGAATGTTGATGGCAGTCAGCTTCCATGGTAGACCAGTAATAGCCTGCCCTTAGGATCTTCTTAGCCATTGTATGCCCGCTCAAGTGAGTGCCAAATGTGCCGTTGTGTATCTCAGTCATGATCAACTCTGCTTCAGCTTTGTCTACGCATCGGATTAATACACAATCATGGCTTCGTTTGTAAAGGATGTCGTTGCTCAGGAAGAACTTAGCAGCGAATTTCCTTAAGAACTTCTTGTCATTTACAGAAGCTCCTTCGGGGTAATCTCTAGTCTCGAGATACCTTTTGATCTCATGGAACCAGGGTTGTTCCACTACTTCTTCGGTATTAATCTCGTGACAATGTGCAGGTTCATCCATTCGCTCGATGGTGATTTGGGGAGCCTCGTTATCCCAGTTGAGTTTAAACATGGAGGACATTGTAGCTAGAGCATCTGCTAGCTGATTCTCTTCTCACGGGAAATGCTCGAAGGTAATTTGCTCGAAATGCGGCAACAATGTCAGGACATGTTCTTTGTATGGGATAAGATTAGGATGCTTGGTATCCCACTCTCCTTTGATTTGACTGATAACCAAAGCCGAGTCCCCAAATACGATCAAAGATTTGATCCCCAAGTCTATAGCAGCCTTGAGACCAAAGATGCAAGCTTCATACTCAGCCATGTTGTTTGTGCAGTTGAAGCAAAGTCGGGCCGTGAAAGGTGTGTGATAACCTTCCGGAGAAATGAGTATTGCACCGATACCGTTTCCAAGTGCATTTGAAGCACCATCAAAGTACAGGGTCCATCGGGATCCCTTTTCGGGTCCGTCATACGGTCTGTTACCTTCAATGTTGTCCAAATTCATGATGTCTTCGTCTGGGAAGTCAAATCTCATGGGTTGGTAATCTTCGATAGCTTGATGAGCCAGATGGTCAGCTAGTACACTCCCTTTTATAGCTTTTTGAGTGGTGTACTGGATGTCATACTCAGTTAGGATCATCTACCATCTGGCTATTCTTCCAGATAAAGCGGGCTTTTCAAAAATATACTTGATAGGATCCATTTTAGAAATCAACAAGGTAGTATGAGTCAACATATACTGTCTTAGTCGGCGAGCAGCCCATACCTAAGCGCAGCAAGTTTTCTCGAGCAATGAGTAGCGAGTCTCACAGTCGGTAAACTTTTTGCTAAGGTAATAAAAAGCATGCTCTTTTCGACCAGACTTGTCATGCTGGCCCAAAACACACCCTATTGAGTTATCCAAGACGGTCAGATACATGATCAATGGTCTTCCTTCGACGGGTGGCATCAGAATAGGAGGTTCTAGCAAATACTCCTTGATCTTATCGAAAGCAGCTTGGCAATCGTCGTTCCATTCGACTACCTGATCTTTCTTCAAGAGTTTGAAAATTGGCTCACAGGTAGAAGTCAGATGAGAGGTGAATCTGGCAATATAGTTTAAGCGCCCCAAGAACCCTCTAACCTCCTTTTCAGTACGGGGAGAAGGCATCTCTTGTATTGCTTTCACTTTTGCTGGATCGACTTCAATGCCTTTGTTGCTTACAATGAATCCTAGAAGTTTACCAGACCTAACTCCAAAAGTGCACTTACTTGGATTCAGCCTGAGTTTGTATTCTTTCAATCTGGCAAACAGCTTTTCTAGATGTTCAAGGTGCTCTTCCTCTGTTTGTGACCGAGCTATCATATCGTCTACGTAAACTTCAATCTCATGATGTATCATATCATGAAACAAAGCTACCATGGCGCGTTGATAAGTTGCCCCTGCATTCTTCAGCCCGAACTGCATCACCTTGTAACAGAAAGTGCCCCATTGTGTGACAAAGTTGTTTTCTCCATGTCCTCGGGGGCCATTTTGATTTGATTGTAGCCCGAGAATCCATCCATGAAGGAAAACACTTTGTGCTGAGCTGTATTGTCGATCAAAATGTCAATGTGTGGTAGCGGAAAATCATCTTTGGGGCTGGCCCTATTCAAATCTCGGTAGTCCACACACATCCTGACTTTGCCATCTTTCTTAGGTACTGGCACGATGTTAGCGACCCATTGAGGATAGGACGTAACAGCCAGAAATCCAGCGTCGAATTGCTTCATCACTTCTGCTTTGATTTTTTCAGACATGTCAGGCCTCATTCGGCGGACTTTTTGCTTGATCGGTGGACAATCCTCTCTTGTGGGGAGACGGTGAACCACGATGTCTGTATCTAAACCCGGCATGTCTTCATAAGACCAAGCGAAGATTTCAACATACTCATTCAACAACCGTATCAGGCGTTCCTTGACACTTGGTTCCAGATTGGCACCCACTTGTACCTCCTTCCGGTCTTCCTCGGTCCCTAAGTTGACAGTTTCCAATGACTATTCGGGAGGTAAGATGGCTCTTTCCTCTTGCTGTAGGAGTCTGGCTAGTTCCCCTGGTACTTCACAACCTTCGTCATCTTCATACTCGGCTTGATTGACCAGATCTTCAGAGTTTTTGAAGGATATAGCAGAATAGTCACCCATGGAATCCGGAGTGGATGGGTACCTGCATTTGTGAGTATGGGTGTGTGTAAGGGATAGCCATCCTTAAACAAAAAATGCAAAAGGAAAGAAAATGAACACAAGCAGTTTATCAAATGAAAAACGTCCAATGAATCATTAAACATGGCATATGGATATGGAAAATAATCAAAACCCTTACAAATGGACCTACATGCCCCGGGCAAGGCATGAGGTGAAAAGATAATGTACGGATTGTTTGAAAATAAATATTACAGACCAATAGGAAATGTTTGACAGATAAATTACTGATGAATAAAAGTGATGGGGACAAAGTCTTTTGCCTCCCAGTTGCACAATCCTCCTTTGACAGTCGGGTAAATCCACTCTTCGATGTTGCTCTCTTTGTCTTCATCTTCCAAAGCGTTGATTCCGTAGGGAGAAATTTTGACTGGCGCTCTTTCAATCTTCGAATGGCGCATAGCTTTCTGGCCTGCGGTAGTGAACCCTAATCCAAATTTGTCGGTCTTATATGGAATATCAGGCAACTGCCCCCACGCTGAATTCTTCCCTTCCTTTATTGCGGTCCTTGCGTCCTCCAGAGATGCCATCCTGGCCATCTGCCTCGGTGTCTCAACTGCCAACTTTGCTACTGTTATTTCAGGAAGGACTTCTTCGAAATGCTGAAAAGGCGTCTCAATGAACTCCCCTTCTACCTCCACATACCGGAAAGAGTTCAAGTGGCTAATCATGTACTCCTCTTCGCCATGGACGGTAATAATCTTTCCCTTGACAGGATAATTCAACATCTGATGTAAGGAGGAGGTGACTGCCCCAGCATGGTGTATCCAAGGCCTACCCAACAAGCAAGAGTATGATGGACGAATGTCCATCACATAGAAAGTAGATTTAAACACCTCAGTGCCTATCTTGATGGGAATTTCAACCTCCCCATGGACCATTCTCTTCGAACCATCGAAAGCTCTGACAACAATATCACTTGGCTTCAACTCCAACCCTTCACAATCTAGTCAGTCCAAGGCCTTCTTAGGCAGTACATTCAGCGACGAACCAGTGTCGACCAAGACATGTGCGAGAGTAGTTCCTCGACATTCGACTGAAATGTGCAAAGCATCATTGTGGTTTCTACCTTTAGGAGTTAGGTCGGCATCAGAGAAACCTAATCCATTGTCCGCAGTAAGGCTAGCCACGCAATTTTGAAATTGATCCGCAGAGGTTTCCTGGGGCACATGGGCTGCCTTCAGGAATTTTCTCAGAGCTTTAGCGTGCGCTTCCGAGAAAAGTAGTAGTGCCAGCATGGAGATCTTTGAGGGGGTTTGCCCCAGTTGTTCTACCACATCGTAATCACTCCTTTTGATTATCTTCAAGATCTCATCCATTTCCTTCTTGGAGGTTTCCGGGATAACCAAGGGTTGAGCTCTCGTCCTGACGAGCTCATCTTGGATTCCCTTACCTTTATCAGCAGTGGTAGGAGAGACAGTACTAGGAACAACAACATCTTCAATCAATGGAGTTCTAGCAGACAGTTTTATTGGTGCAGGGATGACCTTGTCGGCAGATGAGGGTCCAAAGATTGCTCTTGGAGGGGCAATCTCTGGAGAAAATATTCTCCCGCTCCGGGTGATTTTGCTCGTGCCTGCAATGTTACCAATGCTGGCTTCTTCATCATCTGAACTCTCTTCAGTTACTTCGATTTGTTTAATACCATGGTAGTAGACGTCGCCGCCGTAGTTCCATGGTATTGACTTCTCAGAAACATAGGGGACAGGCCCTGGCATTGTTATCTTCAAAGGAACAGATTTCGTAGCTGGTGTAATCTTAACAGGCTTTCTGACGGCCTTTGGAAAGATTGGCGTGAATGGTTATGATTGAGACATCCTCAGTATGGGTTGGAACAGCAGAAACTTTTTCAAACAAAATTTGTCGACTATCCATTAGGCCTTGGATGCCTTTCTTCAGTAACGGACAATCAAACGGCAGAGAGTAGCAACAATAGCAGTCTTCTTTACATCCCGGGAAGTTCCCGGCCCTTAACAGATTCAACTTGATGGTTAGCAATGGAGTTATCAGATCATTGACGTCAGCAACATACAAATCTTCTTCAATGGCATTGACATTTCGGCCGTGCTTCGGCATGGGAGCAGATATCACATTAGGCTTCTCCGGAGCGTCAAACTCCACCTCCTTCGCCTCTATCAGGTCTTGGATTTTATGCTTGAGTGCCCAACAGTCGTTGGTGTCGTGCCCGACACTGTCAGAAATGGCAGGCGCATTTAGCATTAGGATGATAATGCGGAGAGGACGTATTCACATTCTTTGGTGCCTCTTTGATAGTGGCGAGATTCAATTTCAACAGATGGGGAAGCACTTGCGCTGGCGTCATATTAATGCGGGTGAACTTCCGTTGTGGCCGTTCCACCCGTTGTTGATTTGGTCTGGACTGGTTATAGTGAGGCTGCTCACTTGAAGGGTTTTGGATCATTACGGCCCCCACAGTCGGCCGACGCTCAGTCTTCCCTGCTCTTCTCTGAGAATATACCATAGCCGTTTCCTTCTTAAAAGGCTTCTTCTTAACACTTGCAGCAACACCCTTCTGAATTTTTCCTAACTTGATGCCAGCTTCTATTCTTTCGCCTGTTAAGATCAAATCGGTAAACCCCGCGGAAGAGTTACCAATCAGATGATTGAAAAATGGCCCAGATAGGGTCCCTAGAAACATATCAACAAGTTCACGGTCGGTTAAAGGTGGTTGCACCCTGCCAGCCAAATCCCTCCATTTTTGTGCATATTCTTTGAATCCTTCACCGGTTCCCAGTGACATACCCTGAAGTTGGGTACGTGTGGGAGCGAGGTCAGAATTATACTGGTATTGTTTGTAAAAGGCGGTGGCCAAGTCTTCCCAATTTCGGACGCTGGTTCCCTCTAGCTGATAAAACCACTCCAATTGAGCCCCAGAAAGGCTGTCTTGAAAGAAATGGATCCAAAGGTTTTTATCTGCCGTATAGGGTTGGATCTTTCTTACGTAGGACCTGAGATGCATTTTTGGACAGGACAGCCCATCATACCTCACAAATACTGGCACTTTGAACTTTGGGGGAATCACAATCCCGGCAACCAAACCCAAGTCTTCAAAATCCAAACCCGGTACTCTTTGTAGCTCCATGGCGGCCAACCTGTCTTCTAAACCCTTGTATTTATCATCAGCTGGAGGGTATTGTTGATCAGAGTAGTCTTCATCCTCTTCGACCTCTTCTTCTTCCACATCGGACTCGGAAGGTACCGCAGCCCCACCTCCTTTGCTGGTTCCTTCATCAGAAATAGGAGGAAATTCAAGTACTCTCCGAGCTTCTCTGTTAAATCTTCTCCCTAAAGTAGCCACCCCGAGTCTCTTTTTCTTCTTTTTCACTGGATCTTTATTCCCCAGCAAGGTCTTGAGATCCTCCTGACCTTTAGCCAAGGTTGTCAGGAGTTGCTGGAACTGTGCATTTTGAGCTTGCAGGTCTTTGACTGTTTGCTCGAGATCCATCCTACTGAAATAAACAGCAGACAGATAAGGAAAACTGGCGTGAGACCTGCTTATTCACATGATGAATGGTATGCTTATGCATGCAATGCATTCAAGGATTTAGAACATTCAAAATTGTTGCAGACAAAGAAGAACGCACGTCATATTAATAAGAAGAAATTTGTTAGTACATAAATGCCCCATGGGCCAAATATTACAAAATAACTTCTCAAGGTAAAAAGACATTGCGCATCCTCTTTGGTGCGATGTAGGTGTTGAGGGCCTCTTGCTCATGGAGTCGGCGGGTAAGCTCTAGAACCTTCTTCTCACTAGCGTAGAAGCTGGCTTCGAAAGTGTTTCGTTCCTCCTTGAGCTGAATCCAACTTTTCTGCATTTCCTCTCACGATGTAGGCATGTTTGGATGTAGGATGGTGTAGGGAACCTCTCCTTCCATGACGGGCTCTTTAATCACAGGGAGAACATGAGGATAAGGCATCATTAGACTCTGGGCTCGGGCTCGTACCCACTTGAGATAAGGCTCAAGAGGGATGGAGTTCTTGTGTTCCAGTGTCTTGCTGTCAACCTTGTTGGGTCTTCCCCAAGCTTTGATGAATCTTTGGCGAAGTCCTTGCGCATCGTTGTCGAAGTCAAAAACTAGGTCAAGAATCAACATATCATGAGGGCCATCCCTCCGTGCATATCCAAATTTCCTCAAAGCTAGGAAAGGGTTGTAGGTGATACCTCCTCTGATCCCAAGTAATGGGACATTAGGGAACTCTCCACAACGATCGACGATGATGACATTTTCTCTGGACCGAGAACACCAATGTACATCAGAGTGAGTAAGAGTCATCAATCGTTGGGACCACCTTGAGCCTTGGTCATTCTTCAAGACAGATTGTGGAAGGTACGAAATAAACCACCTTGCAAGGAGAGGAGTACAGCACATGAGAACACCCCTCTTTCTCATTGTTCGTGTGTAAAATGAGTGAAGGATGTCCCCAAGCAATGTTGGTATTGGATTTCTGGACAAGAAGATTTTGACGGCGTTGACATCTACCAATTGGTCAGAATTTGGGAACAAGACCAACCCATAGATAAGGAGTGCCACAATTTCTTCAAAGGCTTGTAGGTCCAATGAATTCCAACATTCTTGTGCCTTCTCAAACAAGAATTTTGCTAAGAATCCTTTGACGCCGCTTCTGGTTTCCCAATGCCCCTTGATTTCAGATGGCTGTAGATGTAATGCTCGAGCAACATCTTCCGGCTTTGGTTCCTTTTCCGTACCGTTGAAGGGTAGTTGATTAAGGATAGAGATTCTTAGGAGTTGATAAAACTCCTCCAAAGTGGGCACCAACTGGTAATCAGGGAAAGTGAAACAGTGGTGAAGAGGGTCAAAGAACTGGAATAGCACTTTCATCATGTCTTCTTCAATGTTGGTGTTGACTAAGATGAGCAGTCTACCATGTCTTTCACTGAAGGATGAGCTTTCCGGAATTCTTGAGGTGAGCTCCTTGAGTTGAGGGGAGATTCTCACAAGGTTGACTTGGATGGTGTTTCTGCGAGGAATTTCCATGACCTACAAAACAAGAACAAAGATGAAGATCCAAACCCTTGAAATGGTTAGTGAATGCATATGATGCTTCATGATGTTTATGATGTATGCACAAAACATATGTACAAGCAAATCACACCAAACCCTAATTTCAGGCTTGCATGAGGTTTCATAGGTAAGTACCCTCTTGAGTGTAGTTGGCTTAAAAACCTGTCCTATAAATAGTAACTGGGTTCTAAGGAGCTCAATATCATGGGATTGTTTTCATTGTTCATTGTTTTAGTTTAGCCACTTAACTAGCGACCAAAATATTCAAAGAAAACAACCCTCAATGAGTGTAGTATCGAGTATCTACCAACTTCGGACTGCACCAAAGCCGGTCATCTCACTACCCCTAATAAAAGGCCAAGATGGTCAAGTAAGGTTCTAGGTCATTAGTGCTTAGTGACATCACTCAGCGGCCCCGTACTCTCCTTGATTGAACTCAAGGGTTACCGGTACTCACAAATATGTCGCACTAATATAGCTATTGCTTTGACCGTGTCGGTATACCCCGCACAGTTTCCACAACGTATTGCTATCTATGAATGTTTCCCAAAATCAGGGTGTAGGATTGCAAACCCAAACAAGAGAGCCAAGATATAAAGCAATCAAATCAAACAATTAGTCATGCAAGAAGGTGATCTAAGCCATAAGGTTACTCCACTTTTAAATTGTCCCCAGCAGAGTCGCCAGTTCTGTTGTACGGTGGGAGAACTGACTATGGTTTTGCGTTTGTTTTTGCAAATGTTTCGGTTGAGCAAGAGTCGCCACCGACTTTTTATTTTATCCTAAGGAAATGTTAAAAAGCACAGCAAAAACCTTTGAGATGTTTTCTTGGGTTCAGGGAGTAGATTATAGAAAGGGAAGGTATTAGCACCCTTTTTATCCATGGTTATCCATGGGCTCTTAGGTACTTGCTTAGATCAACTTGCCTTGTTTTTTTCAATTATTTGAAATGGTGCTTTGTGCGTGGTTTTGAAAATGTTTTGAAAAAGATGCCTTGTCTAGGCAACCCTTGTAACAATTCTTTACTCGAATGTTTTACAAAAGGTGTTTGTCTTTTTGAAAAGATTTTTCAAGGTTTTTGAAAGTTGTTTTGAAAGTGTAGTGATGTGTGGTTTGAAAAAATAGGCAAGTGTTTTTGTTTTGCAAGTTTGATTCAAGTAACTAAGAGGTTGTCCACTCCTAAATTTCTCAAAGATTTCTCCTATGTTTTTAACCCTTTTAACAAGTTTGTTCCACCATTGCATTTGGTGGACAATCTTGTGTTAGGATGTGAAAGGGACAGGCGCGGGTCATCGCTTAGACCATAATTGCAATGGTGCCAAGTATCTTTGGGCAATTTTTCCTTGGAGGGACTTGATCATTTTTTAGGCAACTTTCGAAAGCGTCATCGAGGGACTATGATCATTTGATTGTTTTGTTTTGTTTTGTCCAAAGAGACCTAACATGCAATATGGCCCATTATTGAAGGCAACAAGTGGAATACCCTAGGGGTGCAAGTGTGATTAGTGTTGTCCATTTTCATGCTTGTTTATCTTGAAATTAGGTCAAACTATTTTTGTTGTTTTTGATTCGCATACAAACCCTAATTCTAACATGGTATATTTAGAAAGCATTAAAGTGCGAAAAATAAAGTTCCTAGGTTATTACAACATAATATATGGGAAGGGGGGTACAAATGTTCAAATGGGGGTATTTTGACAAGGAATTTAAACCTAACTATTACATCAAAGTTGGAATTATTTACAAGATATTTAATTGCACAAATAAAATGGAAATAAAATAAATATGCAAAATGCAAAAAGGGTTTTTATATGTATATAAAAAAGAGTATTTTTATGTCAAATAAAAATAAAATGAAAAGTATTATTTTTTTTGGAGTTTTTGTGTTTTAAGGGTAAAACCCTAATTTTATTAAGTAAATATATTAATTATTCAATATGTACAATATTTAATAATTATATACAAAAATAAAATAAAATGAAGTATATTTATAAAAAATTATTTTTTGAGGTCAAATATTAATAAAAGAAGAATGTAGGTATTTTGTATTTTAACCTAAATATACTAGTATATATATAAACATCTTTATTATTTACTAAATATATATTATATATACAAAAATAATAATATTTAATATTTATAAAAAAATATATTTTATATAAAATATTTTCAGAAGATAAAAGAAAATAAAAATGAAGAAATGAATGTGTTTACATTATTTTTTGGTATTTTTAAATAAAAGTAAGTTTATATATTTATTTATGTACAAATGTCAATATAAACAAATAAATGCCTAAAAAATATAAAAATGGTGTAAAAATATTTTTTATGTTTTTTAATATTATTAGCAAAAATAAATAAATCAGAATAAAAAGAGAAAAGTCAAAGAATCATTAAAACAAACAAAATGGGCTCAGGGGGTATGAAAGCAAAAATAGAGTGTGAAGAGAAATAGCACAACAGGCCCAGCCCACCAAGTCTTTCTTCAACCTCCAGCCAGAAAATGTTCAAAAAACGCGCGCCTGTACACTGATTCAAACATCTGGATTCCTTGATTTTTGCACAAACTTACAACACCAAAAATGTTAAGCATTGAATCACGATTCTAAATATGTAAAGAACACCTCCTAACTCTCAGAAATGAGAGAGAATTTTATCATTCCCAAATCCTAACCTAACTTTTTATCAACATTCAGACCTTAAATTCTCATAGCTCAGGCAAAATAAATGGAAGGTAAAAGTATGTATAGTTTCAGGGGCATGAGTAGAACACTTCTTATTCACAAACTTAGAGCTAATGATGCCTACATTGGGAGATAGAAGTTCAAGAAGATACCTGCTCAGTTGAAGTTGTATCTGATGATGGAGGTACTTTCAGAGCAAGGTGATGATTGGTACAGCTTCCTTGATGTCCAGGGATGCTATTCCAAGTTTTACTTTGCTTTGAAACACTTTGAATCGAGCTATGGAACTTCAACTGCAAAACAAGAAAGTGAAAATGGTGGAACTGATTAGAGGAGTTACAGGTCGTGTTTGAGGTTTTGATTAGCTTCAAGGGATGTTAGGGAATGTGTTTGATGTGTTTTTAGCAAGGAAGCATGAAAGGGATAAGAGTTGACACTCAAACTGTAGCAGGTGCTCTGTTTGGGTAGCTTGAGGGTGGTTCTGTGTTCTAGAGGGCAATGGAGGTGTTGGAGTCGTGTGCTAGCTCAGTTAGGATGTCTTGAATGTGTACAAAATATTTGCTTAAGGGTTCTATTGCTGAGATCAAAGTTCTGTTACCAAAATGCTAGGTTTCTTAACACTTAAGCAAGAAAAGGTCAAGTTGAGTTTTAGACAGCTAGAGGCCCCCCTAATGTGCTGCTAACCTTCCCCTTGATCAGTGTGTTTTGTTCATAATCTTTTGCCAAAGAGATTTGATCTGTACTTGCTGATTTGCAACTTGACATAAAGCTCACTTTTTGCAAAAATGGTTAAAGTGCTTTATCTATTTTGGGATTAATCCATCATGCAATGCTTGAATACATAGAACATGGTCTTGGCACAAAGAGTTTGCATTAAATTTATGAGTGTTGGATGGTTTAGAGGCCTGTAATCAAGGGAAGCATGCTGATTTGAAAAATTGCACAAGTTATGAACATGGAAATTGGCCAATTCAAAAGTGAGTTTTTGCCATATTGCAAAATTCGATTCTCTCAAGTCATGAGGTTGTTTGATGAGTTCTTGGACATTTTGGAAAGCTTGGAATGTGTACTACAACCCATCTTTGAAGTGCAAATTGAAATTACAAGTGGAAGTATATGGAAAATGGTTTTGAAGTTAGGTAAAAACCTTGCCTAAAATAGGTCAAAATTTCACTAAGTTAAGAATGGTTTAGTACCCTTGTTCCAAAAATTGTAACTTGAGCTACAAGCTTCTTTTGGGAAAACTTTGTGAATCAAAGTTGTAGATTATGCAATAGGCTACAACTTTCATTTTTTGACTTTTGCTTGAATCCAAATGAATCTTGGTGAGAAAGTGGGGCAAAGTTAGGAAAAAATTAGGGTTTTTCATAACTTAGAAAAATTCTAAGTTATGAAAAATCTTCATTTCAAACCCTAATTTGCAATTTTGGATTTCTTGATGAACAAGTTTCATGATTTGGCATGTTTTGATGAAAAATGAATCTTGAATCTTGATTTTGACCAAAAAGTCAAAGTTTGACTTTTCAGTATACAGTCATAATTGATCAATTGACTGGGAAATTCAATTGTCAATCTTGTGCATTTGGGATCTTTTGAACTTGTTGAGCATGTCAAGATTATTCCATGGGGTCCTTGAGTCCATATGTGAGCTTGGTGTGCCATTGGCTAGGTCAAACAGTCAAAAATTGCCTTTGTGCAGTCAAAACCCTAAAAATGACCATTTTGCCCTTTTGGTGATCTGATCAAATTTCCTGTGGAACTGTGATCCAAACTTGATCAAATGGTCCATGTGAGTTTATAATGTTGATGTGGGTCAATTTTCATGAGATTTGACTGTCAATTGGCCACAGTTGACTTTTTCCCCAATACAGTTGATTTCTAGGTCAATTGTCCAATTGACTGGGCAAAACTTGGAATCAAGGCTTGAAACTTGATGTGGATAAACTTGGGAGTCCAATATGAAGCATGAAAGTCATCTTAGGCATTTTCGGTCAAAACATCTTGGTGCAAACACAAACCCTAATTTGGGTCAACAGTGCAAGGAGAAGTTTTGAGCAGATGAAACCCTAACTGAATCTTGATCTCCAAGGGCTTTGTGATGAGAAATGTTGAGAAAATGGGAGGGCAAATTTTGGGGTACAACAGTTGCCCCTGTTCAATCTTCTTGAACCTGAAGAGTTAGATTGGTAAGTTTGCCTTTCGTGACTCGAGGGTAAAAGGAGATTGGACACTAGAGTGCTCGGAAATTTGCACTTGTCCAAGCAATGGATGCGGGAATGGGCTTAGAGATGCCATTTGGAGATGGGCTTAACGATGCCATCTGGAAGAGTGACAGAAATTTGTCGGGGATGGGCTTAAAGATGCCATCTGGAATGAGTATCAGGAAGGTGTCCACGCTTTGGACCATCTCTGAATTGGGGGTCTGAAAAAGCAATAGATTGACATCCATGTCTGGAGAATCCATGAAATGTTTTCAGGAGTCGAGATTGAATAAGCATTAGAGCAGCATCCGTTGTTGGGAAGCGTCCGTAAACTGTTTTCAAAAGTTGAGAAGAGTCTGAACAAGTGATAGGTTAACATCCGTTATTGGAGAACCCGTGAACTGTTTTCAGAAGTCTTGAGGTTGAATAACCAATAGAGCAGCATCCGTTGTTGGGAAGCGTCCGTAAACTGTTTTCAAAAATTGCATCTGAACAAGTTGGTAGATTAACATCCGTTGTTGGGAAGAATCCGTAAACTGTTTTCAGAAGTCTTGAGAAGAATCTGAACAAGTGATAGGTCAACATCCGTTACTTGGAGAACCCGTGAACTGTTTTCAGGAATCTTGGAGTTGAATAAGCAATAGAGCAACATCCGTTGTTGGGAAGCGTCCGTAAACTGTTTTCAAAAATTGCATCTGAACAAGTTGGTAGATTAACATCCGTTGTGGGGAAGAATCCATAAACTATTTTCAGAAGTCTTGAGAAGAAACTGAACAAGCGATAGGTTAACGTCCGTTACTTGGAGAACCCGTAAACTGTTTTCAGAAATCTTGAAGTTGGAGGAAGAACCGGTGTAGGGTTCCCTGATGATGAGCTCGTGTAAAACTGCATCTGGATGAATCTGGAATAAGCATTAGAATGTTGCCATGTCTGGGTCGCATCCGAACTATTCCTGGAAAGAATCTCGGAAGATAATGATTTTAGTTTGTCGACTGATCTTGCCTGAAAAGGTAAAGAGTTAGTTGTATGTAATGTCATGATGCATGATGCAACGTATGTTATATGATATGAATGTAAATGAATGCGTATGTAAGCTGATGGGCTATCTTGCTGAGGATAGATGAATCCGAGATGGCTGAAGATAAAAGCATCTTGACTGCTGCCGGGATGAATAATTCCTTGGCTATTGCTGGGGAAGAGAATTCCTGATGACTTCTACTGGGGAGTTCCAATCTAATAGACTCATGCTGAGGAGGTAAGACTGAGAATCTTCAGTTTGGTGGGAAGTATCTCTGAGGAGAGAAGGTTCACTAGTCTGGCTCTGCTGGGGATTGATAAATTGAAGCTTTAGCTTGGTTGGGGATACTGAAACTTAAACTCTGAGGGGAATTGAGTTCTGGAGGATTCTCTGGCTGGGGATTGTGTTGATAAGCTATGTTGGGGAACTCTGATGAACTCTGCTGGGGATAGGAAGAATTTTGGCGAGTGCGATCTTCCGTGGCAATATGCTGAGGATAACCCAGTTATAAGCCCTTGTGAGGAATAACTTTGAATAAAATTCGGGAGAGACGTTTGTACTCTGTAGGGGATAAGCTTCCAGAATCTATTGGGGATAAGCTTCAAAACTTGCTGGGGATATGTATTCCAAATCTCCTGGGGGTTTCCTTTGAAAGGGTATCAAGATACCCAACTGCACCTTCAACCTATCAGTAATCCTCTTTCTTGATTCATAAGGAAATGATTATGTTCAAATGCATATGCCTATTTAACAAAACATTGGACGTTTCTCAAAATAAAACAAATAGTGCAAGAGGAAAGAAAAGGGAAATGACACAAATTTTTGGGAAGAGTATTTGTATTGACTTTCTATGAATATATTTGTACAAAGGAGACAATCATCCTAGTAGGAGGATTTTGTCATAAATATTGAAAAATTTATACAAAATAAAGATGGCTATGTGAAATAATCCCATGGGATTCCGTTCTGCTATAGCCTTCACAACTCTGAATATCTGTCCATTCAATGCTTCGTCTGCCGATGCCTGGATTGATCAGAAGCCTGGAACTGGTTGATGAAGAGATTGTCTTTGAAGTGATCCGACGAGACATAGTCATACGCTTCAATTCCCTAATTTTTGCCTGAATCGCCCTTTCGGGTTTTCGATCCACCGGGAAACCCTTTTTTGCCCAAGCCG
Source organism: Vicia faba (assembly GCA_948472305.1). Classification (NCBI taxonomy): domain Eukaryota; kingdom Viridiplantae; phylum Streptophyta; class Magnoliopsida; order Fabales; family Fabaceae; genus Vicia; species Vicia faba. The sequence continues at coordinate 1,187,883,660 of OX451740.1, read as the reverse complement.
CCCTTTCGGGTTTTCAGCTTGCCGGGTGTACAGCCTTTTTTAATTTTATCCCTAATTTTTGCCTGAACCGCCCTTTCGGGTTTTCGGTTCTCCGGGATGCCCATTTTTGCCCAAGCCGCCCTTTCGGGTTTTCGACTTGTCGGGTTATTTTATGCGTAGTATCTTTTGACTATGTCTGCGTTCGCAGGGTGCGGCAAATCGTCGCCGTCCATGGTGGTCAGAATCATTGCACCACCAGAAAATATGCTCTTGATCACAAATGGTCCTTCATATGTAGGAGTCCATTTGCCCCTGGGATCACTTTGCGGCAGGATAATCCGCTTGATTACGAGATCTCCGACTTGATACACTTGACGTTTGACTTTCTTATTGAAGGCCTTGATCATCCGTTTTTGATACGTCTGACCATGGCATATAGCAGCGAGTCGCTTCTCGTCGATCAGATTGAGTTGATCAAGTCGGGTCTGCATCCAATCATCTTCATTCAAACCTGTGTCCTTCATAATCCTTAGAGAAGGAATCTGAACCTCCATAGGCAGGAGAACTTCCATGCCATATACCAAAGAAAATGGGGTTGCCCCGGTTGAAGTACGTACCGTCGTACGGTATCCATGCAGAGCAAATGGTAACATCTCATGCCAGTCTTTGTAAGTGACTGTCATTTTCTGAATGATCTTCTTAATGTTTTTGTTCGCAGCTTCAACAACACCGTTCATCTTCGGCCGATAGGGAGATGAATTGTGATGATAAATCTTGAACTGTTCGCACAATGCGGTGATCATCGTGTTATTCAGATTTGTACCGTTGTCTGTGATGATCCTGTCTGGAACACCATACCGGCATATGAGATTTTGCTTGATAAAGCGGGCAACCACATTTTTAGTAACAGAGGCGAAGGAAGTTGCTTCGACCCATTTGGTGAAATAGTCAATGGCAACCAGGATGAAGCGATGTCCGTTGGAAGCCGTGGGCTTGATCTCTCCAATCATGTCAATGCCCCACATTGCAAATGGCCATGGAGCAGTCAGAACATTGAGAGGAACCGGAGGGATATGAACTTTGTTAGCGTAGACTTGACATTTGTGGCAAGTACGGGAATGTTGATGGCAGTCAGCTTCCATGGTAGACCAGTAATAGCCTGCCCTTAGGATCTTCTTAGCCATTGTATGCCCGCTCAAGTGAGTGCCAAATGTGCCGCTGTGTATCTCAGTCATGATCAACTCTGCTTCAGCTTTGTCTACGCATCGGAGTAATACACAATCATGGCTTCGTTTGTAAAGGATGTCGTTGCTCAGGAAGAACTTAGCAGCGAATTTCCTTAAGAACTTCTTGTCATTTACAGAAGCTCCTTCGGGGTAATCTCTAGTCTCGAGATACCTTTTGATCTCATGGAACCAGGGTTGTTCCACTACTTCTTCGGTATTAATCTCGTGACAATGTGCAGGTTCATCCATTCGCTCGATGGTGATTTGGGGAGCCTCGTTATCCCAGTTGAGTTTAAACATGGAGGACATTGTAGCTAGAGCATCTGCTAGCTGATTCTCTTCTCACGGGAAATGCTCGAAGGTAATTTGCTCGAAATGCGGCAACAATGTCAGGACATGTTCTTTGTATGGGATAAGATTAGGATGCTTGGTATCCCACTCTCCTTTGATTTGACTGATAACCAAAGCCGAGTCCCCAAATACGATCAAAGATTTGATCCCCAAGTCTATAGCAGCCTTGAGACCAAAGATGCAAGCTTCATACTCAGCCATGTTGTTTGTGCAGTTGAAGCAAAGTCGGGCCGTGAAAGGTGTGTGATAACCTTCCGGAGAAATGAGTATTGCACCGATACCGTTTCCAAGTGCATTTGAAGCACCATCAAAGTACAGGGTCCACCGGGATCCCTTTTCGGGTCCGTCATACGGTCTGTTACCTTCAATGTTATCCAAATTCATGATGTCTTCGTCTGGGAAGTCAAATCTCATGGGTTGGTAATCTTCGATAGCTTGATGAGCCAGATGGTCAGCTAGTACACTCCCTTTTATAGCTTTTTGAGTGGTGTACTGGATGTCATACTCAGTTAGGATCATCTGCCATCTGGCTATTCTTCCAGATAAAGCGGGCTTTTCGAAAATATACTTGATAAAATCCATTTTAGAAATCAACAAGGTAGTATGAGTCAACATATACTGTCTTAGTCGGCGAGCAGCCCATACCTAAGCGCAGCAAGTTTTCTCGAGCAATGAGTAGCGAGTCTCACAGTCGGTAAACTTTTTGCTAAGGTAATAAATAGCATGCTCTTTTCGACCAGACTTGTCATGCTGGCCCAAAACACACCCCATTGAGTTATCCAAGACGGTCAGATACATGATCAATGGTCTTCCTTCGACGGGTGGCATCAGAATAGGAGGTTCTAGCAAATACTCCTTGATCTTATCGAAAGCAGCTTGGCAATCGTCGTTCCATTCGACTACCTGATCTTTCTTCAAGAGTTTGAAAATTGGCTCACAGGTAGAAGTCAGATGAGAGGTGAATCTGGCAATATAGTTTAAGCGCCCCAAGAACCCTCTAACCTCCTTTTCAGTACGGGGAGCAGGCATCTCTTGTATTGCTTTCACTTTTGCTGGATCGACTTCAATGCCTTTGTTGCTTACAATGAATCCTAGAAGTTTACCAGACCTAACTCCAAAAGTGCACTTACTTGGATTCAGCCTGAGTTTGTATTCTTTCAATCTGGCAAACAGCTTTTCTAGATGTTCAAGGTGCTCTTCCTCTGTTTGTGACCGAGCTATCATATCGTCTACGTAAACTTCAATCTCATGATGTATCATATCATGAAACAAAGCTACCATGGCGCGTTGATAAGTTGCCCCTGCATTCTTCAGCCCGAACGGCATCACCTTGTAACAGAAAGTGCCCCATTGTGTGACAAAGTTGTTTTCTCCATGTCCTCGGGGGCCATTTTGATTTGATTGTAGCCCGAGAATCCATCCATGAAGGAAAACACTTTGTGCTGAGCTGTATTGTCGATCAAAATGTCAATGTGTGGTAGCGGAAAATCATCTTTGGGGCTGGCCCTATTCAAATCCCGGTAGTCCACACACATCCTGACTTTGCCATCTTTCTTAGGTACTGGCACGATGTTAGCGACCCATTGAGGATAGGACGTAACAGCCAGAAATCCAGCGTCGAATTGCTTCATCACTTCTGCTTTGATTTTTTCAGACATGTCAGGCCTCATTCGGCGGACTTTTTGCTTGATCGGTGGACAATCCTCTCTTGTGGGGAGACGGTGAACCACAATGTCTGTATCTAAACCCGGCATGTCTTCATAAGACCAAGGGAAGATTTCAACATACTCATTCAACAACCGTATCAGGCGTTCCTTGACACTTGGTTCCAGATTGGCACCCACTTGTACCTCCTTCCGGTCTTCCTCGGTCCCTAAGTTGACAGTTTCCAATGACTATTCGGGAGATAAGATGGCTCTTTCCTCTTGCTGTAGGAGTCTGGCTAGTTCCCCTGGTACTTCACAACCTTCGTCATCTTCATACTCGGCTTGATTGACCAGATCTTCAGAGTTTTTGAAGGATATAGCAGAATAGTCACCCATGGAATCCGGAGTGGATGGGTACCTGCATTTGTGAGTATGGGTGTGTGTAAGGGATAGCCATCCTTAAACAAAAAATGCAAAAGGAAAGAAAATGAACACAAGCAGTTTATCAAATGAAAAACGTCCAATGAATCATTAAACATGGCATATGGATATGGAAAATAATCAAAACCCTTACAAATGGACCTACATGCCCCGGGCAAGGCATGAGGTGAAAAGATAGTGTACGGATTGTTTGAAAATAAATATTACAGACCAATAGGAAATGTTTGACAGATAAATTACTGATGAATAAAAGTGATGGGGACAAAGTCTTTTGCCTCCCAGTTGCACAATCCTCCTTTGACAGTCGGGTAAATCCACTCTTCGATGTTGCTCTCTTTGTCTTCATCTTCCAAAGCGTTGATTCCGTAGGGAGAAATTTTGACTGGCGCTCTTTCAATCTTCGAATGGCGCATAGCTTTCTGGCCTGCGGTAGTGAACCCTAATCCAAATTTGTCGGTCTTATGTGGAATATCAGGCAACTGCCCCCACGCTGAATTCTTCCCTTCCTTTATTGCGGCCCTTGCGTCCTCCAGAGATGCCATCCTGGCCATCTGCCTCGGTGTCTCAGCTGCCAACTTTGCTACTGTTATTTCTGGAAGGACTTCTTCGAAATGCTGAAAAGGCGTCTCAATGAACTCCCCTTCTACCTCCACATACCGGAAAGAGTTCAAGTGGCTAATCATGTACTCCTCTTCGCCATGGACGGTAATAATCTTTCCCTTGACAGGATAATTCAACATCTGATGTAAGGAGGAGGTGACTGCCCCAGCATGGTGTATCCAAGGCCTACCCAACAAGCAAGAGTATGACGGACGAATGTCCATCACATAGAAAGTAGATTTAAACACCTCAGTGCCTATCTTGATGGGAATTTCAACCTCCCCATGGACCATTCTCTTCGAACCATCGAAAGCTCTGACAACAATATCACTTGGCTTCAACTCCAACCCTTCACAATCTAGTCGGTCCAAGGCCTTCTTAGGCAGTACATTCAGCGACGAACCAGTGTCGACCAAGACATGTGCGAGAGTAGTTCCTCGGCATTCGACTGAAATGTGCAAAGCATCATTGTGGTTTCTACCTTTACGAGTTAGGTCGGCATCAGAGAAACCTAATCCATTGTCCGCAGTAAGGCTAGCCACGCAATTTTGAAATTGATCCACAGAGGTTTCCTAGGGCACATGGGCTGCCTTCAGGAATTTTCTCAGAGCTTTAGCGTGCGCTTCCGAGCAAAGTAGTAGTGCCAGCATGGAGATCTTTGAGGGGGTTTGCCCCAGTTGTTCTACCACATCGTAATCACTCCTTTTGATTATCTTCAAGATCTCATCCATTTCCTTCTTGGAGGTTTCCGGGATAACCAAGGGTTGAGCTCTCGTCCTGACGAGCTCATCTTGGATTCCCTTACCTTTATCAGCAGTGGTAGGAGAGACAGTACTAGGAACAACAACATCTTCAATCAATGGAGTTCTAGCAGACAGTTTTATTGGTGAAGGGATGACCTTGTCGGCAGATGAGGGTCCAAAGATTGCTCTTGGAGGGGCAATCTCTGGAGAAAATATTCTCCCGCTCCGGGTGATTTTGCTCGTGCCTGCAATGTTACCAATGTTGGCTTCTTCATCATCTGAACTCTCTTCAGTTACTTCGATTTGTTTAATACCATGGTAGTAGACGTCGCCGCCGTAGTTCCATGGTATTGACTTCTCAGAAACATAGGGGACAGGCCCTGGCATTGTTATCTTCAAAGGAACAGATTTCGTAGCTGGTGTAATCTTAACAGGCTTTCTGACGGCCTTGGAAAGATTGGCGTGAATGGTTATGATTGAGACATCCTCAGTATGGGTTGGAACAGCAGAAACTTTTTCAAACAAAATTTGTCGACTATCCATTAGGCCTTGGATGCCTTTCTTCAGTAACGGACAATCAAACGGCAGAGAGTAGCAACAATAGCAGTCTTCTTTACATCCCGGGAAGATCCCGGCCCTTAACAGATTCAACTTGATGGTTAGCAATGGAGTTATCAGATCATTGACGTCAGCAACATACAAATCTTCTTCAATGGCATTGACATTTCGGCCGTGCTTCGGCATGGGAGCAGATATCACATTAGGCTTCTCCGGAGCGTCAAACTCCACCTCCTTCGCCTCTATCAGGTCTTGGATTTTATGCTTGAGTGCCCAACAGTCGTTGGTGTCGTGCCCGACACTGTCAGAAATGGCAGGCGCATTTAGCATTAGGATGATAATGCGGAGAGGACGTATTCACATTCTTTGGTGCCTCTTTGATAGTGGCGAGATTCAATTTCAACAGATGGGGAAGCACTTGCGCTGGCGTCATATTAATGTGGGTGAACTTCCGTTGTGGCCGTTCCACCCGTTGTTGATTTGGTCTGGACTGGTTATAGTGAGGCTGCTCACTTGAAGGGTTTTGGATCATTACGGCCCCCACAGTCGGCCGACGCTCAGTCTTCCCTGCTCTTCTCTGAGAATATACCATAGCTGTTTCCTTCTTAAAAGGCTTCTTCTCAACACTTGCAGCAACACCCTTCTGAATTTTTCCTAACTTGATGCCAGCTTCTATTCTTTCGCTTGTTAAGATCAAATCGGTAAACCCCGCGGAAGAGTTACCAATCAGATGATTGAAAAATGGCCCAGATAGGGTCCCTAGAAACATATCAACAAGTTCACGGTCGGTTAAAGGTGGTTGCACCCTGCCAGCCAAATCCCTCCATTTTTGTGCATATTCTTTGAATCCTTCACCGGTTCCCAGTGACATACCCTGAAGTTGGGTACGTGTGGGAGCGAGGTCAGAATTATACTGGTATTGTTTGTAAAAGGCGGTGGCCAAGTCTTCCCAATTTCGGACGCTGGTTCCCTCTAGCTGATAAAACCACTCCAATTGAGCCCCAGAAAGGCTGTCTTGAAAGAAATGGATCCAAAGGTTTTTATCTACCGTATAGGGTTGGATCTTTCTTACGTAGGACCTGAGATGCATTTTTGGACAGGACAACCCATCATACCTCACAAATACTGGCACTTTGAACTTTGGGGGAATCACAATCCCGGCAACCAAACCCAAGTCTTCAAAATCCAAACCCGGTACTCTTTGTAGCTCCATGGCGGCCAACCTGTCTTCTAAACCCTTGTATTTATCATCATCTGGAGGGTATTGTTGATCAGAGTAGTCTTCATCCTCTTCGACCTCTTCTTCTTCCACATCGGACTCGGAAGGTACCGCAGCCCCACCTCCTTTGCTGGTTCCTTCATCAGAAATAGGAGGAAATTCAAGTACTCTCCGAGCTTCTCCGTTAAATCTTCTCCCTAAAGTAGCCACCCCGAGTCTCTTTTTCTTCTTTTTCACTGGATCTTTATTCCCCAGCAAGGTCTTGAGATCCTCCTAACCTTTAGCCAAGGTTGTCAGGAGTTGCTGGAACTGTGCATTTTGAGCTTGCAGGTCTTTGACTGTTTGCTCGAGATCCATCCTACTGAAATAAACAGCAGACAGATAAGGAAAACTGGCGTGAGACCTGCTTATGCACATGATGAATGGTATGCTTATGCATGCAATGCATTCAAGGATTTAGAACATTCAAAATTGTTGCAGACAAAGAAGAACGCACGTCATATTAATAAGAAGAAATTTGTTAGTACATAAATGCCCCATGGGCCAAATATTACAAAATAACTTCTCAAGGTAAAAAGACATTGCGCATCCTCTTTGGTGCGATGTAGGTGTTGAGGGCCTCTTGCTCATGGAGTCGGCGGGTAAGCTCTAGAACCTTCTTCTCACTAGCGTAGAAGCTGGCTTCGAAAGTGTTTCGTTCCTCCTTGAGCTGAATCCAACTTTTCTGCATTTCCTCCCACGATGTAGGCATGTCTGGATGTAGGATGGTGTAGGGAACCTCTCCTTCCATGACGGGCTCTTTAATCACAGGGAGAACATGAGAATAAGGCATCATTAGACTCTGGGCTCGGGCTCGTACCCACTTGAGATAAGGCTCAAGAGGGATGGAGTTCTTGTGTCCCAGTGTCTTGCTGTCAACCTTGTTGGGTCTTCCCCAAGCTTTGATGAATCTTTGGCGAAGTCCTTGCGCATCGTTGTCGAAGTCAAAAACTAGGTCAAGAATCAACATATCATGAGGGCCATCCCTCCGTGCATATCCAAATTTCCTCAAAGCTAGGAAAGGGTTGTAGGTGATACCTCCTCTGATCCCAAGTAATGGGACATTAGGGAACTCTCCACAACGATCGACGATGATGACATTTTCTCTGGACCGAGAACACCAATGTACATCAGAGTGAGTAAGAGTCATCAATCGTTGGGACCACCTTGAGCCTTGGTCATTCTTCAAGACAGATTGTGGAAGGTACGAAATAAACCACCTTGCAAGGAGAGGAGTACAGCACATGAGAACACCCCTCTTTCTCATTGTTCGTGTGTAAAATGAGTGAAGGATGTCCCCAAGCAATGTTGGTATTGGATTTCTGGACAAGAAGATTTTGACGGCGTTGACATCTACCAATTGGTCAGAATTTGGGAACAAGACCAACCCATAGATAAGGAGTGCCACAATTTCTTCAAAGGCTTGTAGGTCCAATGAATTCCAACATTCTTGTGCCTTCTCAAACAAGAATTTTGCTAAGAATCCTTTGACGCCGCTTCTGGTTTCCCAATGCCCCTTGATTTCAGATGGCTGTAGATGTAATGCTCGAGCAACATCTTCCGGCTTTGGTTCCTTTTCCGTACCGTTGAAGGGTAGTTGATTAAGGATAGAGATTCTTAGGAGTTGAGAAAACTCCTCCAAAGTGGGCACCAACTGGTAATCAGGGAAAGTGAAACAGTGGTGAAGAGGGTCAAAGAACTGGAATAGCACTTTCATCATGTCTTCTTCAATGTTGGTGTTGACTAAGATGAGCAGTCTACCATGTCTTTCACTGAAGGATGAGCTTTCCGGAATTCTTGAGGTGAGCTCCTTGAGTTGAGGGGAGATTCTCACAAGGTTGACTTGGATGGTGTTTCTGCGAGGAATTTCCATGACCTACAAAACAAGAACAAAGATGAAGATCCAAACCCTTGAAATGGTTAGTGAATGCATATGATGCTTCATGATGTTTATGATGTATGCACAAAACATATGTACAAGCAAATCACACCAAACCCTAATTTCAGGCTTGCATGAGGTTTCATAGGTAAGTACCCTCTTGAGTGTAGTTGGCTTAAAAACCTGTCCTATAAATAGTAACCGGGTTCTAAGGAGCTCAATATCATGTGATTGTTTTCATTGTTCATTGTTTTAGTTTAGCCACTTAACTAGCGACCAAAATATTCCAAGAAAACAACCCTCAATGAGTGTAGTATCGAGTATCTACCAACTTCGGACTGCACCAAAGCCGGTCATCTCACTACCCCTAATAAAAGGCCAAGATGGTCAAGTAAGGTTCTAGGTCATTAGTGCTTAGTGACATCACTCAGCGGCCCCGTACTCTCCTTGATTGAACTCAAGGGTTACCGGTACTCACAAATATGTCGCACTAATATAGCTATTGCTTTGACCGTGTCGGTATACCCCGCACAGTTTCCACAACGTATTGCTATCTATGAATGTTTCCCAAAATCCGGGTGTAGGATTGCAAACCCAAACAAGAGAGCCAAGATATAAAGCAATCAAATCAAATAATTAGTCATGCAAGAAGGTGATCTAAGCCATAAGGTTACTCCACTTTTAAATTGTCCCCAGCAGAGTCGCCAGTTCTGTTGTACGGTGGGAGAACTGACTATGGTTTTGCGTTTGTTTTTGCAAATGTTTCGGTTGAGCAAGAGTCGCCACCGACTTTTTATTTTATCCTAAGGAAAGGTTAAAAAGCACAGCAAAAACCTTTGAGATGTTTTCTTGGGTTCGGGGAGTAGATTATAGAAAGGGAAGGTATTAGCACCCTTTTTATCCATGGTTATCCATGGGCTCTTAGGTACTTGCTTAGATCAACTTGCCTTGTTTTTTTCAATTATTTGAAATGGTGCTTTGTGCGTGGTTTTGAAAATGTTTTGAAAAAGATGCCTTGTCTAGGCAACCCTTGTAACAATTCTTTACTCGAATGTTTTACAAAAGGTGTTTTTCTTTTTGAAAAGATGTTTCAAGGTTTTTGAAAGTTGTTTTGAAAGTGTAGTGATGTGTGGTTTGAAAAAATAGGCAAGTGTTTTTGTTTTGCAAGTTTGATTCAAGTAACTAAGAGGTTGTCCACTCCTAAATTTCTCAAAGATTTCTCCTATGTTTTTAACCCTTTTAACAAGTTTGTTCCACCATTGCATTTGGTGGACAATCTTGTGTTAGGATGTGAAAGGGACAGGCGCGGGTCATCGCTTAGACCATAATTGCAATGGTGCCAAGTATCTTTGGGCAATTTTTCCTTGGAGGGACTTGATCATTTTTTAGGCAACTTTCGAAAGCGTCATCGAGGGACTATGATCATTTGATTGTTTTGTTTTGTTTTGCCCAAAGAGACCTAACATGCAATATGGCCCATTATTGAAGGCAACAAGTGGAATACCCTAGGGGTGCAAGTGTGATTAGTGTTGTCCATTTTCATGCTTGTTTATCCTGAAATTAGGTCAAACTATTTTTGTTATTTTTGATTCGCATACAAACCCTAATTCTAACATGGTATATTTAGAAAGCATTAAAGTGCGAAAAATAAAGTTCCTAGGTTATTACAACATAATATATGGGAAGGGGGGTACAAATGTTCAAATGGGGGTATTTTGACAAGGAATTTAAACCTAACTATTACATCAAAGTTGGAATTATTTACAAGATATTTAATTGCACAAATAAAATGGAAATAAAATAAATATGCAAAATGCAAAAAGGGTTTTTATATGTATATAAAAAAGAGTATTTTTATGTCAAATAAAAATAAAATGAAAAGTATTATTTTTTTTGGAGTTTTTGTGTTTTAAGGGTAAAACCCTAATTTTATTAAGTAAATATATTAATTATTCAATATGTACAATATTTAATAATTATATACAAAAATAAAATAAAATGAAGTATATTTATAAAAAAGTATTTTTTGAGGTCAAATATTAATAAAAGAAGAATGTAGGTATTTTGTATTTTAACCTAAATATACTAGTATATATATAAATATCTTTATTATTTACTAAATATATATTATATATACAAAAATAATAATATTTAATATTTATAAAAAAATATATTTTATATAAAATATTTTCAGAAGATAAAAGAAAATAAAAATGAAGAAATGAATGTGTTTACATTATTTTTTGGTATTTTTAAATAAAAGTAAGTTTATATATTTATTTATGTACAAATGTCAATATAAACAAATAAATGCCTAAAAAATATAAAAATGGTGTAAAAATATTTTTTATGTTTTTTAATATTATTAGCAAAAATAAATAAATCAGAATAAAAAGAGAAAAGTCAAAGAATCATTAAAACAAACAAAATGGGCTCAGGGGGTATGAAAGCAAAAATAGGGTGTGAAGAGAAATAGCACAACAGGCCCAGCCCACCAAGTCTTTCTTCAACCTCCAGCCAGAAAATGTTCAAAAAACGCGCGCCTGTACACTGATTCAAACATCTAGATTCCTTGATTTTTTGCACAAACTTACAACACCAAAAATGTTAAGCATTGAATCACGATTCTAAATATGTAAAGAACACCTCCTAACTCTCAGAAATGAGAGAGAATTTTATCATTCCCAAATCCTAACCTAACTTTTTATCAACATTTAGACCTTAAATTCTCATAGCTCAGGCAAAATAAATGGAAGGTAAAAGTATGTACAGTTTCAGGGGCATGAGTAGAACACTTCTTATTCACAAACTTAGAGCTAATGATGCCTACATTGGGAGATAGAAGTTCAAGAAGATACCTGTTCAGTTGAAGTTGTATCTGATGATGGAGGTACTTTCAGAGCAAGGTGATGATTGGTACAGCTTCCTTGATGTCCAGGGATGCTATTCCAAGTTTTACTTTGCTTTGAAACACTTTGAATCGAGCTATGGAACTTCAACTGCAAAACAAGAAAGTGAAAATGGTGGAACTGATTAGAGGAGTTACAGGTCGTGTTTGAGGTTTTGATTAGCTTCAAGGGATATTAGGGAATGTGTTTGATGTGTTTTTAGCAAGGAAGCATGAAAGGGATGAGGGTTGACACTCAAGCTGCATCAGGTGCTCTGTTTGGGCAGCTTGAGGGTCGTTCTGTGTTCTAGAGGGAAATGGAGGTGTTGGAGTCGTGTGCTAGCTCAGTTAGGATGTCTTGAATGTGTACAAAATATTTTCTTAAGGGTTCTATTGCTGAGATCAAAGTTCTGTTACCAAAATGCTAGGTTTCTTAACACTTAAGCAAGAAAAGGTCAAGTTGAGTTTTAGACAGCTAGAGGCCCCCCTAATGTGCTGCTAACCTTCCCCTTGATCAGTGTGTTTTGTTCATAATCTTGTGCCAAAGAGATTTGATCTGTACTTGCTGATTTGCAACTTGACATAAAGCTCACTTTTTGCAAAAATGGTTAAAGTGCTTTATCTATTTTGGGATTAATCCATCATGCAATGCTTGAACACATAGAACATGGTCTTGGAACAAAGAGTTTGCATTAAATTTATGAGTGTTGGATGGTTTAGAGGCCTGTAATAAAGGGAAGCATGCTGATTTGAAAAATTGCACAAGTTATGAACATGGAAATTGGCCAATTCAAAAGTGAGTTTTTGCCATATTGCAAAATTCGATTCTCTCAAGTCATGAGGTTGTTTGATGAGTTCTTGGACATTTTGGAAAGCTTGGAATGTGTAATACAATCCATATTTGAAGTGAAAATTGAAATTACAAGTGGAAGTATATGGAAAATGGTCTTGAAGTTAGGTAAAAACCTTGCCTAAAATAGGTCAAAATTTCACTAAGTTAAGAATGGTTTAGTACCCTTGTTCCAAAATTTGTAACTTGAGCTACAAGCTTCTTTTGGGAAAACTTTGTGAATCAAAGTTGTAGATTATGCAATAGGCTACAACTTTCATGTTTTGACTTTTGCTTGAATCCAAATGAATCTTGGTGAGAAAGTGGGGAAAAGTTAGGAAAAAATTAGGGTTTTTCATAACTTAGAAAAATTCTAAGTTATGAAAAATCTTCATTTCAAACCCTAATTTGTAATTTTGGATTTCTTGATGAACAAGTTTCATGATTTGGCATGTTTTTATGAAAAATGAATCTTGGCTCTTGATTTTGACCAAAAAGTCAAAGTTTGACTTTTCAGTATACAGTCAAAATTGATCAATTGACTGGGAAATTCAACTGTCAATCTTGTGCATTTGGGATCTTTTGAACTTGTTGAGCATGTCAAGATAATTCCATGGGATCCTTGAGTCCATATGTGAGCTTGGTGTGCCATTGTCTAGGTCAAACAGTCAAAAATTGCCTTTGTGCAATCAAAACCCTAAAAATGACCATTTTGCCCTTTTGGTGATCTGATCAAATTTCCTGTGGAACTGTGATCCAAACTTGATCAAATGGTCCATGTGAGTTTATAATGTTGATGTGGGTCAATTTTCATGAGATTTGACTGTCAATTGGCCACAGTTGACTTTTTCCCCAATACAGTTGATTTCTAGGTCAACTGTCCAATTGACTGGGCAAAACTTGGAATCAAGGCTTGAAACTTGATGTGGATAAACTTGGGAGTCCAATATGAAGCATGAAAGTAATCTTAGGCATTTTAGGTCAAAACATCTTGGTGCAAACACAAACCCTAATTTGGGTCAACAGTGCAAGGAGAAGTTTTGAGCAGATGAAACCTTAACTGAATCTTGATCTCCAAGGGCTTTGTGATGAGAAATGTTGAGAAAATGGGAGGGCAAATTTTGGGGTACAACAGAAGGTGTTAGCACCCTTTCTATCTGTGGTTTTCCATGGGCTCTTAGGTGCTTGCTCATTTTTTGAAATTGCTTTCGTATGTTTATGTTTGCTTGTTTTGAAAAGTTTTGTTTTACTTCGTATAAACCCTTGTTTCTGTCCTCAAGAGTGTTAGGAAGTTGTTTTTGAAAACTTTGTTTGGAAAGTGTTGGTGTGAAAAAGTTTTTGTTTGTTTGAGCAAGTACCCAGGAACTAATCTACCTACTCGAAAAAGTTTGTTCGATTTCCTTTTAGACAATGCTATCCCATTATTGAGAAATAGGTAGCATCGTTGTTGGAGTTTTTTAGGGACATTCGAAGGGACAAATACGATCACAAAAGCAATGTTAGGAAATGTTAGTAATCATCATAAAGCCTTAAAGATCTTTTTCCGAGGCAACATCTGAATGGGTCATTTTAGATCTTTCGGGGCTAGAGGACAACCACTAACAAACCATATACTTCATGACCGTTTACCAAAGGCAACCGGAGTGGAGTAAACCCTAGGAGTGAGCATGTGCGAGTGTAATTTTCAGTTAATTTATCTTTGCACATTTAGGGTTTTCTACCGTATTAATTTTCAGTTTGTCTTTCCATAGAATCCTATTAACATACATCTAAGCAGTTTATAGTTTGCGAAAATAAAAGCGAGAAAGTTAAAAGTCCTAGCTATTACAGGGCTTTTGTAGATACATAATTATTTTGACCGAAAATAAAGATACAGAATTGAAACCCTAATTACTATTACAAGCTCGAAGCAGTTACAATAATAATCAAAAGGAAATTAAAAAATGCGCGCGGCAAATTAAATGCGAGAATGAATTGAGAAACTTAGCAAATCTAATTGAGAAAGTTTTAAGTTATTTTTGAGAAAAAATTAGGTTATGTACAAATTAACCCTAATTTCTAATTAATTTAAATTATTAAAAAAAGGAATTAAATTGCCCTAAATAATTAATCTAATTAATTAAGGAAATAAAATACTTTTATGAAAAAAATGATTTTTATGTTTTTTGTGATTTTTGATTTTATGATAAAAAATGATTTTGTGTTATTTTGTGAAAAAAGATAATTAGTAAATAATAAAAATAAGAAATAAAAAGAAAAGAGAAAAATTGGGCCTGTTTAGCAAGGAATCCAGGGGGGTGCAATGTTGAATTGTTTAGGCCCAATAGCTGGTCAGCCCAATCCTTGCGCCTAATTCAGTGTGATACTCTTTCTGATGGTCTATGGTATGACTTGAGCGTTGGGCGTTGGATCTGGATTGATGATGAATCCAATGGTTGAGATCAGGGTGTATAGTGATGGAAGTGTATGAGGAGCGTGCAGGGACCTGGAGCATTGGATTTGAAGACACAAATTAGTGAAAATTAACTTTGCAAAAGGGCTGGATCGAACCCACCCCCTTTTTGACTAAAGCCTTATCATGCCCTGCCTTGCCAACTGAACCAAGCGTGTTAATTGTTAAGAAAATAATACAAAATAAATATAAGGCAAATAAAGATCTATGGCCACATGTCAAAAACGCACGCGTTGTAGGTTCCCAATGGTTTGAATGGACGAATCCGTCATTTTAGATGGGGAACTTTTACCTACAACATTTTTCCGTCACTATAGATTGTAGTGACGGATTTTGTTCGTAACTAAAAATCTGTAAAATTCAAAAATGCAGCACAAGCAGAATAAATTCAAACCAAAGGTATGAATCAATTACAAATCATCTCCTGAGCATGATAGTACCCCTAATTTTGTCCAATTTTGCCTTTATATAGAATTCCCAATTTGGGACCTCAAAACCCTAACAATGGCATCGTGCCATTCCTGCACTTAAACTTCAATCAAACCAATCAAAACATTGCAAATATGATAGCAATCATGGATATATGATCAAAACATATTTATGATGGATAAGTCATTGAAAATGAATCTTGAAAAAAGATGCAAACTGTGGAACTGTGAGGCGTGATTTATGAAGGTTTTAAGGCTTGAGGATGATTGGAATGACTTCAGAAGATGTCCAGGAACAGATTGCTGGCCTTGGAATTGCTTGAAACGGCCTGTAGAATCGAAACCGACCTGCACTTTTGTGACAAAAAATTGAGTTTTTTTCTCTTGTTTTCATGACCAAAAACCCTCTTTTTTTTGCCTTGAGAACGTTATGTCCTTATATTGGAATGAATTAGGTCAATAAAAACTAATCATATCTTTGCAAATTAGGGAGATTTGATTTCATTCTTTGTCTTGTATGAGTTGTTTTCAAAATAGACCAAATTAAGATCTTTTCCAATCAATTGGCTCTTGCACGAATTTTTTGATTTGTTAGATGTCCATGGACTCATTATATGCTCATAAAATCAAATCTTTGATTATTCTACTATTTAAATTGATTTATTTTGCTCTAAATGAATAAAAACTCAAAATAAATAATAAAAATAATAAAATAATAGGTGGATAAGATCAGGGGTCATGGGCCATCTTAGGAACAAGTTTCAAACAAGAAAACATGGACCCATTTAGAAAAAAAGTCATTTTGATCAATGTTGACTTCATGCACATTTTTAAAAATTGGTCAACTTTGACAATACATATCTCCCTCAATTTTAACCCTAGAGAGGTATTCTTGGACTTTTTAGAAATCTTAGGATGTCCCATAAAGAACCCTTTTAGTTACATCTCAATTGGGTCTTCCATGTTCATGTAAGAAGCTTTGGCCCAAAAGGTGTTTTTGTTGACTTTTCAAAAGGACCTATAATATAGAAATTCATATCTTTTGATGAGTGCATATTTTGAACTTATGGGATGAAGATGAATTGTAGGGAATTTCATCCTCTTCAAAATGAGCCTTGGATGGAAAATTTCTGGTAAAGTATGAAGAAGTTATGCTTAGTCAAGGTTTGGTTGACTTTTCCTATGAAACCCTAATTTAGCAACTTTTGGGTTTTGATCAATTTGGGGCATTTCTTGAGGAATCATGATCAAACCTTGATAAAATTATGGATATAACTTCAAAATGTTGATATTGACCAAAAATATTGAAGTTTGACTGTATGTGGGCCAAAATTGACTTTTGACCTAGTACAGTTGATTTTCAGGCATTTGGGCAATTGACTGAGAAAACTTCTTGTGCAAGGCATGAAACTTGACATGGATGATCTTGAGAACATATTGGGACCATGGAAAGCATTTGGTGCCTTTGTACTTCCTACACCCTGATGAAAATGTAAACCCTAGTTTGAGATACATTGCCTTAGGAGAGAGTTTGTCTAGTCAACTCTTGGGCATCCTTGAGCAAGTTGAGGACCTCAATGGGCATGTGTTGAGTAAAATGAGAGGTAAAATTTTGGGGTACAACACTCGTTTTGGACCCTCTTAGTTGAAATAGGGGGTAAAGTTGGTTCCTCCATTATCAAAGTGGCCTTAGCACCCACGAGGTCCACCTTTATCACAGGAGCCAGAGTTTTTACAGTCAGGGTGGGAGAAGGAACTAGGGCAAGAATATGGGCAGAAGAAAGAGTCCTAGTTTTCACCACGACCTAGATATCTTAGGCATCAGCAGGGTCGTAGGACATCTCCAACTTGCTTGATGTGTCAGTTATATCTACAAAATGAAATCACGCAAGTAAAAAAAGTAAGAAAAGAAAAAAAAGGCGTGAAGACACCTTTCTCACCAAATACTTTTCTCTTTGCCTAAATATTAACTACACTCAAGATATAGTGATTATCAATTCACCTTTTCCTCACTTTTCTATTGGGCACCTCACAAGGGCCAAACCCTTCCTCATAACCAAGTCCGTGAAACCAATATTTCATTTCGTCCTCCATTATTACTTCATATAGAGAAAAAGAACCTCGATTAAAGTGGATCTTAGACCAATACTTCTTATACGAAGCCCAACAATAGCAAGGAGAATTTACATGGATATAATAAAAAATAGAATAGTCGGTGGAGGTGAGAGGATTCACCAAAAAGAAACGTCTCGAGAAATTGTCCTCGTTAAAAATAAAGGGGTTGAACCAAGAGACAATTGGGTGAAGCTGAAAAGCTCCTAATTACGGAAATTTTCTTGGGATGTACGCCTCGAATGAAAAAAAAGATCAAATAGAAAATTAAGAGATGGATTCTAGGACATGTTCTCGGCACATAGCTGGAAGACCCTCGCGTATGCCCATAACTTTGGATGAAGCTGAGAAGGAGCAATCTTCAAATGTTTTAGGACAACTAGCTCAAACTCAGAAAAGGGATATTGAAGTCTTATCCTTGTAAATAGGCATTCATAGAACGGAAGCATGTATTCATCAAAAAAAACTACATATCATATTCTCCTCTAGAACAAGAAGGACCAACCACTCAGAAGGATCATCGATCATAATGTTGGCATCACGCAGGGCGGCCACAATGTTCAAGGCTGAAGGAATTCCAACCACAATCACAACTATCCAATTATAGGTCAGTGGGCTCGGTCAATGTTAAAGGCTTAAATGTTCCCGCACCTCAGCATCACTAGGTTCACAACCTACGTTCTGCAAGTGAACCCGAATAAAATCTCTAATGTGTTGCCTCCTTTGTAAATTATCTTGTTCTTCCTCTTCTGAAAGAACGGGAGGGGACATTGGAACCTCAGTGCAATTTTTTCTACTACTTACATTTATTATAAGGGCGTTTAACAACCCAAAAGAAGAAGTTTCTTTCTCCAAAGGAGCTTCCCCTTATGACTATAGTTGTTATATATGGGTGTAACTTCTAGCCCTACATGATTGCTACTAAAAAAGGAGTGAATGGAATTATAGGATGACCCATATGAAGTTTTCCCTTCATAATCTCTCACTAAATTAGCATTATTGTCACCCATTTTGGCAAGGCAAAATAGAAAGTCCATGAGAGTGTGAGTGAGAAGGTGACTTGTTCAAGAAGGTTGGTGAAGTAGGAAGAATGAAAGAGACGAAGGCTTTAAATAAGGTTCTTAATCACTTTTAGTAATGTTCTCAGGTAAAGAGGAACAAAGACGTTTTGGGAAATTAACTAAAAGTTTGGAAGCTGAAAAAGTTGTGAAAACTTCCAACTGTTCAACTCACCCCTATTTATAAGAAATGTTAGCTGAAAAATCAAGACCAACTATGAATAGGAATCTCCAAATCAATGGCTAGATTTCCATTTAAAGATACACGCCCACTCGAGAGCACTTAAGCACCCTATGAACTGCGTCACACCCTAGTTAGTCACATCGTCCCACGTATCAAGAATGGGTGACGAAGCGTCTCGGTGATAGAACCATATTAAATGTGTATGTTCCCAATCATTTTTCAAATTGATTCCAAGCAATTTAGTTATACCCCATGTCGGACAACTACACATAGGTCTTTTAATGATATTTAAGGCTTACATCGACTCTTTCGGTTCTCGACCAAGCCTTTAGGGAATCTGTTCTGGACCGGCCAAAGGCCCAATAGGCCAAGGCCCAACCTTTTTTAAGCCCACTCTACTCGACCCACCATATAAAATAGTTCTCATGATATGAAAATATACACAATCTCTAATCTCCATTTTCACTTTATTCATCTTGATCTTGAACTGACTTGAACGTTAGAGTGCTAACCATGCAGGTCCACCCCGCGCCACCGTAAAGGAGATCGGAACAACCATTTATAATCAACCATCTTTCATCTCTCATCATTGTTGGTTCCTTTGAGAGCAAGAATCTCCATTAAAATATAAAGTTTTTTATTTACATTGTTTTCGTTTCAATCTACAAGTATAAATTTTTGGCGAGTTCTGAATCTGATTCATCGTCATCATTGTCAATCTTGGTGAAGATCATTGGATCCTCATTTCATTGAATCTCGATGAAGGCCAAATGTTAGATTTTTGTTGCATACACATACTTATGCAATATATTCTCAATGGTTTTGCATGCATTTGTTTTTGGTATAAAAGAAAAATAAAATTAGATAAATAAAATAAAATTTTAATTAAAAGATAAGAGATTATGTAAGAACATCAACCGTGTACCAATAAAATTTTTGCTCTTGCCATTCATCCTAGAGATTGTTTCCAAACTTCTTTAAGTTTCAGTATTTTCAATCCAAATGATTTCATTATCAATGTTTGATTTTCGCAACGCAACATCTAAGATATATAGTTGAGGTGTTCGTGTTCTGATTTGATGTAGACAATTTCTTGTAGATTTATATGTTGGCAATATCTTGTGTGTTGTTACTTTATAAATTAACAATAAAATTTGGTTACTATTTCTCTCGGTTCTAAAGGAACACCGAGATAATAGGTTATTTCTTTTCTTTTTTTAAGAAAAATAAAATAAAATAGAGAATTTTCTTCTCGGTGGCTAAATCAACTAAGGTATGTAATAAATTATTTCTATTACAAAAAAAAAATGGTGAATGGAAATAATTAAAAGTAATAACATGTATTTTTTTTTTATCATTCATCATTTTCTTTGTGTGTTGCAATTTTTAAAATCTTGTTTTGTGAAACAACAATATTACATGCAATATATTATCAATATGATTATGAATAAATTTTTCAATATTATCACACAAGAAAAGTAATAAATTATAGAATATTTTCTTTGATCCATAACAGTTGAAAAGTTATTCCAAAATATATCATGATCTGACAAAAAAATAAAAACAACAACAACGATAACAATATCATTATGTGAAATATATTTTAAAAACAGAAAAATATGAATATTAAATCTCTCATTTTTAAAGAAATAAAAATATAAACTCCAATTATTGATATTTATAAATATATTTCCTGAATTATTAGTATAATTAAAGAAATAAATAATATTTTTTTAAATAAATAGAAAATATGGCGCGTATAAGAATTATATGTTGGTTATATATTATTGAATTGAAAATTTTATTATAAAATATATTATTTATAATAGCAATATGATCCAATCTATTTTTAATTCTAAGAGAAGCTGCTAAGAGCTACATGAAAAAGAAAGACAAAAAACTTAAAGACCTATATGTCACAAAGACGTAAATGTTGGATTGGTGAATGAAATTCACACCCACAATCTGTAGAATTGGTGGAATGGAGGATGAATTTGTACATGATTGAGTTAAAGGAATATTGACGTTACATCCTCTTGCTATCTAGCTATAGAGTAGCTTCCCAAACTACTCACAATTGAATTTTGTACCACCTATTCATTAGTATTGGAAATTTCTCTATTGCAACAGCAAAGAATTGTTCGAAAATGCTTATCACTCGTAAAAGTCCGAAAAACAAGAAGAGATAACTCAACTATTTGAAATAGACATTTGAATCTGATACTCGACTCTATTAAATATCTAAATTGTTTTTATGCTAATTAGATATTCAAATATAGAGTCGAATATCGGATTTTTGCGTGTCTAAACAACACATCTATTCATGATAACTTGTCAAATGTGTTTGAAGTGGCTACAAGACACTTTGTTGCAAATTATTCATATGAACAAAAATCTTATGGTGGTGATTAACTTGACAGTCTTTATCCAACTGTACGGACGTAATTGAGCAACTTTCAATTCACCACAAGTCACAACCCAAGTGGTGCCACACAATTCACAAGCACATGATCATGTTAATAAATGTCATACTTAATAATTACTTGTGATAGTGAAATCCGCACGACTATATTTCAAATATATATTTATTTATTTTCCTATAATTTTAATATTATCTACATTTATTAAATGTATGGTCCTCATGTCCTTTTCTAGGTGAGTGAAGAAAATTATTCAGTTGTAGTTTTATAGAAAACAAGACCAACCATCTTGTTATGCAAATGAAATTGAAACTTACTTAGATAGGAAAGTATCAAAAGGTGTTGATAACTAACTGAATAAATTATTCCTCTGTCAAGAAAATGATGGCCAACCTTTAGAATCTTTATTTGGGTAAAGGGTTGGTTGCATAAGCTTCTTTATTGTGACATTTTGAGTACTATCAAAGATAGTATGGTGAGAGAAGATTATGTAAAAATGATTCTTTCACCAATGTTTGTAGCCAAAGTAACTAGTATAACAAGTGTCAACCTGACATGAAGTTAATGTTTTTCAGAATTGAACTTAATAGAATCTCGTTGAACGTATGGTATGTGCTGAATAAACGAGCATGTGTGATATGAATCGTATAGTATTAGATATATCACACGTAACAAGAAACTTTAATTCATTTTAAGTAATCATATAGAACTATAATTGCTCTGTGGTCAAAGACGTAGGTATACTTGACCGAACTGTATAAACAAATATTATGATTGTTGTTTGAGATCTAAGAATATGAAAAGTAACAATACTTGATGCGTGTTTGGAAATATCTATTTTCACAGTAAAAATTCATATCCACGTAAAAACTACAACCAATGTCTTTTAGGTCATCGCATTGCCAAACATACGATTAGCGTAAGTTTGAGAGTGAGTTTGATTCTTTATCATTGCCCGAGTAATAATATTTCATCGTGACAATTTGTAGCTTGTAAACCAATGTGCGTTCAAGTTTAAGTCAACGTCAAAACAAACATATACTTACCATGCACCAATAAACATATGTGATAGTGATACGTTAACATCAATAATAATTTTTTTTTTAAATTGATAAATTAAATATAATCAGAAATATTGATGTCAGATTTCAAACATCAACACTTTTACATACACACTTAATTCAGATTTGTCCGTATTATAGAGATCATAAGTGCATCAATGAAACAAAAAAAGAGGTAGAAAGAATAGGCAAAACAATCCTTATTTTACCATTACGACAAATGATTTGGCTCACAAATATGAAGAGGGATGAAATAAATGTGTAGTGAAAAACCTATATGAAAAAGCAAATCTTATGGTAATTAACACAATTTACTCCCTCCGTTTCAAAATGATTGTCGTTTAAAGTTTTTGCACACAGATTAAAGAATGCAATAATGTTGTCATAAAACATTATATTTTTACAAAATTAATCTTATTAATGTATTAGAAGTAGTATTAAGAGTAAAAAGTAAAAGACACAAATGAAAAAATGGTAATCATTACTACATTAAAAATAAAAATGACAGTCATTTTGAAACAAATTTTATTTGTTAAAACGACCGACATTTTGAAACGGAAGGAGTATTAAGAACACAAATCTAAAATCCCTTAGAACACCTTTAACACCATTCTTTATGTAAAAAGCCTGTTATACATGTCCAAAAGCAGCTACACTATAAGATTGAGAAGATTCCTGTTGCTTTGAATGAGGCAATATAGTCTCTAAAGCATCAACATGGCTCAAATTTGCAGCAGCCTTTCTCTGATTGCATAAGCCCTCAGATTCTTGATTTTGTAGCATTATCATTGGATTTTGAAGATACTCATTCCACTTAGCTTCATCTTCTTCTGTCTGATTCTCTTTAATAGAACTGTCACAATCAGTTAACCCCCAAGAAGATAGCATGTTATTCTTCATACCAAAAGAATCCGAAGAAATCAAAACATCTTCTGACGGAACATCGAGAACCGATGATTTGTAGCAGAAAGAACTAGGCAGAAATGAGGTGAATTCAGAGTTCATGTCAAAAGGCTTTATGCCTGTTTGGTTGAACCAATGAGTAGAAGAATTTGAGATATTGTTTGGAAGATTATCATTGGATGTGAAACTCATCTGAATAGGATAATTTCCTATCATATAGTTGTTGGAATTGGAACATGAACCTTCAACTTCCATTTCAGGTTCATAGGCTCTTACAACAATTGAAGATTGTTTTTTCTCATAAGAACCTGAAGTACTTTCTGATATTTCTGTTACTTTCTCTTGGTTTCTGGTTTTTTCTTCATCTTCTTCTCCATTCTCAACCTCAGAAAGTGGCTTATGAGTTACAGGATCTATACCTTTTTGCTTAAGTTTCTTCTTTAAGCAAGAGTTCCATAGATTCTTTATTTCGTTATCGGTTCTTCCTGGTAACTGTGCTGCAATTTGAGACCATCTAAAGAAAACACATAAGAATAACAAAATTTGATGCGCGAATTCTGAAGTATCGAGTTTGATTCGTACTCAAAAAGTTAAGGGAAAATGTTATGATGAGAGGAAGGATTGGATTTACCTATTTCCTAGTACTGAATGAAGTTCAATGATGAGATTTTCTTCATCTTGTGAAAATGTACCTCTTTTTAAATCAGGTCTAAGGTAATTAATCCATCTGAGTCTACAACTCTTACCACATCTTTGAAGACCTGTGACAAAATACATTAGTTATATGCCAAAAGAAGATTGAATTATATTGAAATTTGGATTTATATAGATGATATACCTGCTTGCTTAGGAACTGAACTCCAACATCCATGACCATAGTTAGTAATATGATTCAAAAGTTTTTCATCTTCCTCAGGTGACCATAGACCTTTCCTAAGCTTCTGTTTGTAGCAGCAAGAGTGCCTTCCCATTTTGTAGATTGTTTGTAGTTTAGATTCTCTCTCACTTACAAATACAATGAGGTGCGAAAGTTTCTGATAAAAAGAAAGATTGTTGGATTTCTGCAGCAATGAGCAAGACTGTGACAGATAAAATATGAGAGAGAGGGAAAGAGAAAGAGAAAGATATAGATAGAAAGAGATTATAATATGAAGTATGAAAGATGGATAATGAAGTGGAAGCTTAGAAAAGGAGTTAAGGCCCCATGATACATGTCATTGTCATAAAGGTACCTTCTATAATTCTTTTTTTTTTCCTCTTTGGAAAATTTAAGTGTCCTTCTCTTCTTTTTTTTTTTCTTTTTCTTTTCTTCTTCTCTTAAATTAAAAACTAATAACATATTTCTCGGGTAGGTCACACGGTTAGGGATGGACATAAATCATAGTCGGCTCGAAAATTGAGTAACCCAATAAGTTTGATAGATATAGACAGATCTATTTGGTCAATGGTTATATGTTAATAGAGGTTATAGATGTATAATTGGAATTGGCCTTGGAGGCGGGGCGAAAGACATATGCTTAAGTCTGTCATTCTTACCAAGTCACTTTTTTATTGGTTCGAGCGCCCCTCTCTTGGATAGGACACCCCTCTCTCGGATACGTCGCCTATATCCTTAGTGTCTATGTCCAAAATGCATGATCATGCGTAAAACGTGTATTGGGTCAAAAATGTTACATAGTGGGTTGCAGGATTAAACCACACTCCCTGTATTTTAGGGAACCGACTATCCACTTATGAGGTGGTTGCAGTATTTTAAGGAGACTGTGATCCAATTCAAGAAGACAACATACACAATCGCTAAACATTTCACCGGAGGGGGGAAATTTATCTCCTTCTAAAGAAGATATGTCTGACAATTGTTAACAACACACATCACACTCGTAAAAGTTCTTAGTGTCTCACGTAGGGACTAAGAGCCTATAATCATCTTTTCGAGAGAAGATGTGATCGGCGTACTCTCCTATAACAATGATCACATGGTCATCACAATTCAACATGTCGATTGGGATGTACAACAAGTAGTAATCGACCCTGACAGCTCTATAAAAATCCTGTTCTAGAGTGCCTTCGAGGGTCTCCAACTGAATTCCAACAGTATTCCGACAGTATTGGATTTTCCCAAGGGTCTCTAATCGGTCTGTCGAGCAAACAAGTGCATTTCAAGGGTCATATCACCCTTGAAACAACATTCGACTCAAGGACGAGTGCCAAAACCATCAAAGTGAAGTATCTTGTAGTAGACACCACATCCTCTGCAACACCATCCTAGGAAGACCCACTCTTAACCTTCTTAGGATGGTCATTTCCCTTATCCACTTAAGCCTAAAATATCTACTACCTAACGGGCGTGTGGGTACAATAAGAGTGGATCAAGTGACCACCCAAGAGTGTTACCTAAGCAGCTTGGAAGTGACGAGGGAACTCCTCACCCTGGCTACCATCCCTCGTAGTGAAATGGACGGCGTTGATATAGCAAGATGGGACCCAAGATTGAGGGGAAAAAGTGAAAGACTTACCCTTATCAAAGATTTGAAAGAAGTCCATATTGGACCTCTCCATCACCAATTCACTGAGTTGGGCAACTCGTTGTTCGAATTGAAGAAGACGATTGAGCCACCCTACTCAAGAAGAATATCTACATGTTTGTTTGGGTGCCCTCGGATAGGCCTAGCATAGATACTAGAATGGTGTATCATTGCCTCGCCAAAGACCAATGAGTCAAGCCAGTATCTCAAAGAAAACACAAGGTTTTCAAAGAAAATAGGAGAGCTATTGAAAAGGAAGTTCAGAAATTGACAAACGTTAGTTTTATAAGAGATAACAAATACTCGTCCAAGAAATAGATAATGTGGAAGAATATGTCTATTTTGTAAGGTAAAGTGTTTAGGGGTACTGAGGCTTGTTATCAAAATATAGAAAGGCTAGCATTGGTGGTAGTGGTGATTTCAAGAAAGCTTATGCCTTATTTTCAAGGACATTAGATATTGGTAAAAAAACATATTATCTTGTATGGCATGTCCTCAATAATCTAGATATAGCCGGAAGAATGGTATATTGGATAGTTCATTTGTATAAATACGACATGTAGTGCTTTCCTTGAGGATGCATCAAGTCACAAGTTCAGGAAGAAGTTTTGGCAAAATACAACATGATAATTAGCGAGGAGGTTTCTCTCGCCTGGATTCTTTTGGTGGATAAAGTCTTTATTCATTGAGTGGTCATTAAAGTTTAAATTCAAGGATAGAAATAATCGGGACGAATATGAAGCTCTCATCACCAGCATGTCCCTCACCCTAGAAGTAGGCGCTTCGAGACTAAATTCCAAATGTGGCTCTCAGCTAGTGGCAAAGTAAGTCTCGGTGAATACGAGACAAAAGAACTACAATCATTAAATATTTGAAGAAGGTATGTGACTTGTCTGGGAATTTCAAAACTTTTGAGATAAAGCATGTACCTAGAGGATAGAATTTTAGAGCGGATATGTTATCCAAGTTGGATAGTTCAAAGAAAGCAGGGTTCAACCGCACTATAATACAAGAAATGCTCACCACTTGTTCGCGGGATTTTCTCGCGAACAATCTCTAGCCTCTTAATTAAAGGTTACTTGCAGAACGGGCTACAAGAGTCCTAGACTTTATGTTAAGTTTGATAGTGTTTTAGTGTTTGAAATGATTAAAGTACAAAAAGCGTAATAAGAAAGAAAGGGTAAAATACAAAGACAAATAAATGATAGATAAACTGCAAGGTTGAAATGATAAACAAGACTTGAAATAAAACTTCTTTGAATTTAAAGATGTACGCAATCATACATTTCTCAGAACTGAATCGTTTCTCTAGATGCTGGTACTTTGAGTGCTCTCTTACAATGTTACAAAATGTGACCTCGAAAATAAATGCAACTATTTGCTTAAATAGATGCTAAAGTGTAACCGTCGACGGTTACTTGAACCACTCACGTTGAGAGTTTGTGTGGTACTACTTTCAAACTTCCCACGTTTTGCTAATGCTTGTAGTTGGTAACTACTTTTGCCGCCACTTGCTCTTGCTTTCGACTTGCCTAGCCTTTGTCGACCTAGCTTCTACCTCCAATAATGTATTGACCCCATCTTTGGGGGTTTCCTCTTATCACCTGTCGACAACCCTTGTTTATCACTTGTAGAATAATTGACACTCCCTTTTGAACAAGGATGCCCTCTAACTTGTGGCCTAAATCTTGAGTAAAAATTTTGCTTGTTAAAAAATTACCCCCCAAAATGCCAAGTTCAATGGAGGTTATGTCGTCTGAGAACTTTGGCGTTTTAACTTTTGAATTTTCGACTACACGTCTTTTGAAATGACTTCACGCACCATTATTGCCACTTCCTGTGCCACTATTCCCTATGTTAATCCATCATTTCTCATAATGGCTCCTAGTTTTTCAGGATATGGGATTTCAACAAACCCTACTAACTCTTCCAGTCTTGAGTTTAGCAACAATTATTACTATCTAAATGGGTGCCACTTGTCCATCATTGACGGCTTCAAAGAGCCTATAAATCTTCATTCATGCCTGTTGTTTTCAGCCTTCTTCCTCTACAACTTAAAGAACATGTGAAAGAATGTATTTCTCTTTGTAAAAATGGTTGCTTCCTCGCGTACTCCCTTTAATAGTAGTAATGTTCCCATGGCTTTTTCCCTTTCTGAAGAAGAGAGTTTGGACTTCATCCCGCAACCATCTTCTGATGCAAAATCGAAGGTAAAGAAGTGGCAAAGATAAATGTTGATCCCATTTGTTGTTGCAAGAAAGCTTTTTGCATTTCATGGGCCATATCCAACTCAGGAAAAACATCCTAAAAAGGTTCATAGATACTTTCCTTTTTTTCATCCCACAATCCCTTCTGCTTTCGATGAAATGAAACCCATTGGTGTTAGGTTCATGGATCCAAATTCTAGAGTGTTTCGTTTCTTGTCTTCATCTGATCACAAATCTTATGTAGCTTGGCTTGACAAAGTCCAAGGACAATGACAAGCTCAATGGAAGGAAATTGTCATTTTTTATGCCATCCAACTATCGAGGAACACACATAGAATTAATCTCAACTTTATCTTGTCCTCACCCTTTTTCTAGGAGGGTTTAACTAACACCTTTTAGTTCCCTTGTGGGATGTTAACACCTACCTTATTCAACGTAGCGGCCATCACTGGGATTTCTCCCTTCAGCGGGAATTTTAACCCAACAGTGCCGACTAGACACTCGTTTCACTTTGACTGCACTGATTTCACTCATTACATAATCAACCATTTTGTTATCGACCAAACGAATGACACTGATGGTGAACCTATTTCCTTCTTAACCCTTTGGCTCTCCTTTTTTTTATGTCAAGGATCTTTGTAGACATCCCCGAGTTTTATACCGTTAGCTATCCAACTTCATGAAGGTCGAAACATTTCTTCGGGTAAGATTTTACTTGCATATTTGTACCATGCTTTAGGAGATGCCTCTTCTCAGTTAAAATCCCTTCCTGGTAATGAAAAAGGGTTAGTTCTTTCGGGACCTTTATGGCTACTACAACACTGGTTGAATGCCACATTCAAATACCAACTAGGCTATCCCATTTCTGAGGCTATCTTGCGTCTGAATAAAAATAGAGATATCGAGGGTCTAAGATTATCCTTAGTGACTTCTCAACAAAAGCTCGACAGGTACACTTTCACAAAATATGTCAACATGTTTGTCAATGCTACAAACTTTGTTTCGGCCATGGCTCCTTTCTTCGAACAACGATTTGGGCCAGATTAGTTTAGAGATCCTTTCCCTGGAATCTCTTTGTCAAACTGTGCACGAATGAACGTTGTTTGGAGGGCATTTTTAACTCCAAACATGCTCTCCTTTTGCATCGATGTTCGTTCAAACGGCTATGGATTTATGGCGTATCAACCAAACCTAATAGCTCGTTAATTCGGACTTAGTCAAATGTTGCCTCGATCTTTATTCTCCCATCATGTTGACATTGTATGGGTTGGCAGACCACTGACTGCTGATGACTACATGACATGTTTGAAGTTTCATGAGGGTACGCAATCCCTTGAACTTCCTATTTTCTAATTCGACCACTCCTTTTTTCCATTGAGCTATTTGACCAATGGTGGGCCCAATTTTAAAATAAATACTTCTTGGCACCAAGCTTCCTTCAAAGGTTCATCGATGCTTTTAGTGCTTTGCCTACTCGACAACCAACAACATCACCAATACCAGTTCCCATAGAATTAGAAACTCAACCTTCTCCTTATGATACTTTCGATAATGCTCAGTCGACTAAGGTACATTTCATTTCCTCTAATCTATTGACCAATAGAGTCTACTATCATTCTCATCTTCTGGGGTATTTGGGTTTTCTTTACATGTTTTCAATGCCTCGGGTCTGTGCTGATCCTGGGGCGTTTTTTCAGGGACATTTTCATGGAGGTATTGTCGAATCAAGTTCTTATGTTATAAAAAATCCCACTACAAACACCAACAAACTTGCGAATGTTGTAGGAGATCTAACTGGGCTTACCCTTGAGCAACTTTGTTGACACCATGCCAATCATAATTATAACATATGTTCTCGACCTACCGTTGTTGGTGAAATCCCTCTTCGGAAAATTTATGTCCAGCATGTCATGGGCAACGCAAGATCGAGACATTCGGCTTTCGCCAATACTTATCCCTCTATCCATCAAGACACTCTCTTCAATAATTCCTCGACCCTAGTAAAAATTGAAGCCCCGGAGAAACATAATCCAATGGAAGCCCTTAAGAAACTTCAACAACTTTGATGTGCGTCGACTACTTCCCAAACATCTGGCTCATCGTCTCCTCATGTCACTGAACATAGCACTGAGGTAACTCTCAAACTTCAACAACTAAAATCTTATTTGTTTGAGGGTGAGTTCCTAGCTGTCGTTGAGGTGGAATCTTTTATGGCGGGAGAGATTTTCAAGTTACTCGATGCCATTTCCCAACACACCATTCTTGAGTCCCTAACATAATACCTAGTTAATTTTGAGGCTTTCTTTATCCAATTTGTCAAAGATCTTGTATTTTGCAGGCAGATTGAGATCCAACTCAAGACCAAAGCAAACAGCATGTGAGTCGAATGGGAGTTAAGTACATTTATGAAAAGAGAGTTATTGAGTTTGTGGTTAAAAGACAAGAACACCTCAATCAACATTCCTTTCTTGACCTAAAAATCTCAAATTATCAAGCCTAAATTGACAAACTCAACCATAAGATTGCTGAAATGGAATTCCAAAAGGCCTCATTTGATCTAACTTATGGCTCCCGACACAAGATGAAATCTGACAAAACACTCTCGATGGTATCGCTCATGTTGGAAAAGGCCTTAGTCTTAAGGAAAGCACCAGTCAGTTGACGATGAAGAAAGTGTGTCTCGAAGATAAAATCTCTTTTGAGACGACCCGTTTTGAGATCCTCAAATCCCAATTCCCTGTTTAACTTCTTTCTCGATTACCTTTTGTCGAGACTAACACTTTTGTTTTTGGAAATCATGTAATTTTTTTTGGAAAACTTATGGTTACCATCTTAGTCTTATTCCATTTTTGTAACATATAATAGGCTCTTTATTTTACTGCAATTTGAATCTCTTGAAGCATAGGTTTATATTTCTTCAAATATTTCCCATTTACTTTAAGTATTTGTTGGTCGAAACCTATCTCTTTGATTTAATAAAAATTATTCATAAAGGTTTTTGTAATTTGAAATGGTCCCTTCCAATTTGGTGACCATATCCCCATCGTTTGATCTTGTCGATCCATAGGTAGAATTAATTTCCAAACATATTCACATATTAAGAACGTCTTGTTTTTCACCTTCTTATTATATGCTCTAGCGACTCGTTCCTTTTTTTGAATGAGCACATCCAACGCATCAAACCTTTCTTCGCCCAAATCTATTGTTTCGTCGAACATCAAATTCCAATACTATTCTGACAAAATTTCATTCTGGTGTTGTATCCTTACCGATTGCAAATGTATCTCGACTGGAAAAAAAAAGTGCCCAAATACTAGACGAAAAGGCGTTAAATTTGTCGCCTCTTTAGGGGATGTTCGACAAACCCATAGTTTTTTATCTAATGTTTTATGCCAATTCTTAGGTTTCTGATAAACATGTTTCTTAATCAATCCAATTATCACTTTGTTAGCATCCTCGACTTGACCATTGGCATGAGCATAATAAGGTGTTGAAGTTATCAATTTAAATCCTATTTCAGACGCAAATTCTTGATTCTTTAAACTGATAAACACTGACCCTCGGTCTGTAGTAATAGTCTCAGGATTCCCAAACTTATAGATTATGTGTTTCTGGATGAATTCAATCATCGTGTCTTGATACACACTAACTAAAGGTATGTCTTCTATCCATTTTGTGAAATAATCTATTCCCACTGTGATACGGTGGGAGAACTGACTTGAAGGTTTTGCGTTTGATCGCAAATATTACGGTTAACAAGAGTCGCCACCGACTTTTCTTTTATCCAAAAGGAAATGTGAAGAAGCACAGGAAAGACCTTTGAGATTATTTCTTGAATTCGGGGGGTGGATTATGAAAAGGGAAGGTATTAGTACCCTTTTCATCCATGGTTTTCCATGGGCTCTTAGTTACTTGCAAGATCACTTGCTTTTGTTTGAAATTGTGCTTTGTGTGGTTTTTGAAAGTATTTTGTAAAGAGGCCATTATTTAGGTAATCTTTGTAATGATTCTCGTTCGTAAGCATGTATACAAAGATGTTGATCTTTTGAAAATGTTTTCAAGTTTTGTAATATGTTTAGAAAGTGCAGGTGTTTGTTTTGAAAATAGAAAGGATGTTTTGTTTTGAAATGGAGCAAGTAATTAGGAGCATTCTACCTACTCAAAAGTCTTTCATGTTCATTTCCTCTTTCCTTTGACATTGTTATCTTACCATTGACTTGGTAAGTAACCATATCTTTGGATGTAAACGGGACGTGAATGGGTCATCGTATAACCATGATTAGCAATGTTACAAGGTATCTTAGCATTCTATTTTAGGGACTAAGATCATTTGAAAGGCAACATAGATAGCGTCATCGAGGGACTATGATCTTATATTTTGCTTGTTTTTGCTAAGATACCTCACATGCATAATATGGCCATTTTGTAAGGCAACCAAGTGGATTTTACCCTAAGGGTGCTTGTGTGCAAGTGTATTGTTTTCATGCTTGATTTTGTCTTGAATTAGGATTTTCTAAGTATTGGTTTTAATCTTTCCATACAAACCTTAATTACTAGCATTTGTATATAAAGCGATAAATTGCGGAATTTAAGGTTACTACGCTATTACAATACTTGTGGGAGGGGGTGTACAAATTGTAAATGGGGATTGCAAGAATATAAATCTAATTAATCTATTACAACCAAATTGAATTTGTACAAGAATTGAAATAAATAATATACAAGATAGATAAATATGCAAGAATGCAAATGCAAAGAAAATGGATCTTTTTGTTTGGATTTTTAGAGAACAAGGATTTTGTTTTAACCTAATTAATTAAAAGAAAATAATTAATTAAACCTAAATTTAATAAGAAAAGATTTTAAATAAATCCATAAGTCTATTAATTGATTAAAAGGAAATTAAGTTTAAGAAAAGTATTTTTGTATTTTTGTCTTGAAAATAATTTATAGTATTATAAAATATTTTTGGCCTTTTTATATTAAAATAATATATTTTAATTGGTGTAAAAAGAAAATAAATAATAACCTAGTTTTAATTAAATTTACAAGATAATAAGTAAAAATAAATAAAGTATGATTAATAAAATAATTTTTTGTGTGAGAAAAATAAATAAACTATGTCAAAATGTAAATCTATTATTTTTGTATTTTTTATGATTTTTTTAGTATTAGAAAAATAATTAAGAAAACAAATAAAAATAAAATAAAAAATAAAATGAAATTGTGCCAGGGGCGCGTAAATGAAACAAGGGGGTTAGCTAGAAAAAACAAAAAAACAAACCAAGCCCAAAGAGGCCCAGCGCCTATCCAAAAAAACAAAGTCAGAATGCCAAATCATGAAAAAATTAAAAGGGTACCACTGGGGCTCGAACCCAGGTCCCAAAGGTTACAGGCACGCGCTTCTACCACTGTGGTGACTATACATCCGTTAACATAAGAAAAATAATAAATATATGATACAAAATGCGCCTTGATTTACACTTCATCTTCAACCTCCAGCCAGACCAACTGCAACTTGTTCATTTCTCAACAAAAATAAAAACTGTAAACATGAAAGTTGTAGCAAATTTCCTCATGATTTCAGAAATGTAAAGCATTAAAACTATAGATCAAAGATAAGCATGAATTTCATTGGCCCTAAACTGAACCCTAAAAATCTAAAAAATTTCAATCTTAAAATTCTCTAAGCTTAAGCAAAATTGATGGAAACTATGGACATGGTCAGCTTTGGGGCAATGATATCTACATGTTTTGTTCACAAATATATCATTGATGATGCCTGTATGAAAAGTTCAAAAGTTAGAAAACTTACCTTTCAAGAGGGTATCAGGTTTGGAGTTTGAGCAGCTTTCAAGGAGTTCCAATGGTTGGGTTAGCTTCCTCAAGTTCCCAGGAAGCTAATGGGATGCTTAGTTTGAGTTGGAAGTGGCTGAGGAGTTCTAGAGAAGTCCAAGTGCAAAGCTATGTTTTTGAAAATGGAGGATGGTGTTAATGGTGTTAGAGTTCTGTAACAGGGTGTGGGATCAGTTCTAAATGATGTTTAGAAGCTTTAGGAACCAAAAGGTTTGAAAACGCACGAGGGAGTTATGAGTTTCATGTTTTTGGTCAGTTTATGTGAAAATGGAGGTATGGATTGTGATTCTGAGTTCTAGATCTTTTCAGGGCTTTAGCATTCGTGTATTTGTGGCAAAATAGTTTGTCTATGTATAAGCAAAAAAGATTGGAGTAGTTTGGACAATCAGAAGTACAAGTTACAAGCTTTTGGCTAGGTTACTTGATTTTGAAGAAAAGAGGGAAACCAAGTTTCAATGTGTAGTACAAGCATGGGCTGGGTGATTGTAAGTGTCTAAACCATTTCTCATAATTTATAGGACTTGCATGATCAGAAGAGAACAAGTGCAAGTCTCAAGAACAAGTTTTGTGAAAAAAAGCACTTTATCAAAATGGCAATGTACACTTTCTTCCTAAAATGGATATAAAGCATGTCCATGCATTGAATGCTTGAAATGAGACCTATAACAGCTGTGCAAACCATTAATTATGGAGTTCCTAACAAGTTTGAGGCCTGCAAAGTAGAGTTTATGCAGCATAGTTTGAATTTTGAATTTGGTTCATCACAAAATGACTTGTAATTCAAGTGATAAAACCCTAACTTCCTCTCTTCTATTCTTGCTACTCAAGAATGATCTCAAGGATTCTTGTATATTTTGGAAATCTTGCAATGTGATTTACAAACCATATTTGAATTGCTTTTTAAGATTCCCCTTGGAACTATATGAAAAAGTGCCATGAAGTTGGGTCAAAATCCTGACCAAACTAGGGCAAAATTTCACTAAGTGTTTTGTTTCATGACCACATGTTCTTAAAATTATAACTTGAGATCCAAGCACTTTTAGAAGAAGTTGTGTGAAGAAAAGTTTTATATTTCATGGAGATCTACAACTTTCATGTTGGAAGTTTCTTTTGAATTAGCTTGCATTATGGTTAAAATTTTGCTCAAAGTTATGAAAAAATAAGAAATTTCCAACACTTAGAAAAATTTCTAAGTTTAGAAATTTTAACTTTTCAACATGGAATTTTGAATTTTGGATTTCTTGATGAAGAAGTTTCATATTTTGACATGTTTTGATGAATTTTGATCTTTGGCATTTGAATTTGACCAAAAATTCAAAGTTTGACTTTTCAGTATACAATTGACTTTTGATCAATTGACTGAAAAATTCATTTGTCAATCCAATGGACTTGGAATGTTTTGAGCCATGTTATTAGGTCAAAATGATGCAATTGGACTCTTGAGATCAAGCCTTAAACCAATTGATCATTTTCTAGGTCAAAAATCAGAAATTGCTCTTTCCCAGTCAAAACCCTAATTTTGACCATTTTGCCCTTTTGGAGACTTGATCAAATTTCTTGAGGAATTGTGGTCCAAAATTGATCAAATAATGCATATGAGTTTAAAATGTTGATATGGACCAAAAATTATGAAGTTTGATTGTGAATTGGCTATAGTTGACTTTTTTCCTAATATAGTTAATTTTTAGGTCAACTGCTCAATTGACTGAGCAAAAGTGTGATTCAAAGATTGAAACTTGACATAAGTGATCTTGGGGGTCCATAATGATCCATGAAAATAATATGAGGCATTGAAAGTTCAATTATCCTTGTGCGATCTCAAACCCTAATTTTGGTCATCTATGTTTAAGGAGGTGTCTTGAGCTGATCAAACCCTAGTACAGTCTTGAGCCCAAGGAGATATTTGTGAGGAAATTATTGATAAGTGAGAGGGAAAATTTTGGGATACAACAACTTCCCCTGTTCAATTTTCTTAAACCTAAAGAGTTAGATTGGCGAGTTTTGCCATTCGTGACTCGAAGGTGGAAGATGATTGGACACTAGAGTGCCTAGAAATTTGCACTCGGTGATGTGATGGTTGAGGGAATGGGCTTAAAGATGCCATTTAGAGAGATGATAGAAAGTTGTTGGAGATGGGCTTGTAGATGCCATCTAGAAATGATTGCTGAATTATATCTGTAAGATGAAATTGAGTGAGTATCAGAATGGCATCCGCGTCTGGAGCGTATCTGAACTGTATCTGGAGATTGAATCTAAATGAGTATCAGAATGACATTCGTGTCTGGAGCGTATCTGAACTGTATCTGAGAGTTGAACCTGAATGAGTATCAGAATGTCATCCGCGTCAGGAGCGTATCTGAACTGTATCTGAGTCTAAATGAATGTCAGAATGAAGTCCGTGTCTGGAGCGTATCTGAACTGTATCTGAAAAGTTGATTCTGAATGAGTATCAGAATGGAGTCCGTGTCTGGAGCGTATCTGAACTATATCTGAAAACTTTGAACATTGTTAATGGTAGCTGTTGATTAATCTTATCCTGAAAAGGGTAAAATGTTAGCTAATATGCAATGTCATGTTGTACGAAATGCATAGTGTAATGTATTCGTGGTATCAATATTTATGATATATGGATGTGATGTATGCGTATGTGAGCTAATCTACTGCAACGCTGTTGGATTTGGACAAATAAATCCCCGACTGCTGCTGAGGATATGGAGTGTAAGTCATCATGTTATAAAGTCGAAGTGTTGATGAATTTCCGCTTAGAGAAATAAACTCTGTTGTAAGGGAAATGTCGTGTACTGCTTGTAAAATCCTGTTGGGGAATCCTGAGAAATTTGGTGACTTCTACTGGGGATTGATAACTGGAAGCTTTGTTCCGATGGGGATAAAACTGCATACTGCGAGGAATTTCATGTAAATAGCTTAGAGAAATTTCCCTACCTCTTAAAGACATCAGTGACTGTCTTCCTATTTTGTTTATTTGTAAATAGTAATTATGTTCAAATGCATATGTTCAAAATAAATCATTGGACGTTTTTGTAAACAAAACACAAGAGTAAAGAAAAACAGATAGTTTTGCACTTTCAAAGGGATATCTTTGTATTGACTTTGAGTAAGTGTTTTTGTACAATGAGACAAACATTCTAGTAAGAGAATGCCATCGTAAAAAATGAAAATTTGATACAAAGAAAAGATAGCTATGTGAAATAAAATCCCATGGGGTCCCCATTCTGCTATAGCCTTCATGTCTCTGAGCATCTTGTCTATTTGTTGAATTGTCCGAAGTTGATTGAATTGATCAGAACCGTTGAGTTTGTCAGGTTGTCCATAAGGTGATCCAACGAGATATAGTCATAAGCTTTAATTCCCTAACTTTTGCCTGGACCATCCTTTCGGGTTTTCAGTCCACCGGGATACCCTTTTTTGCCTAAGCCGCCCTTACGGGTTTTCAGCTTGCCGGGTGTACAGATTTTTTTTTGTTTTATCCCTAATTTTTGCCCGAAACTTTTTAGTTCACCGGGATGCCCTTGTTTTTCCTAGGTGTGTCAACCTAGCGGGTCTCTTATGCGCATTATCTTTTGATTATGTCTGCGTTCGTAGGGTGCGGCAGATCATTGCCATCCGTGGTGGTCAAGATCATTTCTCCACCAGAGAATATGTTTTTGATTACAAATGATCCTTTATATGTAGGAGTCCATTTGCCCCTGGGATCACCTTGCGGTAGTATGATGCGTTTGATCACCAGATCCCCAACTTGATACACTTGGCGTCTGACCTTTTTGTTGAAAGCCTTGATCACCCGTTTTTGATACATCTAACCGTGACAGACAACAGTAAGCCTTTTCTCATCAATCAAGTTTAGTTGATCAAGTTGATTCTGGATGCAATCTTCTTCATTCAGCCCTGCATCCTTCATAAAATTCTCAAAGAGGGGATCTGGACCTCAATAGGAAAGACAACTTCCATGTCGTATACCAGAGAGTAGGGTGTTTCCCTGGTTGATGTGTATGCTGTGGTACGATACCCGTGGAGAGAAAATGGTAGCATCTCATGCCAATCTTTATATGTGACTGTCATTTTCTGTATGATCTTTTTAATGTTCTTATTTACGGCTTCAACAACACCATTAATCTTTGGCCGGTAAGGGGAAGAATTGTGATGCTGGATCTTGAACTGCTCGCACATGGCGGTGATCATAGTATTATTTAGATTCTTACCATTGTCTGTAATGATCCTCTCCGTGATACCGTAACGACAAATGAGATTCTGCTTGATAAACCAGGAGACAACATTCTTGGTGACGGAAGCGAAAGAGGCTTCCTCAACCCACTTTGTAAAATAGTCAATGGCCGCTAAGATGAAGTGGTGTCCATTAGAGGTTGTTGGCTTGATTTCCCCAATCATATCGATGCCTCACATAGCAAAGGGCCAAGGAGCCGTTAAGAAATTCAGAGGAACTGGAGGTACGTGCACCTTGTCAGCATAGATCTGACACTTATGGTAGGTTTAAGAGTGTTGATAGTAATCTGTTTCCATGGTAGACCAGTAATAGCCTTCCCGTAGGATTTTCTTTTCCATCGTATGCCCACTGGAAAGGGTGCCAAAAGTGCCTTCATGTAACTCAGCCATGATCTTTTCCGCTTCAACCTTGTCTACACACCGAAGTAACACAGAGTCATGGTTGCGTTTGTAAAGAATGCCATTACTAAGGAAGAATTTAGCAGAGAATCTCCTTAAGAACTTCTTATCGTTTACTGAAGCTCCTTCCGGATATTCTTGAGCCTCGAGATATCTCTTGACTTCGTGAAACCAAGGCTGGTCCACTACTTCTTCAGTATTAATCTCGTGTCAGTGAGCTGGTTCCTCCATTCGTTCAATGGTGATCTGGGGCACCTTGTTATCCTATTTAAGTTTAAACATGATGACATTATGGCTAGTGCGTCTGCTAGCTGATTTTCTTCTCGTGGGAAATGCTTGAAGGTAATCTTCTCAAAGTGTGGGAGCAATGTAAAAACATGTTCTTTGTAAGGCATAAGGTTAGGGTGTTTGGTGTCCCATTCCCTTTTGATCTGGCTGATAACCAAAGTTGAATCTCCAAATACATTTAAGGATTTGATCCCCAAATCTATGGCAGCTTTGAGACCAAAAATGCACGCTTCGTATTCTGCCATGTTGTTTGTACAATTGAAGCAGAGTCTTGCAGTAAAGGGAGTATGACACCCTTCAGGAGATATGAGTACAACACCAATACCATTGCCGAGTGCGTTAGATGCCCCATCAAAAACCAGGGTCCATCGGGATCCTTGTTCAGGTCTGTTATATGGCCTGAATTCTTCATAGTTGTTTACCATCTTGATGTCTTCATCCGGAAATTCGAACTTCATGGACTGATAATCTTCCACAGCTTGGTGAGCAAGGTGATCCGCTAGTACACTGCCCTTTATTGCTTTCTGGGTAGTATACTGTATGTCATATTCCGTTAGGATCATCTGGCATCTCGCTATTCTCCCAGAGAGAGCAGGCTTCTCGAAGATGTATTTTATTGGATCCATTTTAGATATCAACAAGGTAGTATGGGTCAACATATACTGTCTTAGCCGGCGAGCAGCCCATGCCAGAGCGCAGCAAGTTTTCTCAAGCAATGAATATCTTATTTCACAGTCGATAAATTTTTTGCTCAGGTAA
Organism: Vicia faba; assembly: GCA_948472305.1. Taxonomy (NCBI): domain Eukaryota; kingdom Viridiplantae; phylum Streptophyta; class Magnoliopsida; order Fabales; family Fabaceae; genus Vicia; species Vicia faba. Next base: position 1,187,844,369 of record OX451740.1, on the reverse strand, counting down.
TAAATAGTGTGCTCTTTTCGGACTGACTCGTCATGCTGCCCCAGCACACACCCCATTGATTTTTCCAAAACAGTCAGATACATGATCAATGGTCTTCCCTCGACTGGTGGAATCAGAACAAGAGGCTCTTGTAAGTACTCTTTGATCTTGTCGAAAGCAGTTTGGCATTCATCATTCCATTTGACTACTTGATCTTTCTTCAGTAGTTTGAAGATTGGTTCACAAGTAGCTGTTAGGTGAGAAATGAATCTGGAAATGTAGTTCAAACGTCCCAAGAATCCTCTGACTTCCTTCTCAGTACGAGGAGCAGGCATCTCTTGTATCGCTTACACCTTGGCGGGATCTACTTCAATACCTTTATTTCTGACGACAAAGCCTAGGAGTTTACCATACCTCACCCCAAATGTGCATTTATTTGGGTTCAACCTCAGCTTGTACTTCTTTAACCTCTCAAACAGTTTCTGTAAATGATCAAGATGCTCTTCTTCTGTTTGAGATCTAGCTATCATGTCGTCCATATATACCTCTATTTCGTGATGTATCATGTCGTGAAATAGAGCTACCATGGCACATTGATAGGTTGCCCCAACATTCTTCAGTCCGAATGGAATAATCTTGTAGCAGAATATGCCCCACTGTGTGGCAAAGGTTATTTTCTCCATGTCTTCAGGCGCCATTTTTATTTGGTTGTAGCCTAAAAAACCGTCCATGAAGGAAAACACTTTGTGTTATGCCGTATTTTCAACTAGAATATCAATGTGGGGAAGTGGGAAATCATCCTTAGGGCTTTCCCTATTCAAATCTCTGTAGTCCACACACATTCTTACCTTGCCGTCCTTTTTGGGCACAAGGACAACATTGGCAACCCATTGCGGATAAGAGGTGACGGCCAAGAATCCAGCATTGAATTGTTTCATGACTTCTGCTTTAATCTTCTCTGACATGTCTGGTTGCATCCGACGGACCTTTTGTTTTACTGGCAGGCAGTCCTCTTTTGTAGGTAGACGATGTACTATGATATCTGCATCAAGTCTTGGCATGTCTTCATACGACCAGGCAAAGATCTCAACATACTCGTGTAGCAACTGAATCAGACGCTCTTTGACATTTGGTTCCAGATTTGCACCCATCTTGACTTCTCTTTTGCCTTTTTCGTTACCTAGGTTGATAGTATCCACTGGCTCTTCGTGAGGCTGAATGGTCCTCTCTTCTTGTTGTAGTAACTTGGCGAGTTCCCCTGGTACTTCATAATCTTCCTCGCCTCTGTCTTCGACTTGGCAGATTAGATTTTCAGAGTCACAGAAGGCCATAGCAGAACCGTTACCCATGGGATCCCAAATGGATGTAGACTTGCATTGTGAGTGTGAGTGTGTGTAAGAGTATAGCTATCTTTTAAAGAAAATGAAAATGTAAAAAAGAAAAACAATGAGCACAAAGTTTGTATGAAAAAACGTCCATGATTCATTGATGTCATATGGAAATGAGATAATAACCCTTACAAATGGACCATTGTGCCTTGGGTAAGACACAAGGTTTTAAGAGTCTGGATTGTTTTAATATTACAGATCCGACAAAATGTAAAGACAAATTACTATGGGATAAAAGTGATAGTGACGAAATCTATAGCCTCCCAGTTGCTGAGCCCTACACGGACAGTTGGAAAATCCAATCCTCCAGGTCATAGCTGTCTTAATGATCCTCCACGACATTGACTTGGTGATTGCTGATCTTCCAGAGTGGTCCTCCGGCACAAGCGCGGCGTACAACCCTCTGGGCACCTGAAGTGAAACCTAGACCAAACTTATCAGATTTGTATGGGATATCTGGGAGTTGTCCCCAAATAGTGCACCCACCTTCTTCTATCACTACCTTGGCATCCTTCAAAGATGACATCTTGAGTGGAGGCCTTGTGATCTTGGGAACTTGAGACATAGCCTTGGTTACTGCCACATCTTGCGGGACTTCTTGAAAGTTCTGGAAAGGAGTTTCAATAAATTCACCATCTAACTCCATATATCTGAAGGAATTTAGATGGCTGACCATATACTCTTCTTCTCCATGAACATTGATGATCTTCCCATGAATTGGATATTTTAGAATTTGATGCAACGTAGAAGTAACAACGCCAGCATTGTGAATCCACGGTTGGCCTAACAAGCGGGAATATGAAGGGCGAATATCCATTCCATAAAAAGTTGAATCAAATGTTTGGGTTCCAGCTTTTATGAGGATGTCCACTTCCCCATGCACCATCCTTTTTGAGCCGTCAAAGGCCCTCACTACTATGTTGCTTGGTTTCAATGTCAATCCTTCACAGTCAACCCTATCAAGAGCCTTTTTAGGCAACACATTCAGAGACGAACCAGTGTCCACCAAAACATGAGCCAAGTTCGTGCCCCTGCATTCTACCGAGACATGCAATGCCTCATTATGCTTCCTCCCCCTTGGCGTTAAATCAGCATCAGAAAAACCTAAACCATTATCTTCAGTCAAGCTGGCTACGCAGTCTTGGAACGAATCGGTAAATGTTTCTTGAGGTACGTGGGCAGTTTTGAGTAATTTTACCAAGGCCTTTGCATGAGCCTCAGAACATAGTAATAAATCCAGCATGGTAATTTTTTATGGAGTTTGCCCCAGTTGCTCAACTACATTGTAGTCGCTTCTTTTTATGATCTTTAGAATTTCCTCCATCTCTTTCCGGGAGGTCTTAGGGATAGCCAATGATTGTGCCTTCGTCCGGACAGGCTCAACCAGAATACCTTTACCTCGAGTCTCAGTTTACTCGGAAACAGGAATGTCAGTAGGAGTGATAACAGGGATTGTAACAACTTTGTCAGCAAGAGTATTAGCAAAGATGATTGTAGGACTGGGAATAACCTTTGGAGGAGCAACAACAACAGAAATGATTACGGGTCCAGAAACTACTTTTGGGGAGCAGTTTCTGGAGAGAATATCCTTCCGCTTCGGGTTATCTTACTAGTCCCTGCAATATTATTGATATCGGAGTCAACTTTCTCATAACTTGAATCTTCGGAAGCTGGCCAATCTTGCTTGATACCATGGTAGTAGACATCCCCTCCATAATTCCATGGTACGGTTTTGTATGACAAATACGGGATTGGTCCAGGCATTGTAATTATCAAAGGAGATACTTTAGGAACTAATGTAATTCTAACGGGTCTTTTGGTGGAGATCCTGGAAGAATTGTCGGAAATGGTCACGATGGAAACATCATTATAAGAAACAGTTGGAATTGAAGCCTTCTCGAACAAAATTTCCTTGTTATCTATTAGGCACTGAACGCTTGCTTTTAACAAAGGACAGTTGGTTGGTAAGGACAAACATAAATGACAGCTTTCATCACAGCCTGGGATTACACTGACATTCAACAAGTTCTTTTTGATAGTCAGGAGTGGGGTCATAAGTTCATCAACTGAAGTAACAAACATATCTTCCTCAATGGTGTTGGTATTATGGGCGTGCTTGGGCATAGGGACAGTAATGACATTGGGAATTTCTAGCGCATCGAATTTAATCTCTTTGGCTTCAAGAAGGTCTTGTACTTTGTTCTTCAGAGCCCAACAGTTGTTAGTGTCATGACCGGGAATCTCAGAATGGTATGTGCAACAGGCATTAGGATGATGGTGAGGAGAGGTAGTGTTAGGGTTCTTTGGAGCTTCTTTCAAAGTCACTAGGTTGGACCTTAACAAATGTGGTAATACTTGAGATAGACTCATGTTAATTCTGGTGAACTGTCTGACTGGTCTTTCCATTCTTGGTTGGTTGCTTCTTTGCTAAGCAGGCGGTGGTTTAGGAATCATGACAACCCCCACCATTGGACGAAGTTCAGCCCTATCTTGATTTCTCTGAGGATATACAACAACCACCTCTTTCTTTCTGATGAATGGTTTCCTTACAACAGCAGAGGATGCATCTTTTTGAATCTTTCCATTCTTTATCCTGGCTTCTACCCTTTCTCTGGTAAATATCAATTCAGTAAAACCTGCCGATGAACTCCCAATAAAGTGATTAAAGAAGGGACCAGACAAGGTGCCCAAAAACATGTCTACCAACTCTCTTTCAGATAGGGGGGGTTGAACTCTTCCGGCTAAGCCCCTCCACTTTTGTGCGTAGTACTTTAAGCTTTCACTTGAAACCATGGCCATACTCTGGAGTTGAGTACGGGTAGGCGCAAGATCAGTGTTGTATTGGTATTGTTTGTAAAAGGAAGCGGTCAGATCTTCCTAGTTATGAACATTGACTCTTTCTAACTGATAAAACTAATCAAGTTGAGTTCCAAACAGACTGTCTTGGAAGAAGTGTACCCATAAGTCCTTGTCAGTGGTATGAGGCTGGATTTTCCTCGCATAGGACCGGAGATGCATTTTGGGACATGAAACTCCGTCATATTTGGAGAACACAGGTGCTTTGAATTTTGTAGGAATGACAATCCTCGATACTAATCCCAACTCCTCAAAGTCCAATCCATGCACTTTTTGGATTTCCATTGCGCTCAAACGCTCTTCTAGATGCTTATACTTGTCATCGACTGGAGGATATTGTTCTTCAGAATAGTCTTCTTCTTCCTCTTCCTCTTCTTACTCTAACTGGACAACTGTTTCTTTTCCCTTCCCATCTTGATTGTCTTTCTCACCGGATGTCATTGCAAAGTCTAAGGTCCTTCTTGTCTACCCTTGGAATCTTCTTCCCATGTTTAGAACTTTGGTTATCTTCTTCGTCTTCTTTTTCTTCTCCTCAACCAGCAAGGTCTTTAACTCTTCTTATCATTTGGCTAGAGTTAAGAACATCTGTTGAAACTGAGCATTTTGAGCTTGGAGGTCCTTCACCGTTTGCTCGAGATCCATCTTACTAAAATAAATAGTAGAAAGATGAGGAGACTTGTTTCAAGAAATCTGCTTATGTTATGATGAATGGTAAATGCATATGCCATGATTTCAAGGATTTTAAAGATTCAAATTTGTTTTAGACAAAAAAGAAACACACGTTATATTAATAAATTAAAGCTTGAGTACATCAATGCCTCTTTGGGCAAAACAAATACAAAAAATCTAAGATAAAAAGTTAGTACGCATCCTTTTTGGTGCAATGTAGGCATTCAGAGTCTGCTCCTCATGAAGTTGCTTAGTGAGTTCCAAAACCTTCTTCTCGCTTGCGTAGAATTGGGCTTCGAAAGTATCTCTCTCCCCCTTGAGTTGTATCTAATCTCTTTGTAAGTCTTCAAGAGAGGTGGGCATGTCAGGATGTAGGATAGTGTATGGAACATCTCCTTCTATGACAGGCTCAATGATTACCAGGAGAATGGAGGGGTAAGGCATCATAAGACTCTGAGCACGAGTTCGTACCCATTTGAGGTAAGTCTCAAGAGGGATGGAATTCTTGTGCCCCAATGTCTTGCTATCTACCTTGTTTAACATCCTCCAAGCTTGAATAAATCTCTGGCGAAGACCTTGATCGTCGTTCTCGTAGTCAAATACCAAACCTTGAATGAGCATCTCATGAGGGCCATCCCTTCGGGCATAACCAAATTGTCTTAAGGCTAAGCAGGGGTTGTAGGTGATACCTCCTCTAATGCCAAGTAAAGGGACATTAGGAAATTCTCCACAACGGTCGATAATAGTAATATTCTCTATGGATCGGGAACACCAATGAATGTCTGAATGTTTGAGCGTCATCAACCTTTGTGACCACCTTGAACCTTGCTTGTTCTTTAATACAGATTGGGGAAGATACGATATAAACCATCTTGCCAAGAAAGGAGTGCTACACATAAGGACACCTCTTTTCCTCATAGTGCGAGTGTGAAAAGAATGCAGTATGTCCCCTAGAAAAGTAGGCACCGAGTTGCGGGATATAAAGATTTTGACGGTGTTCACGTCTAAGAGTTGGTCAGGATTTGGAAACAAAACCATCCCATAGATGAGGAGAGCCACAATTTCCTCAAGGGCTTGCAAGTCCAAAGAATTCCAACAGTTTTGGGCTTTCTCAAACAGGAACTTTGCTAGGAAACCTTTGACACCACTCCTTGTTTCCCAATGAGTTGTGACATCAGATAATTGCAAGTGTAGAGCTTGAGAAATATCTTCTGGCTTTGGGTCTCTTTTTGTACCGTTGAAAGGTAGTTGGTTGAGAATGGGAATCCTCAAGAGTCGGGAGAATTCTTCCAAAGTAGGCACAAGTTGATAATTGGGAAATGTGAAGCAATGGTGTAAATGATCAAAGAACTGAAAGAGCACCTTCATCATGTCCTTATCAGTGTTAGAGGTCACCAAGTTGAGTAGGTGACCATGTCTCTCGGTGAATGGAGAATTTTCCAGAATCCTTGAAGCTAACTCCTTAAGTTGTGGAGGGATCCTTACAAGATTAACTTGAATAGTTTTTCTGCAAATAAAATCCATATCCTACAAAACAGAACAAAGATAAATCTCAAGATCCTTGAAATGGTTAGTGAATAAGTATGATGTTATGATGTTCATGATGTTATGTACAAGTATGTATATACAAACAAAGAAAACAAGTCCTTAGGTTTAGGATTGCATGGGGTCTCATAGGTAAGTACCCTCCTGAAGTTTAGTTGGCTCAAACCTGTCCTAGTAATAGTAACCGGGTTCTAAGGAGCTCAATATCACTGGTTTGTTTCTTTGGTCATTGTTACAGCACAAGCCTCTTTAATGGCGACTGAAATATCCCAAAAAACCAAACCTCAATAAGTGTAGTATCGAGTATCTACCAACTTCGGACTACACCAAAGCCGGTCATCTCACTACGTCCTAAAGGACAAGTTGGTCAAGTAAAGGTTCTAAAAGTTCATTAGTGCTTTATGAAATCACTCAACGGAGCCGTATTCTCCTTGATTAACTCAAACACTACTAGTACCCACAAATATGTCGCACTAACATAGCTATTTCTTAGACCATGTCGATATACCCCGCACAATTTCCACAATGTATTGCTACTTACCTATAAGGCATCCCAAATCCGGGTAGAGGATTCAAACCCAAACAAAGAACCATAATGTAAAGCATACAAGTCAAACAATGTAAGCAAATAAATATGATCTAACCCTAAGGTAACCCCACTTTTAGAATTTTCCCCAGTAGAGTCGCCAGTTCTGTGATACGGTGGGAGAACTTACTTGAAGGTTTTGCGTTTGATCGTAAATGTTGCGGTTAGCAAGAGTCGCCACCGACTTTTCTTTTATCCAAAAGGAAATGTGAAAAATCACAGGAAAGACCTTTGAGATTATTTCTTGAGTTCGGGGGGTAGATTATGAAAAGGGAATGTATTAGCACCCTTTTCATCCATGGTTTTCAATGGGCTCTTAGTTACTTGCTAGATCACTTGCTTTTGTTTGAAATTGTGCTTTGTGTGGTTTTTGAAAGTATTTTGTGAAGAGGCCTTTGTTTAGGCAATCTTTGTAATGATTCTCGTTCGTAAGAATGTATACAAAGATGTTGATCTTTTGAAAATGTTTTCAAGTTTTGTAAGATGTTTAGAAAGTGTAGGTGTTTGTTTTAAACATAGAAAGGATGATTTGTTTTGAAATGGAGCAAGTAATTAGGAGCATTCTACCTACTCAAAAGTCTTTCATGTTCATTTCCTCTTTCCTTTGACATTTTTATCTTACCATTGATTTGGTAAGTAACCCTATCTTTGGATGTAAACGGGACGGGCGTGAGTCATCGTATAACCATGATTAACAATGTTGCAAGGTATCTTAGCATTCTCTTTTAGGGACTAAGATCATTTGAAAGGCAGTATAGATAGCGTCATCGAGGGACTATGATCTTATATTTTGCTTGTTTTTGCTAAGATACCTCACATGCATGATATGGCCATTTTGTAAGGCAACCAAGTGGATTTTACCCTAAGGATGCTTGTGTGCAAGTGTATTGTTTTCATGCTTGATTTTGTCTTGAATTAGGATTTTCTAAGTATTGGTTTTAATCTTTCCATACAAACCCTAATTACTAGCATTTGTATATAAAACGATAAATTGCAGAATTTAAAGTTACTATGCTATTACAATACTTGTGCGAGGGGGGTGTACAAACTGTAATTGGGGATTGCAAGAATATAAATCTAATTAATCTATTACAACCAAATTGAATTTGTACAAGAATTGAAATAAATAATGTACAAGATAGATAAATATGCAAGAATGCAAATGCAAAGAAAATGGGTATTTTTGTTTGGATTTTTAGAGAAAAAGGATTTTGTTTTAACCTAATTAATTAAAAGAAAATAATTAATTAAACCAAAATTTAATAAGAAAAGATTTTAAATAAAACCCTAAGTCTATTAATTGAGTAAAAGGAAATTAAGTTTAAGAAAAGTATTTTTGTATTTTTGTCTTGAAAATAATTTATAGTATTATAAAATATTTTTGGCCTTTTTTATATTAAAGTAATATATTTTAATTGGTGTAAAAAGAAAATAAATAATAACCTAGTTTTAATTAAATTTACAAGATAATAAGTAAAAATAAATAAAGTATGATTAATAAAATAATTTTTTGTGTGAGAAAAATAAATAAACTATGTCAAAATGTAAATCTATTATTTTTGTATTTTTTTATGATCTTTTTAGTATTAGAAAAATAATTAAGAAAACAAATAAAAATAAAATAAAAAATAAAATGAAATTGGGCCAGGGGCGCGTAAATGAAACAAGGGGGTTAGCTAGCAAAAACAAAAAAACAAACCAAGCCCAAAGAGGCCCAACGCCTGTCCAAAAAAACAAAGTCAGAATGCAAAAATATGAAAAAATCAAAAGGGTACCACTGGGGCTCGAACCCAGGTCCCAAAGGTTACAGGCACGCGCTTCTACCACTGGGGTGGCTATACATCCGTTAACATAAGCAAAATAATAAATATATGATACAAAATGCGCCCTGATTTACACTTCATCTTCAACCTCCATCCAGACCAACTGCAACTTGTTCATTTCTCAACAAAAATGAAAACTGTAAACATGAAACTTATAGCAAATTTCCTCACGATTTCAGAAATGTAAAGCATTAAAACTATAGATCAAAGATAAGCATTAATTTCATTGGCCTTAAACTGAACCCTAAAAATCTCTGAAATTTCAATCTTAAAATTCTTTAAGCTTAAGCAAAATTGATGGAAACTATGGACATGGTCAGCTTTAGGGCAATGATATCTACATGTTTTATTCACAAATAAATCATTGATGATGCCTGTATGAAAAGTTTCAAAGTTAGAAAACTTACCTTGCAAGAGGGTATCAGGTTTGGAGTTTGAGCATCTTTCAAGGAGTTCCAATGGTTGGGTTAGCTTCCTCAAGTTTCCAGGAAGCTAATGGGATGCTTAGCTTGAGCTGGAAGTGGCTGAGGAGTTCTGGACAAGTCCAAGTGCAAAGCTCTGTTTTTGAAAATGGAGGATGGTGTTATTGGTGTTACAGTTCTGTAACAGCGTGTGGGATCAGTTCTAAATGATGTTTAGAAGCTTTTGGAACCAAAAGGCTTGAAAACGCACGAGGGAGTTATGAGTTTCACATTTTTGGTCAGTTTATGTGAAAATGGAGGTATGGAATGTGATTCTGAGTTCTAGGTATTTTCAGGGCTTGAGCATTCGTTTATTTGTGCCAAAATAGTTTGTCTATGTATAAGCAAAAAGGATTGGAGTAGTTTGGACAATCAGAAGTACAAGTTACAAGCTTTTGGCTAGGTTACTTGATTTTGAAGAAAAGAGGGAAACCAAGTTACAATGTGTAGTACAAGCATGGGCTGGGTGATTGTAAGTGTCTAAACCATTTCTAATGAGTTATAGGACTTGTGTGATCAGAAGAGAACAAGTTCAAGGCTCATGAACAAGTTTTGTGCAAAAAAACACTTTATCAAAATGGCAATGTACACTTTCTTCCCAAAATGGGTATAAAGCATATCCATGCATTGAATGCTTTAAATAAGACCTCTAACAGCTGCGCAAACCATTATTTATGGAGTTCCTAACAAGTTTGAGGCCTTCAAAGTAGAGTTTATGCAGCATAGTTTGAATTTTGAATTTGGTTCATCACAAAATGACTTGTAATTCAAGTGATAAAACCCTAACTTCCTCTCTTCGATTCTCCCTACTCAAGAATGATATCAAGGAGTTCTTGTACATTTTGGAAATATTGCAGTGTACTTTACAACCCATATTTGAATTGCTTTTGAATATTCCCTTTTGAACTATATGAAAAAGTGCCATGAAGTTGGGTCAAAATCCTGACCAAACTAGGGCAAAATTTCACTAAGTGTTTTGTTTCATGACCACATGTTCTTAAAATTATAACTTGAGATATAAGCACTTTTGGAAGAAGTTATGTGAGGAAAAGTTGTATATTTCATGGAGATCTACAACTTTCATTTTGGAAGTTTCTTTTGAATCAGCTTGCATCATGGCGAAAATTTTGCTCAAATTTATGAAAAAATAAGAAATTTCCAACACTTAGAAAAATTTCTAAGTTTAGAAATTTTAACTTTTCAACATGGAATTTTGAATTTTGGATTTCTTGATGAAGAAGTTTCATATTTTGACATGTTTTGATGAATTATGATCTTTTGCATTTGAATTTGACCAAAAAGTCAAAGTTTGACTTTTCAGTATACAATTGACTCTTGATCAGTTGACTGAAAAGTTCATCTATTAATCCAATGGACTTGCAATGTTTTGAGCCATGTTATTAGGTAAAAATGATACAATTGGATTCTTTAGATCATGACTTAAACCAATTGATCATTTTCTAGGTAAAAAATCATAAATTTCCCTTTCCCATTCAAAACCCTAATTTTGACCATTTTGCCCTTTTGGAGATTTGATCAAATTTCTTGAGGAATTGTGGTCCAAACTTGATCAAATAATACATATGAGTTTAAAATATTGATATGTACCAAAAATTATGAAGTCTGACTGTGAATTGGCCATAGTTGACTTTTTCCCCAATACAATTGATTTTTAGGTCAACTCCTCAATTGACTGAGAAAAAGTGTGATTCAAAGCTTGAAACTTGACATAAGTGATCTTGGGGGTCCATAATGATCAATGAAAACCATATGAAGCATTGAAATTTCAATTATCCTTTTGCAATCTCAAACCCTAATTTTGGTCATCAGTGTTTAAGGAGGTGTCTTGAGCTGATCAAACCCTAGTGCAGTCTTGAGCCCAAGGAGATCTTTGTGAGCAAATTCTTGATAAGTGAGAGGGAAAATTTTGGGGTACAACACCCACCAAGATGAAGCTATTTTGTTTCGACGATGCAGGTCGAATCTCTCCTATAATGTCCAAAGCCCATCCTCTAAAGGGACATGGTTTAATAATTGCATGCAATTCGCTTGCTGGCACATGTTGAATACCTGCATGTTTTTGGCACTCTGGACAGCCCTTGGCGAAATCAATGCAGTATTTCAACATGATTAGCCAATAAATTCCTTGTTGAAATAACATCCAAGGCATTTAAGTAACACACCCTCATGAGTTTTTTTGAATAGTTCATTACCCATGCGAATGTAGCTTAATGCCCTGTATTTTATCTTCCTGTGAGTATTTCCGAATGGATTCTCTAGATACCTTATAATTGGCTTTCTCCAGTCTGTATCTAGCAAATTGTCAATGGCAAAATTACAAAAATTTCGTCCGTATGTTCGGCCCCCCAAACTTTTGGTGTTGACAACTTTTTGGGTGGTATCAAAATAACTTTCTACCTTGCTTCAACAAAATTCTTCAGCTTTTCCATCGACACTTTATACCCAGATGCAATTTGGGCTAACTCATTAGCCTCCTAATTCTCTATCTTGGGCATGTGTGTAATGCTCACTACGTCAAAGTCTTCGAATAACTGACTCATAATCTCAAAGTATATCATTAGATGCTTCTTTATACACTTATACTCTTGTGTGATTTGTTTGATCACCAACTCTGAATCACCTTTTACTTTGATTTTGGTTGCACCCAAATCCCGCAAGACTTTAAGTCTAGTAACTAAGGCTTCATATTCTTCCTTATTATTGGAACATTTGCCATCGACTCGACACTTGAATTTTGTTGGTGTTCCTTTCAGGGAGATTATTAAGATTCCAAGACCGGTTCTATTTTTATGGCTCGACCCATCGAAATATAATTTACAAGGGTCTGTGTCAACCATGTTTATGAATGGCTCGATTATTGTATGACCCGCAATAAAGTCTGCCATAATTTAGCCTTTTATGGCTTTCAAAGGAAAATAAGACAAAGATAACTCAATTAATGCTAATGCCCATTTCCCAATTCGACTATGTAAGATGGGTTTTGACAGCATATGCTTAATAACATCAAAATGAGATGAAACATAAACATCAACTGGCTTAATATATTGCTTTAATTTCATACATGAGAAGTACAAACATAAGCACAATTTTTCAATTGAACTATACTAGTTTCTGCATCTATTAACACTCGACTAAGGTAATAAATGGGTCTTTCGACACCATTATCATCCTCTTGAGCTAACAGGCTTCCTATTGTCAAGTCATACGCAACTATATACAATCTCATGTTTTTGTTTCGACTAGGTGGCAGTAAAATATGAGGCTTTGTCAGATATTCTTTGATTGCGTTGAAATCCTCTTGCTGCTCTTTATCCCATAGGAATTATCCATCTTTTTTCATCTTGAGTAATGGTGAGAACACCTTTGTTTTGCCACTTAGAGGTTACTTGTAGGATCGACTATAAGAATCCTAGACATTGTGTTAAGTTTGATAGTGTTTTGGTGTTTGAAATGATTAAAGTAAGAAAAGCATAATAAGAAAGGTTAAAAGAAAAACACAGATAAATGATAGATAAATTTCAAGACTGAAATGATTAAAAAGACTTGAAATAAAACTGCTTTAAATTTAAAGGTGAACTCAATCATACATTTCTCAAAATTGGCTCGTTTCTCTAGACACTGGTACTTTGAGTGCTCTCTTACAATGTTACAAAATGCAACCTCGAAAATGAATGCAATAATTTGCTTAATTAGATGCTAAAGTGTAACCGTTGAAGGTTACTTGAACCACTCACGTTAAGAGTTCATGTGGTATTGCTTTCAAACTTCCCACGTTCTGTTAATGCTTGTAGTTGGAAACTTCTTTTGCCGCAACTTACTCTTGCTTTCGACTTTCCTAGACTTCGTCTACCTAGCTTCTACTTCCAATAATGTCTCGACCCCGTCTTTGGAGATTTCCTCTTATCACTTGTCGATGGCCCATGTTTATCACTTGTAGAATAATTGACACTCCCTTTTGATAAAGGATACCCTCTAACTTATGGCCTAATACTTGATTCAAAAAATTTCTTGGCAACACCACCCTAAGTGTAATTGTTGGTGTAGGCCCTAGAGGCCAATACTTTTGATACTTGTATCGAATTATTTATTAATAATAAAAGGCATTTCTTTATTATGTTTGTTTTTCCAAAATGATAAATTCCTTAGAATAGTTAGTCTGTTTAATGAAATGTTAAGTTTGACTTAATCATGAGATCCCATTAAATATAAGGACATTATTCTTAAAGTATCTGTAGTCAAGCTTTATTGTGAAGCAGGATAAAATTAAAGCATTGAGATTATTATGAAGATAGACTGATGATCACATCTCATGGATCATGGATAAGGAGTTAACAAGTCTTGATGTAGGTATGAATATTAGGAGTAATATTTATATTAGATTGGCCCGCTATGAGAATACTACATAGAATGTTATGCAAAGTGTCATAAGTTATTATCATGGTGATAAGTGGTGTATACCATCCTTCAAACTGAAACCACTATGGACCCTAGATGTAGAGTTAAGTGCTTTATTATTGATCAAACATTATCCGTAACTGGATGACCATAAAGACAGTTGATGAGTACTTCACAAAGCATGTTGAGGGACATGAGTAACCTAGATGGAATTTTCCCATCTTACGTAACATGATAAATGTCTAAGGGCCCAATATTAAACTGGACAAGAGTTACACGGTTTATGCCTTATATTCAATATAGACATGAGGGCAAAAGGGTAAATGTACACACAAACATTATCACAGAAAATGTTTTGTCAGATCACATGATATTTTCGTGACTTGGGTAGCAGTGATGTGTTGCTAGATACCACTCATTGTTTATTATATTAAATGTATGATTTAATATAATTGTCAATGTTACGAGAACCTACAGGGTCACACACATAAGAACAGATGGATGAGAGATAGAATAATTAAGGAACATCGTAAGATACGGTGTACTTGAGAGAATTATGGAACACCGTAAGGTACAATGCACTTAAGTGAAATGTAGATCATCATATAATATAATAATGGTTATTATGATTATTATCATTATTATTATTTTATAATAGTTATAAAATATAATAATAATAAAACATGTTTATTACAATAATAGTTATTATAATAATAGTTATTGTAATAAAAGTTATTATTATAATAAAAATATAATTATTATTATTATTATTATTATTATTATTATTATTATTATTATTATTATTATTATTATTATTATTATTATTATTATATGGATCAATTAAGTTAGGATTTTTAGCTTGCAGTCCAACAAGTGGTTCTTGTTGTACCCTAATTTTCCCCCCTAAGATTCCTCTATCATCTCATATCAACTCAATCATATCAAGATCACACTAGGGTTTGGTTCTTCTCCCTATCTTTAGTTTTGCTCATTAGGGATCACCAAGCACCTTGATTTTTATATTGTGATCATATATGTTTTGTATTGGTTAACTTTTAACTAATAAATACAATGAATGTTTGCTCTAATTGATGATATTATAGGTGAGAGTACAACATATTTCATCAGGTTGATTTGTAGGTTCATGACTTTATTTCCATACCTTCTTCAACAAAACTTCATTGAGATTCAAGCTTCATCATTAAGGATAATTTAAAGTACATCATGTTAAGGTCTACTATGATTCATCATGCCTCAATTTGTCAAAGAAAGTCAAAATATTCAAGAGTTGATTGAAGAAGTTTGACCTAATTGACAAGTTCTTGATTCATTGATCACAAGTACATAACTCTCCCAATCCTTAATATTTGGAGGTGGTTATGGTTGCTATGGTTTCTCATTATCATCCACAACAACCTCTATTCACATGGAAAAATATTTTGTGCATGAAAGTTTGTCAAAATTGAAAAGGGGTTCCAAGTCATTTTGGTGCTTGAGGAGCTAAGGTTTTGAACTTCTAAGGGCTATATCTTGCTCATATTTTGAGGTTCTTGAGTGATTACAAATAAATGCTTTTATTTAAAGGGTTTTATCAACAAATCACTTCAAAATTTTAAGAAAATTTTATGTGGAAGATGCCTAATGATGAAGAAAGAGTACATGTCCTCTAGATAGGCCATCAAATTCCCTTATGTGACTTCAAAAGATCATAACTTGGGAAATTATTATCTCCTTGATACCATTACTTTTCCATATTGATCTTAAGGATTTTAACTCCAACTCTTATTTTATGTGCAATACTTGAAAATAGGTGGAAGATGCCCTAAGAACCCAAAAGATTATAGGTCGCCTCATGAATTTTCACCAATTTCACAAGGCCATAACTGTTTCAATACTTGGTATTTCTTAGTGATTCAAGTTTCACAATTCTATTTAGGATGTCCCCTTTAAGCTAGCATCAATGATCAAAGCTCAATTTTAAAGTAAGGTCTTGTTTGGAATCAAAACAATATATGTCACTTTTGAAGAAAAACTTAGAATTTTTCTAAGTACAAAAGTCAGCATATATTTCTCAACTTTGACCCATCATGACTTTTAGCTCAAGCATCCTTTTGATCTCACTCTTTTCACATTGTAAATTTCGTGACATTATATTTCAAATTCTTCAAGAATCATGCCCTAAGGTTCCTTAAATTATGCACACCGTGAGTTCAAATATATCCACTTGAAACTGATTTTTTCCTCCAAGTCAGAATTTGAAATGCACAATTCAGCTTCTAATCACTAAATTTTTACGCGTCTTTACTTCTAATCATGTTTAACAATCTTCCAAAAGTGATTAAAACCTTGAAACACAAGTTTTGGCTAAGTTTTGAGCAAAATATGAATCACACTTTTCATGCTTGCAACTTCACACGAATTCCCTATAAACTTCATCATTCCACACACTTGAGCATCCCATTTTCTTCCCCATAAATAGAGGGTTATATCTCACTTATTTTCTCAAGCTTGAACAGCCAAAATCACTCTGTCAAACTCCCTTCATAACACCCTTTTCTGAGATTTCGAATTCTTCTTTTCACCCCTTTTCGATCCAATTTCTTCATTGATCCTTCATCCTTGAACTTCGCTGAAGCTAACAGAAGAATAATTAATCCTTGAGGTGCCCTGAATCGTGCTATCCAAGTCCATTTACAAAGCAAGTTCATTTGACTTCGTTCAGGTAGTTTAAGGAACCAAATCTTCTAACTCAAATTACTAGAATGGTATATGATGTTCATCGATGCTTGCTATTAACTCAATTTTGGTGAATCAATGTGTTTGGTACTTCTGTTTTCAATTTCAAATTTTTTAAAACATCTATGATTTTTTCCAAATCGAGTAAGCTGTGTGTTGTACCCCAAAATTTGCCCTCCTCTTTTTACAAGAAATCACAGCTTCAGGTTTTCCCAGATTTTTCAAATTGGCTTAAGAATTGGTCAAACAGACTTTTCTTATCAGTCAAACAAAATTAGGGTTTCCATTAACTTTTGAATCAGTCCAAGCAGATTATTAGGGTTTTCAGTGATTTGGTTGAGTTTGGCTCAGGGTTTGATCAGGAGGACGTTTCTTTGACAATAAATCAAGAATTAGGGTTTGCGCGCGCATTCTCAGAAGGAATTAATTCTACAGTTCTTTTCAATTGACTCTGGGATATGGGTTGAGGCTTCTGATTGAAAGTTTGAAATTTAAGTTTGATCAGTGAGATAAAGGACATATGGACATTTGTTTTGATTGACTGTGCAATACATATGGTTAATTGGGACGCCGGGTTTATTATTGATTAATGCGAAGTTGCAAGACTACGGTGTTTATTAATTATTTATTATTTCTAAGTTAGAATAATTGGGATATACTTCCAGTTATTTTAATTCAAGAAACTTAAATAATTAAACAGACAGTGAAACAGAGAATTATCTGACAAAAAGACTTTTATTTATTTTTAATTATTGGTACAAGTGTTATTTAAATACAATAATTTTATTTACAATATTTATAATAATGTTTATTACAAATGATTAAAATAAAATAAAGCTATATCCTAAGTTTCTTGAGGTCTTCATCTTCTACCGCTGCTTCCTTTGCTCAACTGGTATTTACCTGCAAAGACAGAAAAAGAAGTCAACACAGATGAATTAAAAAGTATTTTTCAGACAGTTAATCAAAAAACCCATCATTAAAAGTGTTGGCCGAAATCAGTTTGTTCGTCCTCTCTGCAAATCGCAAGAAGACTCTCTTCTTGGTTCACAAAGAGGGAAAGAAAATGTGTTTGCAAGCATATGAACTATTTTGCAAAATGCACAAAGTTGCATAAATTCAAATTGGCAAAAAAAGGGACAAGCTACTGAATATGCAAAAACAAGTTACAAAGTTCAAACTGAAACAAACAAGTTGCAAAGTTCAAATTGAACAAACAAGCTACTTGAAAAGGCAAACCAAACTGTCCAAAGAAACTGTCCAAAGAAACTGTCAAAAGGCTGTCAAAGAAGATATCAAAGCAATGCAGAAAATCTGGGAGATAAGTACAAGATGCAGAGCAAAGCTAACATTGCAAGCATATATTTCAAATTCTCATCATTTTCCAACCAACACTTTTTCAGACAGAAAGTACAGTTTAAGTAATTAAATATACTTTTCTGGAGAGAGAGAAAAGGGAGAGAGAAGTAGAAGGCTCTTACAGTTTTTCAGGTAGGCTAGAGATAAATAAATATAACAGATCAGAATAGTTCAAGAGGCAGAATGCCACATAGAAAAAATATACCACAAGCCTCAAAGTTCAAACCTGTGTTAAGAACACCAGAAACCTGCATAAAATCTCCAGCCTTAACCTGCCTGTTTTAAAACACAAGCCAAAAGGCCAGCATAAAACATAAGCAAGCCTGCCTGTTCAGAAAAGCCTGCTTCAAGCCAAACCAGAAGCAAGCCTGGAACCAAACTGAAAACAAATAAAACAAAAACCAGAAAAGCCTGCTTCAAGCCAAACCAAGGCTTGCTTCAAGCCAAAGCCTAAAAACTTGTCAAAACTGTCTTCAAGTCTGTAACCAAGCCAAGCATAACAAGCATAAGCCCTGAAGCTGTAAACATCACTAACCCTAACAAACCTTTGTTCAGAATCAACACATCCAAATATCCAAAAAAATTCAAAAATCAAAACACCAACAAAACCCTCAGAATCAAGTTCATCATAGGGCCAACATAACATAGGCAACTCAGAATCATCATCATCATTGAAATCCAACACAGCATCAAGAGAGGAAAAGCTACTCAGAAGCAAAACACACTAAAGCAAACAACTCTCAGATTCGAAATCATCATCATTGTAAAAGAACAACAAATTTCATCAGAAGTCAGAAGTGAAATAATAGCATTCAAATACTCAGAGGCCAGCAATCAGAAGAAGAAGAGAGAACTAAAAGTAGGGTTTTCAGATACTCATCACTAAACCTAACAAAAGCAAGATACAAAGTACCAGGAAGGCCAGCAAGCACATCACCGCGTCCCTCCGCCTCCGGCCACCTGAGAAGCGTCGCCGTCCTCCTCCGTCTCCTCTCCAAAGGTATTGTCCCTCTTTCCCTTTTTCTAACACTTCAAGCAAACATCAAATAACATAAAGATCAGAATTTGTCAAAAAAAAAATCAATAACATGCAAAACTTGAAACCCTAAAGCGCATGAAGGAGAAACATAATCGTTACCTTTTCTTTATCACTGTCTGAACGACCATGGAGAGAGGGAGATGGACGGTGGAGCTCTGGCAGCTGTGGAGAGGGGGTTCATTCAGAAGCTTGGCTCAAGAAAGATGAAGAGGACAGCGATGAAGAAGAAGGAGAGCGGCGTCGTTTGTAACATTGTAACCCTATTCTGAACAAAACAAAGTTCAACCCTAACAACAAAACTTGTGAAACGCTTGGGCATGCCCCTTTGGACAATACACTCTTAAGCCCACAAATTCTGGCGCACCCCCCCTTCTTTGTTTTGTTTGTTCTTTTGTTTGGGCCAAGCATGATCTTCCAAGCCCACCCTTTTTTTTATATATACAAACTAACACTTCTTGTTTTATTTATTTTTCTTTTTATATAACATGACTTATTTTGTTAAGTAAAATGTTACATTAACTTTTTTATACAAAATTTTCTTAAATGTTTCTTTTTATTTTAGAACAATTAAAAAGGCATAAATCTTAGGTTTATTAAGTTTAGCAATTTTTTCTTTATTAAAACCTTTTTTGTTTAATTTAAACCTTGTATATAAAACATTAATAAAAAATGCATAAAAAATAGAATTTTTAAGATTAAATTTTTCTTTCTTTAAAAACCTTTGTTTATAACATTAACAAAAAATACCAAAAATACAAAAATACTTAACTTGCATCATTTGTAAATAATCATGTGCACCATACATTACTTTTGATTCTCTTTTATTCTTATACATTGCTATATTTTTACATTGAGAATGCGATTGATTCGATTTGGTTGTAAATAATATTTGGACACTACTATCCTGATAAGACTCATCCCCATTTGTAAATATTTGTACCCCCATCCCCGGATACTTATTTGTAATAGCTTAGACTTTAAATTCCCGCAATTTATCGCTTTCCATATATTGTATAGTAATTAGGGTTTGTATGCGAAGATTTAAAAATCAACCGCTAGATAACCTAATACAAAGACAAACGCATGAAAATCAATACACAATTCACACTTGCACCCCTAGGGTAATCCCGCTTGTTGCCTTCAAAAATGGGCCATGGTTGCATGTTAAGTACTTTGGCAAAACAAAAACAAACAAAATGATCATAGTCCCTCGATGATGCTATCTTGTTGCCTAAGAAAAATGATCATAGTCCCTCAAGCAAATTGCCAAAGATACTTGACACTATTGCTTTCATGGTCTAAACGATGACCCGCGCCTATCCCGTTAACATCCTAACGCAAGGTTGTTCACCAAATATAATGGTGAAACAACACTGTTAAAAGGGTTAAAACATGAGAAAAAACCTTTGAGTAAAATAGGGTAGACAACTCTTAGTTACTTGATCAAACTTGCAAAACACACTTGCCTATTTTAAAAACACACTCCACAACATAACTTCCAAACAACTTTCAAAAACATTGAAACATCTTTTCAAAAAGACAAACACCTTTGTAAAACATTCGAGTAAAGAATTGTTACAACGGTTGCCTAGACAAGGCATCTTTTTCAAAACATTTTCAAAAACACACACACAAAGCACCATTTCAAACAATTGAAAAGCAAAGGCAAGTGATCTAAAACAAGTAACTAAGAGCCCATGGATAACCATGGATGAAAAGGTTGCTAGCACCTTCCCTTTTCATAATCTACCCCCCGAACCCACGAAAACATCTCAAAGGTTTTTCCTGTGCTTTTTAACCTTTCCTTAGGATAAAATAAAAAGTCGGTGGCGACTCTTGCTAAACCGAACAAGTGCGAAAACAAACGCAAAACCTCAAGTCAGTTCTCCCACCGTATCACAGAACTGGCGACTCTGCTGGGGATAAAATTAAAAGTGGGGTTACCTTAGGGTTTTAGATAACCTTTACATACTTGCTTTGATTGCTTTACTTTTTTGGGTTCCTTGTTTGGGTTTGCTATAAATCCTACACCCGAATTTGGGGGCACCTTTTTTAGGTAAATAGCAATAAAACTGCGAGGGAACTGTGCGGGGTATACCGACATGGTTGAAGCAATAAGCTATGTTAGTGTGACATATTTGTGAGTACCGGTAGCCCTTGAGTAGTCAAGGAGAATACGGGGCCGCTGAGTAATGTCATGAAGCACTAACGAACTCTAGAACCTTACTTGACCATCTTAGCCTTTTTAGGGGTAGTGAGATGACCGACTTTGGTGCAGTCCGAAGTTGGTAGATACTCGATACTACACTCATTGAGGGTTGTTTTCTTGGAATATTTTGGTCGCCAGTTAAGTGGCTAAACCAAAACAATGAACACAAAAAATAATCCAGTGATATTGAGCTCCTTAGAACCCGGTTTCTATTTTAGGACAGGATGAGCCAACTAACTTCAAGAGGGTACTTACCTACAAACCCCATGCAAGCCTAAACCTAAGGACTTGTTTGCTTTGTGTGAATATGATTACCTGTATATACACTTACTTGCTTTTGCATACATGTACATAACATCATGACATTATACCATAGCATTTACAATAACCATTTCAAGGATCTTGAGGGTCTTTTGATGCAGGGTCACATTGAACCAGACGTCTATTAAAGGGGCAAGAGGTTTTCTCCTCTAAACAAATGCCATCAAAGATCAAGTGCAACAACTTGAATCAGGGGCTATGACCCACTTGACATGGTGAGCTTGATTCTCGTGGAAAGGCATCCACCGGTGCAAAGTTCTCCAATCAAAGACCGAAGTTCAACCTCTAACATTCTCTTGTGTTTACCCCAAGAGATCGTTGAAAACATTGAATACATATATCATACATATCATTGCATAACAGGTTTCCCATACAGGTCTCCTTATCTTCCTACTGTTTATTTCAGTAAGATGGATATGGAACAAACGGTGAAAGATCTCTAAGCTCAAAACACTCAATTCCAACAAATGCTTCTGGCTATCGGTAAAGGGCAAGAGGATCTGAAAGCTCTCCTTCTCAAAGACAAGAAGAAGAAGTCCAAGAAGGCAACGAGCATCCTGAAGAGAAGACCTAAAACCCTAGATCTTTCAACTCCACCCAGCATAGGGGCCAGTCTTGAAGAAGACCACAATTTGGAGATTGATGAAGCTGGTTACTCCGAAGAACAATATCCTCCCGCTGATGACAAGTACAAACAGTTGGAGGATCGCCTCAATGCTATGGAGGTTTAACAAATACCTGGCTTGGATTTAGGAGACATGGGTTTAGTTTCTGGATTGGTCATCCCTCCAAAGTTCAAAGTCCCTACCTTGGCCCTGTATGATGGAGTCTCTTGCCCTAAGATGCATCTAAAGTATTATGTCCGCAAGATTCAACCATACACAACTGATCCAAAGCTTTGGATCCATTTCTTCCAAGAAAGCCTGGTAGGGGCTCAACTCGAGTGGTTCTATCAATTGGAGAATTCTCGCATTCACACCTGGGAAGATTTAGCTATGGCTTTTTACAAATAGTATCAATATAATGCTGATCTTGCACCAACTCGTGTGCAATTGCAGAACATGACCATGGGTTCCGACGAGAGCTTCAAAGGATACGCTCAAAAGTGGAGAGATCTGGCTGGTAGGGTGCAACCCCCTTTAACTGACAGAGAGCTGATTGACATCTTCATGGGAACTTTGACAGGGCCTTTCTTCAATCACTTAATTGGAAGCTCTTCAGCCGGGTTCACCGAGCTAATGCTGACCGGCAAAAGGGTCGAAGCTGGAATCAAAAGTGGAAAGATCCAAGGAGCTACACCCTCTGATGCTCAGAAAATTCCCCACAATGGGAAGAAAGAGTCCAATGCAGTGACTGGTCAAAAGAGTCGTCATGACCAACACGTAGGAGCAATCTTGATCTCTAATCCTGCGTCTGCTCAACAAAGGCAGGGGCATCAGCGTAGAGAGGTCGCGCCTAAAAGACAATATACTAGGATCAACATGTCACTAGCTCAAGCACTACAACACATGTTGAAGAAGGAGCTGATTACATTGAGGGCTCCCCTCCGGAACCCAAATACTTTTGCTCATACCTATCATCCCAATGAAAGGTGTGCATACCACTCTGACAGTCCGGGACATGACACAAACAACTGTTGGCCTCTGAAGAACAAGGTCCAAGACATGATTGATGCCAAGGAGATCGAGTTTGACCCTCCGGAGACTCTAGCATGATCACTGCTCCTATGCCAAATCATTGAGAATGTCTTTGTTTCATTTGAATTTTCAAAGTTGTAATTTCTTTTGTTATTCAAACAATTATCTGTTGATGTCAAACTCTGTTTCATTAATGCATTGCATATGTTTGTCTTGAATTCATCCATGTGTTTTCACTATTCTTATGCTTTCTTTATGATATTTAACTCTTGATAAAAAGCTACAAGCCTTTAGAGGGAGGATGACGAAACAATACCATAATCTCATACAGTATGCTTTTGAACAGACCTTGCTGATGATATACAGACATTTCTTTCAAATCCCAAACACTGGAGTTATAAGGAAGATAATCCCTAGTCAACCCCTTCGAGCCAAAGAAGTAGGAGTTTTATGTTCTAAACAAATTAAAACCTTTGATTTAAACCTGGGACAGGGTAGTCTCTCAGTTAATCCAAAAAAGGTGCGCATTAAAGTCGCAAACTCTCAGTTCGTAATACAACGAACAACATCAAAAACACATTCCTTTGGAATCAAAAGACAGTGATGGTTCCTTATCTCATAGGCAGTCAATCTCTCAAAAGAGAAAAGCCCACTAAGCCAAAACCTATAAAGGAGGCTTAAGAAAGCTGGGGCATCCCGCTGACCGTAATCTCGAAAACAGGAACAGTCAGGCAAAAGTTAGGGATAACGAATCAAAAGAAAGAGGTCATTACAAATCCTCAACAACATGAAAAATGTTGCAAAAGAAAAAAGGAGATGATGACTGCCCTCCAAATTCAACTTCTGTGAACCATCACCAAAAAAAAATCGTTCCAAATTCGAATAGAGTTTGACGCACAATTAACTGAGTTTAGGGTTGAAGAACATCACGAAGAGCGGGTGGGTACAAATATACTTTGAGCCTTTATCCTTTGTTTCTTAAACCGTGAACCAAGCCATGTTACAACCCTTCAAAGGTCATAATTGAAGCATGGGTTAGTTCGAAAGCATACTGTTACAAAAGGTATCCTGACTCCTGTAAGGATTTGCCCTAAAATATTGTGTTGAATTTGTCTTACAAAAAGATTTCTGCTAAAAAACGCATTTTTCAAAACTTCGAGACAAGCATAAACTTTGCATTATTTGAATATCGTTGTTTGCACATGGTTATTTGTTTGACAGCGAAGAAATTCATACAACGAATGTTCGGAGGAACGAAAACTCTCTCAGTGTGTAAAATCACTTCAAGAAGGATGACACTTCCATTGACAAATATCCTATCAACAAGGGGGCATGACATGTCACTATCCAATTAACCTGGGGCAGTCCAGTCAAGGTTTCAACAGATCTTTCAAAGTTCAGTTAACCTGGGGCAGTCCAGTCAAGATTTCAACAAATCTCTCAATTGCAGGATAACCTGGGGCAAGTCTCCCTCACCATCACTTGGGGCATTTAAACGTCAATCTCATCAAAGGGTTACGTGCGGTCCAAGTGTCCTGACAATATCACAAGCATATTATACTAGGGGCAAGGATCATCGCCTTCCGAGATTTCCTTCTAGAGATAGTTCAGATGTGACCCAGATTTGGCGACATTCCGATACTTATTCCAGATTTCCTTCTAGAGATAGTTCAGATCTGACCCAGATTTGGCAACATTCCGATACTTATTCCAGATTTCCTTCTAGAGATAGTTCAGATGTGACCCAAATTTGGAGACATTCCGATACTTATTCCAGATTTCCTTCTAGAGATAGTTCAGATGTGACCCAGATTTGGCGACATTCCGATACTTATTCCAGATTTCCTTCTAGAGATAGTTCAGATGTGACCCAGATTTGGCGACATTCCGATACTTATTCCAGATTTCCTTCTAGAGAGAGTTCAGATGTGACCCAGATTTGGCGATATTCCGATACTTATTCCAGATTTCCTTCTAGAGATAGTTCAGATGTGACCCAGATTTGGCGATATTCCGATACTTATTCCAGATTTCCTTCTAGAGATAGTTCAGATTTGACCCAGATTTGGCGATATTCCGATACTTATTCCAGATTTCCTTCTAGAGATAGTTCAGATGTGACCCAGATTTGGCGATATTCCGATACTTATTCCACATTTCCTTCTAGAGATAGTTCAGATGTAACCCAGATTTGGCGACATTCCGATACTTATTCCAGATTTCCTTCTAGAGATAGTTCAGATGTGACCCAGATTTGGCGACATTCCGATACTTATTCCAGATTTCCTTCTAGAGATAGTTCAGATGTGACCCAGATATGGCGACATTCTGATACTTATTCCCCAAGCAGAATGAAGACTCTCATCCTTAAAACCTCAGAAGATTGGTATACTCCCAATTTCTGACCCTTAACAGAATGAAGACTCTCATCCTTGAAACCCTAGTAGATTGGCATACACCCAATTTCTGACCCCCAATAGAATGAAGATTTTCATTCTCAAAGTGGCGTATAACCCAAGTTCCATATTAATACCTGTAACAAGCCAGGAAAACTATCCGTGGACGACTGATTAATACCTGAAACCAGCCAGGAAAACTATCTACATGAAGAGATTGAAGATTAATACCTGTAACAAGCGAGGAAAACTATCTTTCTTTCTCAGGTCAGAGATTAATACCTGAAACCAGCCAGGACAACTATCTCACCGACCAACCTTTTCAAGATCCCAGATCAATACCTGCAGCAATCAAAAGATTCTTGCAATCCCCAGCGGAGCTAAAACTTCCAACTATCAATCCCCAAGCAGAATGAAGACTCTCGATCTCAGTTCCTCACAGAGTATTCAAATATTCTCCAGTGAAGATCTCCTCAAGACAGGAATCCCCAGTAGATTGGCATACAACCCAAGCTCCTGATTCCCCAACAGTGGTCCCAGGACTTCTCATTTTCAACGATCAAAATATTCTTGCAGTCCCCTGCAGCAGTCAAGGATTCACTTTCCCCGGCAGCAATCAAGATTCTATTATCTCTAGCTATCCAGGATTCATCTATCCTCAGCAAGACAGCTCATCAGCTTACATGCGCATTCATTACATTCATATCATAAACATTGATATAACATACATTGCATCATACATTTCATGCAACATAACTTTGTGTTTAGCTAACATTTTGTCCTTTTCAGGATAAGAATAAAAGGCTATCATTAACAATAATTCAGATGCAGTTTTACACGGACTCATCATCAGGCAACCCTACCCCAGTTCCTTCTCCATTCCAAGACTTCTGAAAACAGTTTACGGGTTCTCCAAATACGGATGTTAATCTATCGCTTGTTCAGACTCAACTTTTGAAAACAGTTCACGGACGCTTCCCAACATGGATGCTGATTTATTACTTGTCCAACTTCGAGACTTCTGAAAACAGTTTACGGGTTCTCCAAACACGGATGTTAATCTATCGCTTGTTCAGATTCAACTTTTGAAAAACAATTTACGGACGCTTCCCAACATGGATGCTGATCTATTGCTTATTCAACTCCAAGATTTCTGAAAACAGTTTACGGATGCTTCCAAACATGGATGTGAATCTATTGCTTATTCAGACCCCCAGTTCAGAGACGTTCCAAACATGGATACCTTTCTGATACTCACCCACTCACCAATGACATACAATTCAACAAACCTTCTTGGATGGCATCTACAAGCCCATCTCCAACAAGATACAATCACTTTCAGATGGCATCTATAAGCCCATCCTCCTACCAACAATTTCCAATTGGCATCTCTAAGCCCATCCCCCGACAAGATTCTGTCACATCTCCAGATGGCATCTTCAAGCCCATCTCCAAATGGCATCTTTAAGCCCATTCCCTCAAACTACACTTTGACGAGTGCAAATTTTAAGGGAACTCTAGTGTCCAATCTCCTTTTACCTTCGAGTCGCGAACGACAAACTTGCCAATCTAACTCTTCCGGTTCAAGAAGATTGAACAGGGGCAACTGTTGTACCCCAAAATTTGCCCTCCTCTTTTTACAAGAAATCACAGCTTCAGGTTTTCCCTGATTTTTCAAATTGGCTTAAGAATTGGTCAAACAAACTTTTCTTATCAGTCAAACAAAATTAGGGTTTCCATTAACTTTTGAATCAGTCCAAGCAGATTATTAGGGTTTTCAGTGATTTGGTTGAGTTTGGCTAATGGTTTGATCAGGCGGACGTTTCTTTGACAATAAATCAAGAATTAGGGTTTACACGCGCATTCTCAGAAGGAATTAATTCTACAGTTCTTTTCAATTGACTCTGGGATATGGGTTGAGGCTTCTGATTGAAAGTTTGAAATTTAAGTTTGATCAGTGAGATAAAGGACATATGGACATTTGTTTTGATTGACTGTGCAATACATATGGTTAATTGGGACGTCGGGTTTATTATTGATTAATACGAAGTTGCAAGACTACGGTGTTTATTAATTATATTATTTCTAAGTTAGAATAATTGGGATATACTTCCAGTTATTTTAATTCAAGAAACTTAAATAATTAAACAGACAGTGAAACAGAGAATTATCTGACAAAAAGACTTTTATTTATTTTTAATTATTAGTACAAGTGTTATTTAAATACAGTAATTTTATTTACAGTATTTATAATAATGTTTATTACAAATGATTAAAATAAAATAAAGCTATATCCTAAGTTTCTTGAGGTCTTCATCTTCTACCGCTGCTTCCTTTGCTCAACTGGTATTTACCTGCAAAGACAGAAAAAGAAGTCAACACAGATGAATTAAAAAAGTATTTTTCAGACAGTTAATCAAAAAACTCATCATTAAAAGTGTTGGCCGGAATCAGTTTGTTCGTCCTCTCTGCAAATCGCAAGAAGACTCTCTTCTTGGTTCACAAAGAGGGAAAGAAAATGTGTTTGCAAGCATATGGACTATTTTGCAAAATGCACAAAGTTGCATAAATTCAAATTGGCAAAAAAAGGGACAAGCTACTGAATATGCCAAAACAAGTTACAAAGTTCAAACTGAAACAAACAAGTTGCAAAGTTCAAATTGAACAAACAAGCTACTTGAAAAGGCAAACCAAACTGTCCAAAGAAACTGTCCAAAGAAACTGTCAAAAGGCTGTCAAAGAAGATATCAAAGCAATGCAGAAAATCTGGGAGATAAGTACAAGATGCAGAGCAAAGCTAACATTGCAAGCATATATTTCAAATTCTCATCATTTTCCAACCAACACTTTTTCAGACAGAAAGTACAGTTTAAGTAATTAAATATACTTTTCTGGAGAGAGAGAAAAGGGAGAGAGAAGTAGAAGGCTCTTACAGTTTTTCAGGCAGGCTAGAGATAAATAAATATAACAGATCAGAATAGTTCAAGAGGCAGAACACCACATAGAAAAAATATACCACAAGCCTCAAAGTTCAAACCTGTGTTAAGAACACCAGAAACCTGCATAAAATCTCCAGCCTTAACCTGCCTGTTTTAAAACACAAGCCAAAAGGCCAACATAAAACATAAGCAAGCCTGCCTGTTCAAAAAAGCCTGCTTCAAGCCAAACCAGAAGCAAGCCTGGAACCAAACTGAAAACACATAAAACAAAAACCAGAAAAGCCTGCTTCAAGCCAAACCAAGGCTTGCTTCAAGCCAAAGCCTAAAAACCTGTCAAAACTGTCTTCAAGTCTGTAACCAAGCCAAGCATAACAAGCATAAGCCCTGAAGCTGTAAACATCACTAACCCTAACAAACCTTTGTTCAGAATCAACACATCCAAATATCCAAAAAATTTCAAAAATCAAAACACCAACAAAACCCTCAGAATCAAGTTCATCATAGGGCCAACATAACATAGGCAACTCAGAATCATCATCATCATTGAAAGCCAACACAACATCAAGAGAGGAAAAGCTAATCAGAAGCAAAACACACTAAAGCAAACAACTATCAGATTCGAAATCATCATCATTGTAAAAGAACAACAAAGTTCATCAGAAGTCAGAAGTGAAATAATAGCGTTCAAATACTCAGAGGCCAACAATCAGAAGAAGAAGAGAGAACTAAAAGTAGGGTTTTCAGATACTCATCACTAAACCTAACAAAAGAAAGATACAAAGTACCAAGAAGGCCAGCAAGCACATCACCGCGTCCCTCCGCCTCCGGCCACCTGAGAAGCGCCGCCGTCCTCCTCCGTCTCCTCTCCAAAGGTATTGTCCCTCTTTCCCTTTTTCTAACACTTCAAGCAAACATCAAATAACATAAAGATCAGAATTTGTCAAAAAAAAATCAATAACATGCAAAACTTGAAACCCTAAAGCGCATGAAGGAGAAATAGAATCGTTACCTTTTCTTTATCACTGTCTGAACGACCATGGAGAGAGGGAGATGGACGGTGGAGCTCTGGCAGCTGTGGAGAGGGGGTTCGTTCAGAAGCTTGGCTCAAGAAAGATGAAGAGGACAGCGATGAAGAAGAAGGAGAGCGGTGCTATTTGTAACATTGTAACCCTATTCTGAACAAAACAAAGTTCAACCCTAACAACAAAACTTGTGAAACGCTTGGGCCTGCCCCTTTGGACAATACACTCTTAAGCCCACAAATTCTGGCGCATCCCCCTTCTTTGTTTTGTTTGTTCTTTTGTTTGGGCCAAGCATGATCTTCCAAGCCCACCCTTTTTTTTATATATACAAACTAACACTTCTTGTTTTATTTATTTTTCTTTTTATATAACATGACTTATTTTGTTAAGTAAAATGTTACATTAACTTTTTTATACAAAATTTTCTTAAATGTTTCTTTTTATTTTAGAACAATTAAAAAGGCATAAATCTTAGGTTTATTAAGTTTAGCAATTTTTTATTTATTAAAACCTTTTTTGTTTAATTTAAACCTTGTATATAAAACATTAATAAAAAATGCATAAAAAATAGAATTTTTAAGATTAAATTTTTCTTTCTTTAAAAACCTTTGTTTATAACATTAACAAAAAATACCAAAAATACAAAAATACTTAACTTGCATCATTTGTAAATAATCATGTGCACCATACATTACTTTTGATTCTCTTTTATTCTTATACATTGCTATATTTTTACATTGAGAATGCGATTGATTCGATTTGGTTGTAAATAATATTTGGACACTACTATCCTGATAAGACTCATCCCCATTTGTAAATATTTGTACCCCCATCCCCGGATACTTATTTGTAATAGCTTAGACTTTAAATTCCCGCAATTTATCGCTTTCCATATACTGTATAGTAATTAGGGTTTGTATGCGAAGATTCAAAAATCAACCGCTAGATAACCTAATACAAAGACAAACGCATGAAAATCAATACACAATTCACACTTGCACCCCTAGGGTAATCCCGCTTGTTGCCTTCAAAAATGGGCCATGGTTGCATGTTAAGTACTTTGGCAAAACAAAAACAAACAAAATGATCATAGTCCCTCGATGACGCTATCTTGTTGCCTAAGCAAAATGATCATAGTCCCTCAAGCAAATTGCCAAAGATACTTGACACTATTGCTTTCATGGTCTAAACGATGACCCGCGCCTGTCCCGTTAACATCCTAACGCAAGGTTGTTCACCAAATACAATGGTGAAACAACACTGTTAAAAGGGTTAAAACATGAGAAAAAACATTTGAGTAAAATAGGGTAGACAACTCTTAGTTACTTGATCAAACTTGCAAAACACACTTGCCTATTTTCAAAACACACTCCACAACACAACTTCCAAACAACTTTCAAAAACATTGAAACATCTTTTCAAAAAGACAAACACCTTTGTAAAACATTCGAGTAAAGAATTGTTACAACGGTTGCCTAAACAAGGCATCTTTTTCAAAAAAATTTCAAAAACACACACACAAAGCACCATTTCAAAAAATTGAAAAGCAAAGGCAAGTGATCTAAAAAAAGTAACTAAGAGCCCATGGATAACCATGGATGAAAAGGGTGCTAGCACCTTCCCTTTTCATAATCTACCCCCCGAACCCACGAAAACATCTCAAAGGTTTTTCCTGTGCTTTTTAACCTTTCCTTAGGATAAAATAAAAAGTCGGTGGCGACTCTTGCTAAACCGAACAAGTGCGAAAACAAACGCAAAACCTCAAGTCAGTTCTCCCACCGTATCACACTGTGTTTTATATAAATTTGGCGCGAGGATATGGTTGTGATCGTCTTGAAGAGATGCGTCTAATGATACCTCTATGAGCGTCTAAATTTACAGATTTAAGGATCATGGTTTCGCCTTAGTTGCAGGGTAGCTGGAGGTTGAAGATGACCTATGTGGCCTCTTCAACCAATGAGAACGAGACAATTGGAATGTTGTGATTAGTCTGACTTTCGTGACTTCAGTGCGGGCTTGTTGACTGTGGATCACCATTGTTGTACCCCAAAATTTTCCCTCTCATTTCTCAAAGGATCATCATGGACCCTCAGGTTTGCTTCCATCCAATTTCAAGCCTTGAATTACAAATTTTCCAAGAAAGTCATTCACAAGGGCAAAATGGTCAATTACACACTGAAAAGTCAAACTTTGACTTTTGGATCAAAAATCAAGTTCCAAGAATCATATTTTATCAAGGCATGAAGTTTGTTTCATTAAGAAAATTCAAAAGTCAAAATTACTTTGGAAAAGTCAAAATTCTAAATACTTGGAATTTTTCTAAGTATTTAAGAAATATGACAAGTTCAGAACTTCTGGCCAGATTTCCACCATGATGCAAGCTGATTCTGGAAGAACTGCTAACTCAAGAGTTTTAGACCTCAATGAGACCTAAAACACTACAGAACATAACTTCTTCTAAAAATGATGAGATTTCAAGTTATACATCCTCAAAGTCACGTCCCTGAAACTTAAACACTTAATAATTTCTGAGTATTTTCAAGTCAAAAGTTGTCTACAACTTTTGGGCCAGTTTTCACGTAGGTTCAGTCAGAAGTTGCAAGAGTAATTCAAAGAGGGCTTACAAAGCATGTCCTAAGCTTTCTGGAAAGTCTGAGAACTCGCTCAGAACATGCTGGAGAAAAGAGATTAAAGGATCAGAAGTTGGATGTTGGTTCTATGTTACGCTGATGCTGAACTTCTGACCCAAAATTAAGTTATGATGCATAATCTCACATTGCAGGATTTCTGGTTTGATAAATCTCATCATCATTTAATGCTCACAACCACTTTTGAGTTTTTATCCAAAGGATTTCCCCACGTGTGACATAGAAGTACATTGTTGTCCTTGAAAAAGCAAAATTTTGTACAAGAGTATGCTGGGCCCATGCTTTGCTTTTGCTTTTGAGGGTACTTTTCCTTAATTCATGCTCACAATTCCAGCTTAGGCGTGGCTAAAAGCTGCTAATAACCATACTTATTTAACTTGCTTCAAGAACAAGCCAACACACTATCATGATGGTGGTACTTTGGACTTCTCCAAGCTATAAAGTTCTTGCCTATAAATTGAACTTCATTTGCAACTGTGAAAGGGGGTCGGGGTCGAAATAACTGAAAAGAAAAAGCTTTGAAACCTTGCTAAAAATTCCAGGAATCTAACTGCAAACACAAATACAAAACCTGCTAGTTTTTTATTCTTGCATTCAAACTACAACTTCCCTCAAGTGTTTCTTGACCAAATCATTCATACAACTTCTAAATTTTCCATCCATTCGTAACCTAAGTTAAAGGTTGTTCCATTCTGCTGAGTACGTGAGGAAGCTGACCAGAACATTACAAACAGTCAGAACCAGGCTCCAGCTCACATGACTTTCTCCAGCTGCAAGGTAAGTTTCTGTTAACTCTCATCGTATCACTTAGGCATTTTTAAACTTGCATGTCCAAAATACAATGTAGACATCCTGATTCTAATGATGTACATATTCTGAGGTTTCATGTATTTGTCTGCCTAAGTAGGGAGAACATCAGTTCATAACTTCTTAAGGAAAGTAGGATTAGTAGATACATGCTTATTTCTGATTTACAGTCTTGACTCTTGTTTATGTTTCTGAAACCATGATGGAAACCTACCATAATTTTTATGTTTGTGTTTTTTGTTCTGTTGAGAGTTGACTAAGCTGCAGATATTCTGATTAGCATGGAAAAAGAATTGGAGTTCATCATCAGAGTTTACTTTGTGATACATATTTATGCTTTTGCTTCTGATACCGGATGTACAACCACCTTAGTGGTAGACAGTGTGTGCACATAAGACATTAGTGCTAAGGGTCCTGAGTTCCCGCCCCAGAAGTATCTTTTTAGGTTTATTTAGTGACATCTTCACCCATTTATCTGTCAAAAAATATTCCTAAATCAGAATTTCTAGACAATCTCACCCAACAACATTATCACCTCACTCTCTCAAATAGCCAAAACTTATGATCTGCCAGTGCCTTATGAACTTCTAGGTTCCCAGCTACACTATAGCTTCTGAACCCCTTCAACAATCAGAACTTCTAGGTTTTCCTTTATTCCTAGCAACCTCAGAACTTGGTGTACCCAGGCCCATAACTTCTGACCCTCTACTTTCCTACTAACATTTTCTCTCTTGCAGCGTATCAGAGTCAGAACTTCTATTCCTTCTCGTTTCAGCAATGTGCTGATTCTGGCTCCTTTTTCTCTTATTTATCTTATTTTAGCTTTTAATAACCAAAAAACACTAAAAATATTTCATATTCACATGTTTTATTTTATTTCTTTTAGAACAAAAAGATCAAAATATTTTCTTAAGTAAACTAACTTCTTTACTTAAACAAAACAAACCCATTTTACATTTCTTGTGTATTATTTCAATGTGGTTGTAATAGATAATTATGACTTTAATTTATTGCAATCCATATTTGTAAATTTGTACACCCCATCCCTTTAATGATGTAATAGTGTAGGACTTTATTTTTCCGTACTTTTATTGCTTTCATATATTGTTAGTAATTAGGGTATGTATGGAAAGACATGAAAATAACAAATAGACAACCCAAAAATCAAAGACAAAATGCATGTGAATCAAACACACTTACACACTAGCACCCTTAGGTTAATCCCGCTTTGTTGCCTTTCAAAAATTAGTCATGTCCCTCGAATATGGATGTTTTAGCAAAAACCTTCGATAAAAGATTGTAGTCCCTCGATGGCCCTCAATGTTGCCTTTGGTAAACGATCTTGTCCCTAAACTACATTGCTAAAACGTCCCATATGTTGCCTTCTATGACTATACAAACGTCCCACGCCCGTCCCTTCATATCCAACAATGGGGTTTCTTACCAAAGCAATAGCGAGATAACAACATCTAAAGGAGGAGGAAAAGAACATTTAAGACCTTTTGAGTAGGTAGATTCGCTCCCAGTTGCCTCGCTTGCTCACAACTAAACATTTTACACCAACACTTTCATATTAAAACCTTTTCAAAAGACAAATACTTTATACACGTTCTTATAGAAACGAGAGCCATTACAAAGAAGTCACATTTCCAAAATCACTTTAAAAACACATTCCACAAACATCTCTTTGAACTATTTTTCGAAACAACACTTTATACGCGTTCTTATAGAAACGAGAACCATTACAAAGACATTTTCAAAATACTTTTAAAACTCACACCACAAGCACATTCAAACAAAAGCAAGTGATCTAGCAAGCAACTAAGAGCCCATAGAAAACTACAGATGAAAAGGGTGCTAATACCTTCCCTTTTCATAATCTACCCCCCAAACTCATAAAACATCTCTAAAGGTCCTTCCTGTTATTTTTAGCCTTTCCTTATGGGATAAAAGAAAAGTCGGTGGTGACTCTTTCTATCCGCACAATTACGATCAACCGCAAAACAACCAAGTCAGTTCTCCCACCGCGTTACAACCACACATCATCACTTTTGAGCCATCAGATGCGCCAACATGTTTTAATGAACTGGATCCAACGCCTCACATTATTTCTGATTTATTTATTTTTTACAAAATTTTATTTAAATTTGTTTTAATTTCACAAATTCATAACTCTTTTATTTTTTATCAAAAAATTATGGAAAAAATATACAAAATACTTTGAATTATTTCTGATTTTGTGAATATCTTTTCATATTTTTATTTTGATGTTTGATATTTTTCATATTTTTTGTTTTGTTTACCTTATTTTAATTGTTTTAAAAATACTTTTTTGACATTTTTAAATTCCAATTTTTTTATAAAAATCATTTTCCTTATTTCTGACCTTCTGAAATTTTTCTAGAATTTTATTTTGACTTCTACTATTTTTTATCTTTTTTCACTTATTTGAGTGATTTTAATTAGTTTAAAAATACTTTTTCTGTTTTATAAAATTACCAAAAATTTTATAAAAATATTTGAGATCATTTCTGATTTTTCTATGATCCTTTTAAATTTTTCTTTGATAATTTGAATATAATTTTCTATTTTACCTTTTATTCTCATTTTAAAAACAATTTGAAAATCTTTTTTTTCTCTTTATTTTATTCATTAAATACAATTTTTTTAATATATTCTAACTATATGATGGTTGATCATAAACTTCATTAACATCATTGGATCTTGAGTGTTGAGTTTAACTCCACTAAAATGGATAAATGATTTCAATGATAGTTTTTATTAAATTTTTTATTCAAATGTATCCCCTCCCTCTTCATCTCATCCCCTTCTCTTTTGCGCTACATATTATTAGAGGATGATCTACATATCATCTCTCCAAACATATGACACATAGATTGCTATTGACCAGCCTCAAAATAGGTGTGACTTCTATATAAGTACACTTACGATTGCTTAACAGAACGCTAAATTTTGTCTCGATTCGAGAAATGATCATTCGTAGCCCAAACCCATATTTGTAAGCCCAAGTATGTTTAATTTGAAACCTTTGATCCAATAACCTTGATATTCATTGTTAGGAGGCTTTGGTCTTATCAATCTTCTAATGAATCTTCATAAATTTTGGACTAAGAGAATCATTTAAACATTGTTGATTATTTATTATTGTCTTGAGATTTTGAAAGAATGATATACTTGAAAAAAACTAAATGAAACTTGTTGATGAGAGGCTTTGATTTTATCAATTTTCTAATGAGTTTTCAATTGTAAGTTTCAAGATGGTCATTTAATTAACCTCTAATTTCTAACTCATTAACAATTGACTTTTATTGTTATGCTCTTACTTTATGCTTTTACTTTAAGCACTATTTATCTTAGCATTTTCATTTCATACTATTTTCATCTTTCTTCACTTGATCATTTATCTTTATGTCCTTTCTATTATGCTCACTTGAGCTTTTCATTTTATTTTTGAAGATACCTAATAACCAACTTGAACAATAAAAAACTTTAATTTTACTTGGACTATTTGGTTACTATCCTTGGCATGATGGAGTTATGGACATATTGGACTTAGGAGTAGAGACCTTGGCCTACCTTGAGACCCTTGTGGCTTTTATTATTATTTTGTCTGGAGTTCTTGGGGTTTACCCCGAGACATTGGTTTGTTTTCTTTATGTGCAGGTTATTCTGATTATATGCTTTGTCTGTGATTGGGAATGTTAGAACATAGTTTGATTCTACAACGCTCAATTAGAGTTTTGATGATAACAAAATACAAGAATAAATAAATTGTAAGATTTATAAGACATATATGCTACTTAAAATTATGTTGTGTATTTATAGAAGTTCTGATGGAATCAGCATCAGAAGATCAGTATCAATATCAACATCAGAAGATATGTCAGCATCAGAAGATCAATAACATATGCTACACGCTGAAGCTACCAGATCATTCGCTGAAGCTTAATGACCAGAATATGCGCATCAACATATACACTCTGACTCTGATCAAGATCCTTACCAAGTCATCAGCACTCAAAAGCGTCAGCATCAGTTAAAGCAAAGAACACTTTGATTACCATAAGCAGAGAACACTCTGAAGCGTTACCAAGCATTCAAGACAGATTAATTACCAACGACTTTATTCAAAGACAAGATCTTCTCAAAAAGGAAAGAACGTTATTATCATTGAAAGTGATTTATGGACAACAACGTATCTTTGCCTTGGCTATTTAAACAAGTCTGTGTGAGAAAAGAAAAGGCTAATAATCTTCACGCACACACTCATACATTTTGCTAAGCCTTCAAAACACGCCTACGCAAAAGCATTAGCAATTCAGTTTTTATTCCAAGCTTAAATTTGTGTATTATCACAGTTGTGATATATAGTTTTGTTAGAAAACATTAACACACATCATTGTTCAATTATCTGTAAAGAAATTCCCTTGAGATAAACCGGGTTGTGGTTATACTCAAGAAGGCTTTAACAATTGTTAAAGTGGTTGTTATATCCCTTTGAATATAGTGGATTAAGACCTCGTTGGAGAGAGGCGAAATCACCTTGACGGATGGACTGGAGTAGTTTGAGATCAAACGAACCAGGATAAAAATACAGTGTTGTCTAAGCTTTCGTTTTAAGATTTACAATTCAACCCCCCTTCTTGTGTTTTTCACATCTTCAATTGGCATCAGAGCGCTTGGTTCTGAGCTTATAACACTTAACCGTGTCAGTACAAGATCCAGCGTCAGAAAAACACAATGGCAGGACCACATCAAAACATAAGCAATGACAACAATGAAGAAAGAGACAAATTCAGTAGCAAACCTCCAGTCTTTGATGGAGAGAACTTTGACTACTAGAAAGACAGAATTGAAAGTTTCTTTCTGGCCCATGATGCTGATCTGTGGGACATGGTGACTGATGGATACACACACCCAGTGGATGGAAGTGGTCAGAAGATTGACAGGAAAGCAATGTCTGATCAGCAAAAGCGTGATTTCAGAAATCATCACAAGGCCAGAACAATTCTTCTCAGCGCCATCTCTTATTCAGAATATGAAAAGATATCAAACAGAGACACTGCAAAGAATATGTTTGACTCTCTGAGAATGACGCATGAAGGCAACATTCAAGTCAAAGAAACCAAAGCCCTTGCACTCATTCAGAAGTATAAGGCATTCAAGATGGAAGAGAGTGAATCAATAGAAACTATGTTCTCAAGATTTCAAATTCTGGTTGCTGGTTTCAAAGTTCTTGACAAAGGGTGTGATCGGTGGAAATAGAAGTGACTGTTTTAAAGCTGGTTTGCGAAATGTCGCGGTAAGCAAGAGTCGCCACCGTCTTTTATATTCTCCATCATGGAAAGGACAAAAGCACAACAAAATTCCTTTTCGAGATGTTTCTCGGTTCGGGAGGTAGATTTATAGAAAGGGAAGGTGTTAGCACCCTTTCTATCCGTGGTTATCCACGGGCTCTTAGGTACTTGCTCACTATGTTTTCAAAAATTTATTTGCTTTTCAAGTGTTTGTGGATTTTGAAAAAGTTCGTTTGAAAAACTTCTAGGTAACTCTTGTATCAGTCCTCAAGAGTGTATGAAGTATTTGTTTGAAAACCTTTTGAAAGTGTAGGTGCGAAAAGTTGTTTTTGTTTTTTGAAAGAGCAAGTACCCAGGAGGAATCTACCTACTCTAAGGAATTAAGCTGTGTAGAAGTCCTTTAGACAGTACTATCCCACTATTGAGAAGCAGGTAGCACCATTGTTGGAGTTATTCGGGTCAATTCGATTATAGGGACAATGTGGTCACTAAAGCAATAGTAGGACGCCTTAGCGGTAACCCTAATGTCCTAGATCCTTTTTATCCGAGGCAACCGTTTCGAGGCAACTGGATCTTTAGACAGGAGGGCGACCTCTAAAACACCCTATACTTGACGACCACCTCGAGGCAACCAAGTGAGGCGTACCCTAGAAGTGGCATGTGCACGTGTGTCAGGATTCAGTTCATATTATCTTTGCACATGTATTAGTGAGATACGGATTGATTTTATTTGTCATACAAGTCTTGCAGGCATAATTAACAGTTTAATAATTTACGGGAAATAAAGTGCGGAAAGGTAAATCTACGCTATTACAAGGCGCGGGTCTATACATCGCCAAAAACAAGACCCGTTTGGAAAATAAATGCGAGAAAAGTAAAGAAAGCGGTAAAAGACCTAATTAACTATTACATCCTCGGAAACAGTTACATAAATATGATAAAAGATTAATGCGCGAAAAAATTGAATCGGGAACGTCTTAGGGTTTTGACCCTTTTTGAGAAAAGAAAGTAATTTGTCCTTTTTTGCAATTAATTGAATATTAAACCTAAACCTAATTAATTAAATAATTAAAAGAAAAAAGTATTTTTTGTGTTTTTATATTTTAATGAAATAAAAATAAAAAAGTTAGTAAAATCCTAAGTCTAATCTATTTTATTTATTGTGAAAGAAAATTGAAATTAAACCTAATTAAAACAACTAACTTAATTAGTTAGAATTTATTTACGAAAATAATAATTAAGGTGAAATTGATAATAATAATAATTAATAAAAATATTTACATTTTTTAATGGTCTGAATTTATTATGAAAAATAATTTGCGAGATAATTAAATAATAATAATAGTTATTAAAAGAGATTAAAAGAATATAAGAAAAGAAAATGCTAAACCAGGGAGGTGAAGGCCAAATTCTGGAGGTTTTGTTGGCAATTTTAGGCCCATTTGTTGGCCAGCCCATTGACTTTTCCTGATTGTCTGCACGTTGCTTTGACTGGGAATATCATGCTCTTCATCTCCTGGCCATCAGATTGGTGTTAGTGGCCACTTGGCGCGCTTGGATGGGAGGTACATGGTGGAATGCTCATGGAGCGCTACATGTGAATATATTAGAAAAAATAGAAACAAGTTTTGGGTGGACCTGGGAATCGAACCCAGGTCCCAGTGGTTACCAGACACATCACCTTCCACTACGCCATTCGCTTGCATCTGATAATATAATAACAATTAATCCTAATATATGAAAACCAACGCATGTGCTGGAAAACAAAACACATGCACCACTTTATTTGAATGGCCCAACCATGAGGCAGCACGTCATCATCTTCATCCTTTCGCCTGTAAAATAAAAGTGAGATAGCGGGGGTTTTTAACCCCCACAAAACAGAACGGCCAATAATAGCGAATAGAATTCTAGGCTATATAAATATGGCGCGATATGTCCATTGTGTTCGTCATGTCCAAACGGTTTCAACCATAGGTCTCTTGAGGCCTAATTTTCCCTGTGCTGTAAAGCCCTAATTCGAAAGCTTGGAAACCCTAGAATCCTTCAATGGCAGTTTCTGTTTCAGGGCATCTCAATGCAATTAAATCACACCATTAGCTTCGTATGAATCCTATGAACACAAAACAATCACAAAAAGATGTTAAATATGCATGAATCAATGATTATGATATTGGAAAAAATTGGTAAACCGTGTGACTGTAATGGGCGATTCCTTGAGTTCTAGCACGTGA
Source organism: Vicia faba (assembly GCA_948472305.1). Lineage (NCBI taxonomy): Eukaryota > Viridiplantae > Streptophyta > Magnoliopsida > Fabales > Fabaceae > Vicia > Vicia faba. The sequence goes on along the minus strand of OX451740.1, from coordinate 1,187,803,981 downwards.
TTTTGATCCCTACACGTTCCTGGGAACCTATGCAATGTATTAGAATCCAGAAAATGCCTTGAACTGGCCTGGAAGATTGCAAACAGATTTCAAGTTTTCTTTGATTTTTCAATATTGGCTATGGTGTTTCTGCAACAATTTGCACGTGTAAGTTATTAGGGTTACGTTCAGTACTTATAATAGAATGGATTTAGGTTACAATCTTGGCCAAGAATCCATGGAATTGAAGTTTCAATATTTTATTGAAAATCAAATAATTTTCAATCTTTTTGATTGACAAAACTTGCCAAGCATGGAGATTTTGGTGTCCTTGATTGATACACGAATTTGCCAGCTTGCCCTGAGTTTGTTTTCTTCACAAAAGATTGGAAAAAACATATCTTTGAATTTCCTACATTTTAAATTAATTAAATGAATTAAAATCAATTAAAAATCCAATTAATTAATAAAAAATAAGAAGATAAATTCAAGTAGGCTTAATGGGTCGTGCATAAGCTTTGGACAAAGTTTCAAGAAGGAATTTGAGGCCCATTAGCAAAAATGAGGTGTTTTGGGCAAAGTTGACTTTTGCAAATTCCCAAAAATTTCCCAACTCCTCCAATGCATATCTTGCTCAATTTTGATCATATTAACATGTTCTTGGACATTTTGGAAAGGTCTTGAAGTACTCTAACCAATGCCTTTGGTCCCATGTCCTTTGGATTTACCAATCTCAAGTTATGGTCTTTGACTTAAAGTGCCTTTTTGTTGACTTTTGAAATTGACCTATAATGTAGAAATTGATAACTTTTTGTGAGAGCAGTTCTTGGACTTGGAATGTGAAGTTGAGTTGTAGGAAATGTCATCCCCTTAAAAATGAGCATTGGATGGGTTTTTTTCTGTTGAACCATGAAAAAGTTATGCCCTGGTCAAGATACAGTTGACTTTTCAACTGTCCAAAAATAGTAACTTTTGCATCTTTGATGATTTTTGAGCCATTCTTGTGGAATCATGATCAAGACTTGATCAAATGATGTTTGTGACTTCAAAATAAGATGTTGACCAAAAATTTTGACTTTTGACTGTAAAATGACCATTTTGCCCCTACAGTTGATTGTGAACAAAATGAAGCTTTTGACTGTGCAACTTGACCCTGTGAGTCTTGAAACTTGGCATGTAGATGCTTGACAATGTATATAGGCCTATGGGACTTGATTGAGCCATTGGAAACCTCAAATCCCTTGAAAGAAACAAAACCCTAATTTCAGCTGGCTTAGGAGGCATTTGAACTGTGCAATCCCTTGAGAAGTCTTGAACCAATTGAGGATGATTCTTGATAAATCTTGGAGAATATGGGAGGTCAAATTTTGGGGTACAATAGTTGCCCCTGTTCAATCTTCTTAGACCTGAGGATGTAGATTGGCTTGCGTGCCTTTCGTAATCCGAAGGTGGAAGATGATTGAACACTAGAGTGCCCAGAAATTTGCACTCACATATTGGAGTATTAGCAGTGTGATGTCGGGAATGGGCTTACAGATGCCATTTGGAGATATCGTGGATAGGAGGATGGGATTATAGATGCCATCTGGAGATGTGACAAAGTCTTTTCGGGAATGGGCTTATAGATGCCATTTGGAAATGTAATGGATAATTGTGGAGATGGGCTTAAAGATGCCATCGGGAGATTGTCGATCGCGTAAGAGATTCCTTAGCGAGAACTTGCGTACCTGAGAAAGAAAGATAATTTCCTGGCCTGTTACAGGTGTTGATCTTCAAACTCTTCATGCAGATATGCCCTGGCTATATACATGTATCGAATCTACAATCACTCGTTCACAGATATGCCCTGGCTAGATACAGGTATCGAATCCAGAACTAGTCGCCCACAGACATGCCCTGGCTAGATACAGGTATCGAATATGGAACTGGTCGTTTATAGATATGCCCTGGCTGGATACAGGTATCGAATCTGGAACAAGTCGTCTACAGATATGCCCTGGCTAGATACAGGTATCGAATCTCTAAACTCTTCATGCAGATATGCCCTGGCTAGATACAGGTATCGAATCCACAATTAATCGCTCACAGATATGCCCTGGCTAGATACAGGTATCGAATCTGGAACTGGTCGTCTACAGATATGCCCTGGCTAGATACAGGTATCGAATCTCTAAACTCTTCATGCAGATATGCCCTGGCTAGATACAGGTATCGAATCTACAATCAATCACTCACAGATATGCCCTGGCTAGATACAAGTATCGAATCTGGAATTAGTCGTCTACAGATATGCCCTGGCTGGATACAGGTATCGAATCTCTAAACTCTTCATGCAGATATGCCCTGGCTGGATACAGGTATCGAATATACAATCAATCACTCACAGATATGCCCTGTCTAGATACAAGTATCGAATATGGAATTAGTCGTCTACAGATATGCCCTGGATGGATACAGGTATCGAATCTCTAAACTCTTCATGCAGATATGCCCTGGCTGGATACAGGTATCGAATCCACAATCAATTACTCACAGATATGCCCTGGCTAGATACATGTATCGAATCTGGAACTTCAAAAGTTGATGGTAATCGTCTTTTGATTGACCTTTTCCTGAAAAGGCAAGACGTTAGTTGTATGCAATGTCATGATGTATGAGATGCATGATGTCATGATATTCTCAAAAATAAATGAGACCGTGTCGTATGCACTTTATCATGTATGTAGGCAGGATGTATGAAATGTGAAATGTCTATGAATGTGTTTTTGTCTGGGAAAATAAATCCTTGACGAATGCCGGGAAGTTAAATCCTGGGCTGAGGTTGAAGAGTAGGGTTCTTCATTTCCGCTGGGGACAATGATTGCAAGAATAAACCGGTAGGAGAAGATGACTCTGTTGGGGAATAAACTTGGCAGAGAGATTATTCTGCGGGGAATTACTCTGTGGGAAATTACTCTGCTGAGAATTTGATGATAACTCCGCTGGGGATTCCTGTTGATAAGCTTTGTTGAGGGGTTTGATGAACTCCGCTGTGGATAGGAAGAACTTCGCCGAGGACGATTTTTTTGTTGTAATTAGCTGAGGATAACCCAGTTATAGGCTCTGGTGGGGAATAACCTCTGAACATGGTCGGGGAGAGATGCATGTACTCTGCAGGTGATAAGCTTCCAGAATCTACTGGGGATAAGCTTCCAGAATCTACTGGGGAGATGGTTCAACTCTCCTGGGGAAACTTTTGAACTGTACCGGGGAAGTGGCTCCACTGGGGTGTCTGGTATTCCGCCGGGGAACAATCTTATATTAAGACTGCCGGGGATGCTTGCTTAGAAACATCTGTATACTCTGCTGGGGAATGTTGAGATCTTCTGGGGATGTCCAACTTCCTTAAGGCTGACAGTAGCCTAACTCTGCTTGGGGAGAGTATCGCTGACTTGCTAGGGATACTGTGCCTTTTGGGCTGATTGGAGACCAACTCTGCTTGAGGAGAGAGCATGGCTGACTCTTGTCTTACTCTGCGGGGAGTGAAGGTATCTTGGTTATGTTCTTCAGCTGAACTTACCTTGGTACCTCGGTGGACAGAGCAACTAGATTGCTTAGACAACTCATTATTGCCCCTGTTTCTGATGTCACCTGTAATTAGCCCCTTTGTTTCGCATGCAAATATTTATGAGTTAGCAATTAATGTCAAATGCATATATCAAAAATGAACATTGGACGTTCTTTGCAAAACAAAACAAAAAAAGGAAAAACAATTGGCAATTTGTCTGGAAAAGTGGATTTGTATTGATTTTGAAATTTGCCTGTAAATAGGCGTTTTGTGTACAAGAAGCTGACGTCCTAGTAAGAGAACGCCGCCGAACAAGAGAGTTTATACAATTTTGTGAAAAAGGAAAACAAAACAGCTATGTGAAAAATCCAATGGGTTCCAACTCTGCTATCGCCTTTATGTCTTCAAGCGTCTCATCACTTTGCTGCTTAGTTGAAGATGAAGCTGATTGATTGGTGCCGTATAAGCCTGATGGTTGATACCGAAGTCTGGATGCAGGGTGATCCAATGAGACATAGTATTACGCTTATCCCTAATTTTTGCCTGGACCGCCCTTTCGGGTTTTCAGTCCACCGGGATACCCATTTTTTCCCAAGCCGCCTTTTCAGGTTTTCGACTTGCCGGGTGTACAGATTTTTTTCATTTCATCCCTTATTTTTGCCCGAACCCTTTTGGTTCGCCGGGAAGCCCTTATTTTTGCCTAGGTGTGTCAACCTAGCGGGTCTTTAGTCATGCGTAGTATCTTTTTACTATGTCTGCATTGGCGGGGTGAGGAAGGTCGTCACCATCCATGGTGGTTAGGATCATAACACCTCCTGAGAAGATGTTCTTAACCACAAATGGCCCTTCGTACGTGGGGGTCCATTTTCCCCTGGGATCACTTTGAGGTAGAATGATGCGCTTGATTACTAGGTCCCCAACTTGATACTCTTGTAGTCTGACTTTCTTGTTAAAAGCCTTGATCATCCGTTTTTGGTACGTCTGACCACGACAAATAGCAGTGAGTCTCTTTTCGTCGATTAGGTTTAATTGATCAAGCCGGGTCTGGATCCAGTCATCTTCGCTCAAACCTGCATCCTTCATTATCCGGAGAGAGGGTATCTGGACTTCAATAGGCAAGACTGCCTCCATGCCATAGACCAAGGAAAAGGGTGTTGCCCCTGTTAACGTCCGTGCTGAGGTACGGTATCCATGAAGAGCAAACGGTAACATCTCGTGCCAATCCTTGTAGGTCACTGTCATCTTCTGCACAATCTTCTTGATATTCTTATTTGCTGCTTCTACAGCCCCATTCATCTTCGGCCGGTAGGGAGAAGAGTTGTGGTGCTGTATCTTGAATTACTCGCAGAGCTCAGTGATCATCTTGTTGTTAAGATTGGTACCATTGTCCGTAATGATCCTCTCAGGTAGGCCGTATCGACAGATCAGGTTGTGCCGAATGAACCGTGCCACGACGTTCTTGGTTACGGTAGCATAGGAGACTGCTTCAACCAACTTCGTAAAGTAATCAATCACTACCAGGATGAAGCGATGCCCGTTGGATGCCGTAGGCCTGATCTCGCCGATCATATCAATGCCCCACATTGCAAAAGGCCAAGGTGCTGTCAAGACGTTCAGAGGAACTAGAGGAACGTGCATCTTATCAGCATAGATTTGGCATTTGTGACATGTCCGAGAATGTTGGTAACAATCAGCTTCCATTGTGGACCAGAAATATCCTGTCCGAAGGATTTTCTTTGCCATGGTATGTCCACTGGAATGTGTTCTAAAGGTACCTTCATGCAGCTCTGCCATGATCCGTTCTGCTTCAGTCTTATCCACACAACGCAGTAAGGTTGAATCATGGTTTCGCTTGTAGAGAATGCCATTGCTGAGGAAAATTTTTTCCGTGAACCTTCTCAGAAACTTTTTTTCATTGATAGATGCGCCCTCGGGGTATTCTTGAGCTTCAAGGTACCTCTTCACCTCGTGATACCAAGGTTTTTCTGTTACCTCTTCAACCTCAAGATCACAACAATGTGCAGGTTCATCCAATTTCCAGATAATGATCCGGGGAGCCTCGTTGTCCCATTTGACTTTGAACATAGAAGAGATCGTAGCTAACGCGTCCGCCAACTGATTCTCCTCTCTTGGGAAATGTTCAAAAGTTATCTCCTCGAAATGGGGGATCAATGTCAGTACATACTCCTTGTAAGGGATAAGATTTGGGTGTTTCGTATCCCACTCGCCTTTGATCTGACTGATCACGAGAGCGGAATCTCCGAAGACACTCAGAAACTTGATCCTTAAGTCAATTGCAGCTTGAAGGCCCATGATGCAGGCTTCATACTCCGCCATGTTGTTGGTGCAGTTGAAACATAGCCGGGCGGTAAGTGGAGTATGAGTGACTTTAGGGGATATGATCACAACGCCAATACCATTACCCAAAGCGTTTGAGGCTCCGTCAAAGTGCATAGACCATCGGGATCCTTCCTCAGGTCCTTCACCCGGTCTAGGTACTTCACAATCAGTTACTACCATGATATCCTCGTCTGGAAATTCAAAGTTCATAGATTGGTAGTCATCCACTGCCTAGTGTGCCAAATGGTCTGCCAATACACTTCCCTTGATTGCTTTCTGAGTCGTGTACTGGATGTCATATTCCATCAAGATCATCTGCCATCTTGTTATTCTTCCGGACAAGGCAGGCTTTTCGAAGATGTACTTGATTGGATCCATTTTTGAAATTAACAAAGTAGTGTGAGTCAACATATACTGTCTCAGCCGGCGAGCAGCCCATACCAAAGCGCAACAAGTTTTCTCGAGTAGTGAGTATCGGGTCTCACAGTCGGTAAACTTTTTGCTAAGGTAATAAATAGCATGCTCTTTTCGGCCAGACTCGTCATGCTGCCCCAGCACACACCCCATTGAGCTGTCAAGTACTGTCTAGTATAAGATTAGAGGTCTCCCTTCAACCGGTGGCATAAGAATGGCTGGCTCTTGGAGATAATCTTTGATTCTTTCGAAAGCGGCCTGACATTTATCGTTCTAACGTACTACTTGATCTTTCTTCAGCAGCTTGAAGATTGGTTCACAGGTAGCCGTTAGATGTGAGATGAATCGGGCAATGTAATTCAGACGTCCTAGAAAGCCTCTGACTTATTTCTCTGTCTTGGGAACTGGCATCTCTTGTATGGATTTCACTTTGGAAGGGTCCACTTGAATACCTTAATCGCTCACGACGAAGCTTAGCAATTTTCCAGATCTCACCCCAAAGGTGCACTTATTTGGGTTCAACCTCAGCTTGTACAACTTCAGACGGTCAAACAGCTTCTGTAGGTGGTCAAGGTGTTCCTCCTCAGTTTGGGACCTTGCAATCATATCGTCGACATACACTTCAATCTCATGATGGATCATGTCATGAAACAGGGCAACCATGGCACGTTGGTAGGTTGCCCCAGCATTCTTCAACCCAAAAGGCATGACCTTGTAGCAAAAGGTGCCCCACTGAGTAACAAAAGTGGTCTTCTCCATGTCTTCAGGAGCCATCTTGATTTGATTATAACCTGAGAACCCATCCATGAAGGAGAATACCTTATGCTGAGCAGTATTGTCAACCAGAACGTCGATGTGAGGCAGAGGGAAGTCATCCTTGGGGCTTGCCCTGTTCAAATCCCTGTAGTCAACACACATTCTGACCTTACCATCTTTCTTCGGCACTGGAACCACGTTGGCAACCCACTGAGGGTAAGAAGTCACTGCTAGAAACCCGGCATCAAATTGTTTCATAACCTCAGCCTTGATTTTCTCGGACATCTCTGGACGCATACGACGGACCTTCTGTTTTACCAGAGGGCAGTCTTCCTTGGTAGGCAAGTGATGAACCACAATGTCAGTATCCAACCCAGGCATGTCTTTGTAGGACCAGGCAAATATTTCCACATAGTCATGCAACATCTGAATCAACCGCTGTTTCACACTAAGCTCCAGATTGGCACCAATCTTGACCTCCTTTCTGTCTGTCTCAGTACCCAGATTTACCGTTTCCACTGGCTCTTCATGCGGATGAATGGCCCTCTCTTCCTGGAGTAACAGTCTTGCAAGTTCACCAGGCACTTCGCAATCGTCTTCACCTTCGTCTTCGGCTAAGTTGATCGGATTTTCAAAGTCATAACTGGCAGTAGCAGAGTCGTTACCAGTGAGATCCAGAGTGGATTGGAACCTGTATATGTGAGTGTGTGTAAATATAGCTGTTTTGCAATATATAATAAAGAAAGACAAGGAGCGCAAGATTTGAAATGCAAAAAATGTCCAATGCTTTTATTAATGATATATGAAAATGACACACAAAAGCCCTCACAAATGAAGCCAAGGTGCCCCGGGTAAGACACCGGGCCATAAAGTTACAAATTTAAAACAAAGGAGTTCATTACTGAGTGACAAAAGTAATAGGTATGAAGTCTTTCGCAGTCCAGTTGTTCGGTCCACCGTCAGTCGTAGGGTAGATCCAGCTGTCGAATTCAGATTCCTCTACGTAATCTTCAATGGCATTTACTCCATGATTGGGCATGGGAGCAGTCACAACATTGGGCCTTTCGGGCGCCTCGAACTCAACCTCTTTAGCATCAATAAGGTCCTGAACCTTATTCCTCAGAGCCCAACAATCATCAGTAGTATGCCCCGGGCTGTCAGAGTGATAAGCGCAATGGGCGTTAGGATTGTACTTTGGAGAGGTTGTGTTCACAACCTTCGGAGCTTCCTTGACAGTTACCAGATTGGTTGACAGTAGTTGCGGCAATATCTGAGACAGGGTCATACTGAGCCGAGTGTACTGCCTTTTGGGTCTCTCCCCCCTTGGTTGGTTATATTGCTGAGGAGCAGCAGCAGGCTTTGAGATTACCACCGCGTTGACAGTTTGGCGGCGTTCCGGTTTATTTTGTCTCCTTGGACCATAAACAACACTAGATTCCTTCTTGAATGGCTTCTTTTCAGTACCCGAGGAGGCACCCTTCTGTATCTTCCCCGACTTGATACCAGTTTCTATCCTCTCACCAGTCAAGATCAGATCCGTAAACCCAGCAGAAGAATTACCAATCAGGTGGTTGAAGAATGGACCAGACAGGGTCCCCAAGAACATGTCGACGAGTTCACGGTCAGTCAAAGGTGGCTTCACCCTTCCAGCCAGGTCTCTCCACTTTTGCGCATACTCCTTAAAACCTTCTCTCGTCCCTAGCGACATACCCTGGAGTTGGGTACGCGTAGGAGCGAGGTCGGAATTATACTGATACTGCTTATAAAATGCAGTAGCCAAGTCCTCCCAGTTTCGAATGCTGGCTCCATCTAGCTGATAGAACCATTCGAGTTGAGTCCCTGAAAGACTATCCTGGAAGAAATGGATCCATAGGTTCTTGTCTGCAGTGTAAGGTTGGATCTTCCTTACATATGATCTGAGATGCAGCTTAGGATAGGAAGCCCCGTCATACTTTGCAAAAGCAGGTGCCTTGAACTTGTGCGGGATCACCACCCCAGAAGATAAACCTAGATCTCCGAAATCCAACCCAGGCACATGTTGAATCTCCATAGCACTTAGACGGTCCTCCAACTGTTTGTACCGGTCCTCAGCAGGAGGGTACTGTTCATCATTGTAATCTGTCTCGTTGTCGGAGACCACAGGACTAGGAACCCTTCCCGCTTGGGGACTATCTTTCCCTACAGAGGAAGTAGCCATATCAGCCTCATTCTGCAGTGTATTCCCATATCTGCGTCCGGTATTGAACAACACAATCCTCTTCTTCTTCTTTTTCAAAAGCAGAGTCTTCAATTCCTGTTGTCCTTGGGCTAAGCTCATGACCAGCTCCTGAAACTGGGCGTTCTGGGCCTGGAGGGCCTTGATGGCTTGTTCAGTAGTAGGCTCGGAAGACATGATAATTGCTAAAATAAACAACGAAGAAGATTAAGCAACCTATAGAAAAAGGGTACCTGTTATGCATATGATGCAATGAGATGCGTATGATTTATGTTTTCAAAGACAATCGAGATTCAACTTTGTAGACAAAAAGGAAACACACTTTATTAGATTCAAACTTTAAATTGTTCAAGAAATTGCCCTTAGGCGTTACAAGAATGAAAATACTGAAAAGGAAATAAAAGCTGTAAAAGAAACATCCAAGGTTCATCACTGCTCCCATGGCCTCCTCTTCTCAGTACGGATATAGTCATTCAAGATCCGCTCATTCTCCAATTGCTTAGTCAGCTTCTGGATTTTCTGTTCCTGTTCGTTGAACCTTTCCCGATAAGAATCCCGTTCTTCCTGTAGTTGCGCCCAAGACCTCTTTAGTGTGTCAACATCAGTGGGTATCTGAGGAGGGAGTACAGTTGGAGGAACCCCGTCTCTATCAGGAAGTTCAAGAATAATAGGCCTGACAGCTTCATATGGCATACCTAACTTCTGAGCACGGATGCGGACCCATCTGTAGTAGGGTTCCATTGGTAGAGAAGTCTTCGGTCCCAACTCATGTGGGTCAGCTTTGTGAATCCTGTCCCAGGCCTTGATGAATCTACGGCGCAGCTCATCACTATCTACCTGAAACTCAAAACTGATGTGAGGTGCTAACATCTCATGAGGCCCTGCTCTTCTGGCTCTTCCAAACTGACAGAGAGCTAAACATGGATAAGAGATTCCTCCCTGGGTACCAATCAATGGAACATTAGGATATTCTCCGCAACGATCAATAACAGCCACTTCATCTAAACCTCTGAGAGTCCAAATGATGTCATTATCAGTGAGAGACATTAACCTATGAGCCCAGACCCTTCCTTCTTTGTTCTTCAGCACGAACTTAGGGAGGTGCGAAATAAACTACCTCATTAACAAAGGAGCACAAGACCACAAAGTCCCCCATCTTCGGGCAGTACGAGCATAGAGTTGTTGCACGATATCACCCAAGAGAGTGGGTACAGGGTTCCGAGACATGAAGATCCTTATGGCATTGACATTAACAAAGGTATCAGGATTAGGAAACAATACCAGACCATAGATTAAGAGAGCCAGAATGTCTTCGTACGCCCTGAAGTCTAAGTCATTCCAGAAACTGTTAGCTTTACCAATCAGAAACTTAGCCAAAAAGCCCTTAACTCCGCTTCTAGTCACCCAGTTATCCATTACCTCTTTGTTGGTCAAAGGAAGGGCTGCAGCAATCTCCTCAAGTCTAAGAGTCTTTTCCCAACCAGTGAAAGGAGTCTGCTCCAAAACAGGGATACCAAGCAAATCAGAGAATTTTTCCAGGGTAGGGGCCAACTGGAAGTCTTGAAAGGTGAAGCAATGGTACAAGGGATCATAGAACTGAGTCAGGACACTTATCAGCTGTTGGTCCCACTTTGAAGTGACTAAACCGAGAAGAGAACCATGCCTCTGGATGAAGGAAGTAGTGTTTGGAATCCTATCAACCAATTCTTTAAGCAAATCAGGTGGATGAACAAAGTTGAGCCGGATAGTATTCCTTCGTACAGGCATCATGATGTCCTACAACACAGAGCAAAGATGAAACCCTCTTGTCTTTGAAATGGGTCAGTCCTTATGCAGGATGCATGCGATTTTATGATGGTATGATGTTACGATAAAGCACACCACAAGTATTCACAAAGGCAAACATGATAAGGCACACAAGTCACACAAGACAGCCCTTAGAGTTTTAGGCCAGCATGAAGTTCAGGTACTACCCTCTTTCAGTTTTGTTGGTTAAGACCTGTCCTAGAAAATAGTAACCGGGTTCTAGAGGATCTCAATATCATCGACTAACCTCAATCGGTCATAACTCCAGCATCACAATCTTTTCTTGCGGCCAGAACCATCGCGAGAGTTTAGCCTCAATGAGTGTAGCATACTGCTACTGTTCTATGGCCAAGTTGGGTCAATTTAGGGTTCTAAGGTCGGTTGATGCTTAATGACTCCTCAGAAGACCCATATTCTCCTCGTTGCAACACAAGGGATATCAGTACAGACCAAGGTGTCACACCAATGTAGCCACTATTTCACCCGTGTCGGTCTACGCCGGACAGGTCCCTCACAGCTTATGCTACCTAAAGGGTATTCCCCAGATCCGGGTTAGGATCTATGAAACTTCCGATGCAAGCCCACAAATATAAAAGCAATCAAGACATACAGTTGAAAACATGGAGTGATCTAATCCTAAGGTACACCTCACTTATCAGGAATCCCTAGCAGAGTCGCCAGTTCTGTGATCGGTGGAAATAGAACTGACTATTTTAAAGCTGGTTCGCGAAATGTCGTGGTAAGCAAGAGTCGCCACCGTCTTTTATATTCTCCAACATGGAAAGGACAAAAGCACAGCAAAATTCCTTTTCGAGATGTTTCTCGGTTCGGGAGGTAGATTTATAGAAAGGTAAGGTGTTAGCACCCTTTCTATCCGTGGTTATCCACGGGCTCTTAGGTACTTGCTCACTATGTTTTCAAAAATTTGTTTGCTTTTCAAGTGTTTGTGGATTTTGAAAAAGTTTGTTTGAAAAACTTCTAGGTAACTCTTGTATCAGTCCTCAAGAGTGTATGAAGTATTTGTTTGAAAACCTTTTGAAAGTGTAGGTGCGAAAAGTTGTTTTTGTTTTTTGAAAGAGCAAGTACCCAGGAGGAATCTACCTACTCTAAGGAATTAAGCTGTGTAGAAGTCCTTTAGACAGTACTATCCCACTATTCAGAAGCAGGTAGCACCGTCGTTGGAGTTATTCGGGTCAATTCGATTATAGGGACAATGTGGTCACCAAAGCAATAGTAGGACGCCTTAGCGGTAACCCTAATGTCCTAGATCCTTTTTATCCGAGGCAACCGTTTCGAGGCAACTGGATCTTTAGACAGGAGGGCGACCTCTAAAACACCCTATACTTGCTGACCATCTCGAGGCAACCAAGTGAGGCGTACCCTAGAAGTGGCATGTGCACGTGTGTCAGGATTCAGTTCATATTATCTTTGCACATGTATTAGTGAGCTACGGATTGATTTTATTTGTCATACAAGTCTTGCAGGCATAATTAACAGTTTAATAATTTGCGGGAAATAAAGTGCGGAAAGGTAAATCTACGCTATTACAAGGCGCGGGTCTATACATCGCCAAAAACAAGACCCGTTTGGAAAATAAATGCGAGAAAAGTAAAGAAAACGGTAAAAGACCTAATTAACTATTACATCCTCGGAAACAGTTACATAAATATGATAAAAGATTAATGCGCGAAAAAATTGAATCGGGAACGTCTTAGGGTTTTGACCCTTTTTGAGAAAAGAAAGTAATTTGTCCTTTTTTGCAATTAATTGAATATTAAACCTAAACCTAATTAATTAAATAATTAAAAGAAAAAAGTATTTTTTGTGTTTTTATATTTTAATGAAATAAAAATAAAAAAGTTAGTAAAACCCTAAGTCTAATCTATTTTATTTATTGTGAAAGAAAATTGAAATTAAACCTAATTAAAACAACTAAATTAATTAGTTAGAATTTATTTACGAAAATAATAATTAAGGTGAAATTGATAATAATAATAATTAATAAAAATATTTACATTTTTTAATGGTCTGAATTTATTATGAAAAATAATTTGCGAGATAATTAAATAATAATAATAGTTATTAAAAGAGATTAAAAGAAAATAAGAAAAGAAAATGCTAAACCAGGGAGGTGAAGGCCAAATTTTGGAGGTTTTGTTGGCAATTTCAGGCCCATTTGTTGGCCAGCCCATTGACTTTTCCTGATTGTCTGCACGTTGCTTTGACTGGGAGTATCATGCTCTTCATCTCCTGGCCATCAGATTGGTGTTAGTGGCCACTTGGCGCGCTTGGATGGGAGGTACATTGTGGAATGCTCATGGAGCGCTACATGTGAATATATTAGAAAAAATAGAAACAAGTTTTGGGTGGACCTGGGAATCGAACCCAGGTCCCAGTGGTTACCAGACACATCACCTTCCACTACGCCATTCGCTTGCATCTGATAATATAATAAAAATTAATCATAATATATGAAAACAAACGCATGTGCTGGAAAACAAAACACGCGCGCCACTTTATTTGAATGGCCCAACCATGAGGCAGCACGTCATCATCTTCATCCTTTCGCCTATAAAATAAAAGTGAGATAGCGGGGGTTTTTAACCCCCACAAAACAGAACGACCAATAATAGCGAATAGAATTCTAGGCTATATAAATATGGCGCGATATGTCCATTGTGTTCGTCATGTCCAAACGGTTTCAACCATAGGTCTCTTGAGGCCTAATTTTCCCTGTGCTGTAAAGCCCTAATTCGAAAGCTTGGAAACCCTATAATCCTTCAATGGCAGTTTCTGTTTCAGGGCATCTAAATGCAATTAAATCACACCATTAGCTTCGTATGAATCCTATGAACACAAAACAATCACAAAAAGATGTTAAATATGCAAGAATCAATGATTATGATATTGGAAAAAAGTGGTAAACCGTGTGACTGTAATGGGCGATTCCTTGAGTTCTAGCACGTGATTTTGATCCCTACACGTTCCTGGGAACCTATGCAATGTATTAGAATCCAGAAAATGCCTTGAACTGGCCTGGAAGATTGCAAACAAATTTCAAGTTTTCTTTGATTTTTCAATATTGGCTATGGTGTTTCTGCAGCAATTTGCACGTGTAAGGCATTAGGGTTAGGTTCAGTACTTATAATAGAATGGATTTAGGTTACAATCTTGGCCAAGAATCCATGGAATTGAAGTTTCAATATTTGATTGGAAATCAAATAATTTTCAATCTTTTTTATTGACAAAACTTACCAAACATGGAGATTTTGATGTCCTTGATTGATACACAAATTTTCCAGCTTGCCCTGAGTTTGTTTGCTTCACAAAAGATTGGAAAAAACATATCTTTGAATTTCCTACATTTTAAATTAATTAAATGAATTAAAATCAATTAAAAATCCAATTAATTAATAAAAAATAAGAAGATAAATTCAAGTAGGCTTAATGGGTCGTGCATAAGCTTTGGACAAAGTTTCAAGAAGGAATTTGAGGCCCATTAGCAAAAATGAGGTGTTTTGGGCAAAGTTGACTTTTGCAAATTCCCAAAAATTTCCCAACTCCTCCAATGCATATCTTGCTCAATTTTGATCATATGAACATGTTCTTGGACATTTTAGAAAGGTCTTGAAGTCCTCTAACCAATGCCTTTGGTCCCATGTCCTTTGGATTTACCAATCTCAAGTTATGGTCTTTGACTTAAAGTTTCTTTTTGTTGACTTTTGAAATTGACCTATAATGTAGAAATTGATAACTTTTTGTGAGAGCATTTCTTGGACTTGGAATGTGAAGATGAGTTGTAGGAAATGTCATCCCCTTAAAAATGAGCATTGGATGGGTTTTTTCTGTTGAACCATGAAAAAGTTATGCCCTGGTCAAGATACAGTTGACTTTTCAACTGTCCAAAAATAGTAACTTTTGCATCTTTGATGATTTTTAAGCCATTCTTGTGGAATCATGATCAAGACTTGATCAAATGATGTTTGTGACTTCAAAATAAGATTTTGACCAAATTTTTTGACTTTTGACTGTAAAATGACCATTTTGCCCCTACAGTTGATTGTGAACCAAATGAAGCTTTTGACTGTGCAACTTGACCCTGTGAGTCTTGAAACTTGGCATGTAGATGCTTGACAATGTATATAGGCCTATGGGACTTGATTGAGCCATTGGAAACCTCAAATCCCTTGAAAGAAACAAAACCCTAATTTCAGCTGGCTTATGAGGCATTTGAACTGTGCAATCCCTTGAGAAGTCTTGAACCAATTGAGGATGATTCTTGATAAATCTTGGAGAATATGGGAGGGAAAATTTTGGGGTACAAAAAAGGGTATTCTACTGCTGATCACGTTAAGAAGATCATCAGAAGCTTTCCAAAACAATGGAGGCCAATGGTCACAGCACTTAAGCTAGCTAAGGATCTCAACAAAATCTCTCTGGAGGAACTTGTCAGCTCCCTCAGAAGTCACGAGATAGAGCTAGAAGCAGATGAACCTCAAAAGCAAGGTAAGCCATTAGCTTTAAAATCTAACAGAAAATATGACTCCAAAGTTTTGCAGGCTATAGAAGAAACCTCTGATGGGTCTTCATCAGAAGAAGATGAACTATCTCTCCTCTCTAGAAGGGTGAACTAATTATGGAAGCAGAGGCAAAGGAAGTTCAGGAATCCCAGAAGACCAGAGAATCAGAATGAATCTTTCTCCAGATACAGAAGGTCAGAATCCTCCTCTGGACACAGAAGATCTGAAGGTTCTTCAGGAAACAGAAAGCCAAACAACAAAGACATCATCTGCTATGAATGTAACGAGCAAGGGCACTACAAAAGTGATTGCCTAAAGCTTCAGAAGGAAAAGCCCAAAAAGAAGTTTGGCAAGGAAAAGAAGAAAAGTCTCATGGCTACATGGGATGATTCTGACACATCTGAAGCTGACTCAGACTCAGATGATGAAAGAGCAAACATAGCTCTCATGGCAAACATAACAAAAGATAGTGAAGCTTCTGAGTCAGACTCTGAATCAGATACAAAAGAGGTATTCCCTGAATTTGCTATAAACTTTACTAAGGTTGAACTAGCTGAAAGCCTTAATGAAATTATGGAAAGATATCAGCAGATCAGAGTCAAATCCAGAAACTTGAAAAGGAATCTTGCTTCTGACTCTGATAAGACTGAGAGTCTCAAATTGGAGAATTCTGAGTTAAAAGATAAAATTTCAAAATTAGAAAATCTATTGCAAAACTCTCAGAAGGAAACAATCCCTGAAACTCCCAGCAGTGCTGATGAGATCATCAAGGAGTATGATCACAGCTTTCAGAAGTTTCTAGCTAAAAACATAGATAGAAGCAAAATGGCTTCAATGATCTATGGAGTTAGCAGAAATGGCAGAAAAGGGATAGGATATCAAGGTAAGGTACCTACACCAAAGAATGCCATGGATTTAGTTATAAAACACACTTCACTTGATTCAAACTTTATATATGGTGTGATACGGTGGGAGAACTGACTTGAGGTTTTGCGTTTATATTCGCACTTGTTTGGTTTAGCAAGAGTCGCCACCGACTTTTTATTTTATCCTAAAGGAAAGGTTAAAAAGCACAGGAAAAACCTTTGAGATGTTTTCGTGGGTTCGGGAGGTAGATTATAGAAAGGGAAGGTATTAGCACCCTTTCTATCCATGGTTATCCATGGGCTCTTAGTTACTTGCTTTAGATCACTTGCCTTGATTTTCAATTGTTTGAAATGGTGCTTTGTGTGTGGGTTTGAAAAGTGTTTTGAAAAAGATGCCTTGTCTAGGCAACCCTTGTAACAATTCTTTACTCGAATGTTTTACAAAAGGTGTTTGTCTTTTTGAAAAGATGTTTCAAGGTTTTGAAAGTTGTTTTGAAAGTTTGTGTTTGTGAAGTGTGTTTTGAAAAATGGCAAGGATTGTTTTGCAAGATTTGGCAAGTAACCAAGAGCTATCTACCCTAAATTTCTCAAAGATCTTACCATGTTTTAACCCTTTTAACAATTTTGTTCCACCATTGTATTTGGTGGACAATCTTGTGTTAGGATTTTAAGGGGACGGGCGCGGGTCATCGTTTAGACCATGATTGCAATGGTGCCAAGTGTCTTTGGCAATTTTTTCTTTAAGGGACTTGATCATTTTTAGGCAACTTTCGAAAGCGTCATCGAGGGACTATGATCATTTGATATTGTTTTGTTTTTCCAAAAACACTCAACATGCAACATGGCCCATTATTGAAGGCAACAAGTGGAGTAACCCTAATGGGTGCAAGTGTGCTTGGTGTTGTCCATTTTCATGCTTTTTTATCTTTGAATTAGGTCAAGCTATTTGTCATTTTTGATTTGCATACAAAACCCTAAGTCTATCATGGTATAATTAGAAAGCTTTAAAATGCGGAATTTAAAGTCCTAAATTATTACAACATAATTATGGGATGGGGGGTACAAATGTTCAAATGGGGGATATTTAGCAAGAAATTTAAATCTAAACTATTACATCAAAATTGAATATACAAGTTATTTTAATTATACAATAATTGAATAAATACAATATGTTGTACCCCAGAATTTTCTCTCCCATATTCTTCAAGATTGGGCAAGAGCATGGTCCAAAATCTCTCAAGGGTTGCACAGTCCAATGGCCTCCTAACACAGTCAAAATTAGGGTTTTGGTCCTTGCAAAGAAATTGAGATTTTCAAGGGTCCAATCAAGTCCCATATACCTATAAACATTGTCAAGCATCCATATGCCAAGTTTCAAAGCTAACCACATCAAATTGCACAGTCAAAAACCCTAAATGCTTCACAGTCAACTGCAGGGGCAAAATGGTCATTTGACAGTCAAAAGTCAAAAATTTTGGTCAACATCTTTTTTTGAAGCCAAAATCATCATTTGATCAATTCTTGATCATGATTCCACAAGCATGGCTCAAAAAGTCTCAAGATGCAAAAGTTTCTATTTTTGGACAGCTGAAAAGTCAACTGCAAATTGACCAAGGCATAACATTTTCATGGTTTATCAGAAAAATCCCATCCAATGCTCATTTTGAAGGGGATGACATTTCCTACAACTCATCTTCACACTCCAAATCCAAGAAATTCTCTCACAAAAAGTTATCAATTTCAACATTATAGGTCATTTTCAAAGGTCAACAAAAAGGCACTTTAAGTCAAAGACCATAACTTGATATTGGTAAATCAAAATGACATGGGACCAAAGGAATTGGTTATAGGACTTCAAGACCTTTCTAAAATGTCCAAGAACATGATCATAAATTCAAAATTGAGCAAGATATGCATTGGTGAAGTTGGGAAAGTTTTGGGAACTTTCAAAAGTCAACTTTGCCTAAAACACTTCAAATTTGCTAATGGGCCTCAAATTCTTCCTTGAATCATTACCCAAAGCCTATGCACGACCCAATGAGCTCAAAATATTTTATTTTCTTATTTTTAATTAATTAATTGAATTTATATTTATATTAATTCATTTAATTAGTTTTTATTATAAGAAAATTCAAAGATATGATTTTGTAGATCTTTTTGTGCAGCAAATCAAACTAGGGCAAGTTGGCAAAGTCGTTTCTCATCCAAGGGGACAAGATCTTCCATAATTGGAATGGTTTCATTGAAAAAAAGATTGAAATTTCATGATGGAAAATCAAATATTCAAATCATAAATTCATGGATTCATGGGCTTGTTTTTGACCTAATTCTGATCACATACTTATGCATAACCTAACCCTACTCATATATACAGGAAAAAGCTGCTCATGCGCCATAACCAATTTGCAATTTTTCAACAAAAACTTGGAAACTGACTTCATAGTTGGAGGACAATTCAAAGCCAAAAAAGGATTCCAACACATTGCTGGACCTTCCAGGAGTCTTTTGCAATCAAGAATCAGTCCAAACGCGCAAAGAATCATAGAACATAAGCCATACGGTTTGCCACATTTTCTTGAATTCCATATCATGATTCATGCGCATTTGATACATATTATTGGTTGTTTTGTATTCACAGGAACCTTATGAAGCTAATGATATGATTTAATTGCATTATAAGGCTCTGTATCGTGATTTGCCATTAACATGTTTTAGGGTTTCAGAGCTCAAAAATTGGGGCTTTGCATATGCTGTAAAATTGGACTATCAAACCAGTATAGACAAATTCCTTGCAACGAGACGAAGCGATTGAAACCCTCGCGCTCAATTTATATAAGCTGTAGGCGTAATCACTATTTTTCACTATTTCAATTTGTGGGGGTTTAAAACCCCCGCTACTTATTTCATGTTTGCAGGAAGAACAAGGAAGAAGATGGACGTGGCATTACGCTACTGGAAGATTCAAATATTAGCGCGTTTTTTCTTTGTTTCAGCATAATTATCTTTTTTCATATATTATATTTTTTGTCTATCCATATAACAAATGCGTTGCCTGGATCAGTTGGTTGATGAGGTGTATTGCAAGCATTGGGACCTGGGTTCAATTCCCAGGTCCCCCCATATAATTGTTGTTATTTTTCTTAACCTATTCCTACGCAGCGTTCACTCAAAGGACTACCATATGTCCTAACATGCTGGCTTGCCAAGTGCCCCCTGATGTTCCATCCAGTGGCCAGATGATGCAGTCCAGGGTATACCCCGGTCAACAACATACACACAAGCGTGGAAAGTCAAACAAGGCTTTTTGTCTAATGGGCCTGAATTACTTCCAAACACCTCCATTCTGGACCTGATACCCCCTTTGGTTTGCATCTTTTTTTTATTTTATTTGATTTTCTTTTCTAATTCTTTCTAATGTTTTAATTGTTTTTTCACCATAAAATAATCTTCATAATAAAAAATCAGAAACCAAAAAATGTTTTATATTCAATTATTATTAATTTCACCATTAAAATATTTTTGTAAATAAATTTCAATAACTAACTTAGTTAAATTAGGTTTTAATTTTGACACTTTCCTTAATAAATAAAAATACATAGAATTAGGTTTTTTTTGACATTTTCATCTTTTTCTTAATTAATTATTTCCATCATTATTTATTATTATTATTATTTCGTACATAAATATGTAAATTAATTAACTAGTAAATTAGGTTAACTTTAATATTTTCTTGAATAATTAAAATAACTTAGAATTAGGGTTTCTCTTGATTTTAATTTTCTTTATTTTCATAAACACAAAAACATAAAAAACACGCTTTCTTTTTCTTTAATTAAATAGTTAAATAGACTTTAATTTCAAGCAAAGGGTCAAAACCCTCAGACGTCCCAATTTTAATTCTTTTCGCGCATTTATTTTCTTATTGATCATTATGTAACTGCTTTCCGGATGTAATAGTAATTAGGTAATCTTTTACTTTCCGCATTTTTATCAAAAACGGGTCTTTGTATTTTGGCGATGTATAGACCCGCGCCTTGTAATAGCGTAGCTTTTATCTTTCTGTCTTTTACTTTCCGCACTCTTAAATTCTAAATTGCATGAAAGAATGTATGTTAATTAAAAACAAGCGTAGCTCACAATGTCATGATCAAAGATAAAACATAACATGAAAACAACACACAAATACACACACCACTTCTAGGGTACGCCTCACTTGTTGCCTTCGAAACGTGGTCGTCAAGTATGGGACGTCTTAGCGGTCCTTATGTCCATGATCCAGTTGCCTCGAAATAGTTGCCTCGAAACAGTTGCCTCGAAACGGTTGCCTCGGATTAAAAAAGGATCAAGGACATAAGGATAGCTTCTAAGGTGTCCTAACTATTGCTTCGGTGACCACACAGTCCCTCAATCGAATTGACCCGAACACCTCCAACGGTGGTGCTACCTACCTCTCAATGGTAGGATGGCATTACTTTAAGGACATTTACACAGCCTAATTCCTTAGGGTAGGTAGATGACTCATAGATACTTGCTCTCTTCAAAAACAAATCAAAACTCTTTTCACACCGACACTTTCAAAAAGCTTTCAAAACAATTTTTCAAACACTCTTTAGGACAGATACAAGAGTTATTCAGAAATCTTTAAACGAAACTTCTTCAAACCCACTCACATGTTGAAAAGCAAACATTTTGAAAACATAAGAGCAAGTATCTAAGAGCCCATGGATAACCATGGATAGAAAGGGTGCTAACACCTTCCCTTTCTATAAATCTACCTCCCGAACCGAGAGACAATCTCATAAGGAATTTTGCTGTGCTTTTGTCCTGTCCATGTTGGAGAAAATAAAAGACGGTGGCGACTCTTGCTTCCGTGACATTTCGCGAACCAGCTTTAAACAGTCAGTTCTAAATCCACCGATCACAGAACTGGCGACTCTGCTGGGGATGCTTAAAGTGAGGTGTACCTTAGGATAGCTCATACTTGTGTTTTCAATTGCTTTGTTTTGTTTGCTTTAATATTGTGGGCCTGTCTTGGGAGTTCTATAGATCCTAACCAGGATCTGGGGGATACCTTCTTAGAAAGTAGAAACAAGACTGTGAGGGAACTATGCGGGGTATACCGACACGGTTGAAGCAGTCTGCTACGTTGATGTGGCACTTTGGTGAGTACCGGTAACCCTCGAGTCAAGTAAAGGAGAGTACGGGGCCGCCGCGTGGTGTCGTGAAGCATCAACTAACCTTAGGAACCTTAATTGAACCATCTTGGCCTCTTTAGGGTAGTGAGATAACTGACTTTGGTACAATCCGAGGTTGGTTGATACTCGATACTACACTCAGTTGAGGGTTGTTTTCTTGGAATATTTCAGTCGCCAGTTCAGTGGCTAAATCGAAACGATGAACACAGAAAAACAATCCAATGATATTGAGATCCTTAGAACCCGGTTACTTCTGATAGGACAGGTTTTGAGCCCACCAACCTCAAAAGGGTAATACCTAGACCCCATGCTGGCCTGAACTCTAAGGGCTGTCTTGTGTGACTTGTGTGCCTTACCATGTTTTCTTTTTGTGGATATTTGTGGTGTGTTCTTATCATAGCATCATAACATCATACAGCATCACATGCATCCACTAACCATTTCAGGGGTTCGAATTTTCATATTTGTTCTTGTTTTGTAGGACATGGAAACTATCCGCAGAAAGACAATTCAGATCAGCCTTGTAAGGATCCCTCCTCAGCTTAAGGAACTTACATACAGGATTCCCGAGAGCTCTTCTTTCAGTGAGAGGCATGGAAGACTCATCAGTTTGGTCAACACCAACATTGAGGAAGATATGATAAAGGTCCTCTTCCAGTTCTTTCACCCTCTGCACCACTGCTTTACTTTCCTGGATTACCAACTGGTGCCTACATTGGAAGAGTTCTCCCAGCTTCTGAAGATCCCTATCCTTAGTCAACTACCCTACAACAGTACGGAGAAGGAACCCAAACTTGAAGAGATTGCTAAAGCATTACGCCTGCAACCATCTGACATCAAGGGACATTGGGAAATTAGAAGTGGTATCAAAGGGTTCTTGGCCAGGTTTCTGTTTGAGAAGGCCCAAGAATGTTGGAATTCCCTTGACCTACAAGCCTTTGAAGAAGTTGTGGCCCTCCTTGTCTATGGGTTGGTGCTGTTCCCTAATCCATACCAGCTTATAGATATCAATGTTGTCAAGATCTTCATGTCCAGGAATCCTATACCTACGTTGCTTGGGGACATCCTTCACTCATGTTACACTCGAACTATGAGAAAAAGAGGTGTTCTTATGTGCTGCACTCCTCTCCTAGGAAGGTGGTTTATTTCACACCTTCCACAATCAGTTTTGAAGAATGAGCGGGGTTTGAGATGGTCACAACGATTAATGACTCTTACGCATGCTGATATACATTGGTGTTCTCGGTCCTGAGAAGACGTCACTATCATTGATCGTTGCGGGGAGTACCCTAATGTTCCTTTACTTGGAATCAGAGGAGGTATTACTTACAACCCATGCTTGGCTTTGAGGCAGTTTGGTTATGCTCAGAGGGATGGCCCCCACAACTTGTTAATTCCTGACATAGTTTTTGACTTCGACAACGATGCACAAGGACTTCGCCAGAGGTTTATCAGAGCTTGGAGGATGCCCAACAAGGTAGAAAGCAAGACACTGGGGCACAGGAACTCCATCCCGTTGGAGCCTTATCTCAAGTGGGTACGAGCCCGCTCCCAGAAGTTAGTGATGCCATATCCTTATGTTCTCCCTGTGATCAAAGAGCCAGTTTTGGAAGGAGAGGTGCCCTACACCATTCAACATCCTGACATGCCTACATCTTGGGAAGAAATGCAGAAGATCTGGATCCAGCTTAAGGAAGATCGGAATTCTCTTGAAGCCAGTCTACATGCTAGTGAGAAGAAGGTCTTGGAGCTCACCCGCCTACTGCACGAGGAAAAGACTCTCAACACTTACATAGCTCCAAAGAGGATGCGCAGTGTCTTTTGGGATTAGTTTACTTTGTAATTTTTGCCCGTGAGGCTTTGATGTACTGAACAATTATTTCCTAATGATAATGTATGTTCCTTTTTGTCTACAACAAATTTGAACTTTCGAACCTTTGAATGCATTGCATAAACAACATATCATGCATCATGTGCATAACAGGTACTCTTCTTTTCAGGTTGCTTAATATTCTTCGCTGTTTATTTCAGCAATCTCATCATGAATCCTGAATCATCTACTGAGCAATCCATCAAGGCCCTTCAGGCTCAGAACGCCCAGTTCCAAGAGCTGATTATGAGTTTAGCCCAAGGACAAGAGGAATTGAAGGCTCTGTTGGTCCAGAAGAAAAATAAGAGAACTGTACTATTCAACACTGGCCGGAGGTTTGGTAACACACTGCAGAATGAGGTTGATTAAGCTGGTTCTTCTGTAGGGAAAGGCAGTCCCCAAGGGGGAGGGGTTCCTAGTCCTGTGGTCTCTGACAATGAGACTGATTTCAATGAGGAGCAGTATCCTCCAGCTGAAGACAAGTACAAGTAGTTAGAGGATCTCCTGAATGCCATGGAAATTCAACAAGTGCCTGGGTTGGATTTTGGAGACTTGGGTCTATCTTCTGGTGTGGTGATCCCACACAAGTTCAAAGCACCATCTTTCGCAAAGTATGACGGGGCGTCCTGCCCTAAGCTAAATCTCAGATCTTATGTGCGGAAGATCCAACCATACACTGTGGACAAGAACTTATGGATCCATTTCTTCCAGGAGAGTCTTTCAGGGACTCATCTCGAATGGTTCTATCAGCTGGATGGGACCAAGGTTCGTAACTGGGAGGAATTGGCTACTGCTTTTTATAAGCAGTATCAGTATAATGCCGACCTCGCTCCTACACGTACCCAACTCCAGGGTATGTCGCTAGGATCGGGAGAAGGTTTTAAAGAGTACGCGCAAAAGTGGAGGGACCTGGCTGGCAGGGTGCAACCACCATTAACCGACCGTGAACTAGTGGACATGTTCTTGGGGACCCTATCTGGGCCGTTCTTCAATCATCTCATTGGCAATTCATCTGCAGGGTTCACATACCTCATTCTGACTAGGGAAAGGATAGAGGCTGGTATGAAATCAGGAAAGATACAGAAAGGTGCGTCCTCAAGTGCTGAGAAAAAGCCTTTCAAGAAGGAAGCTAGTGTTGTGTATGGGCCTAGGAGGCAAAACAAACCAGAATGCCGCCAAGCTGTCAACGCGGTGGTAATTGCTAAGCCTGCTGCCGCTCTTCGGCAACCTAACCAACCAAGGGATGAGAGACCCAAAAGAGAATATACTCGGCTTAGTATGACCTTGTCGCAGATCTTGCCGCAACTGTTATCGACCAACCTGGTAACCGTCAGAGAAGCTCCGAAGGTGGTGAACACAACCTCTCCGAAGTATAATCCCAACGCCCGCTGTGCTTATCATTCTGATAGCCCGGGGCATTCTACGGATGATTGCTGGGCCCTAAGAAATAAGGTCCAGGACCTTATCGATGCGAAGGAAGTACAGTTCGAGGCGCCTGAGAAGCCTAATGTGGTGACAACTCCCATGCCCAATCATGGGGTGAATGCTATCAGGGATGGTGATGAAGTGGAGGAATCTGAGTTCAACAGCTGGATCTACCCGACGACCGACAGTGGACTTAGCAACTGGACTGCAAAAGACCACATACCTGTTACTTTTGTTACTCAGTAATGAATTCCTTTGTTTCTAATTTCGTAATGAACAATAAATTGGAACTTTATGGCCCGGTGTCTTACCCGGGGCACCGTGGCTTCATTTGTGAGGGCTTATTACTTGTCATTTCCATATATCATGAATAAAAACATTGGACGTTTTTCGCATTTCAAATCTTGTGCTCCCTTTCTTTCTTTCTTTCTTTATATATCGCAAAACAGCTATATTTACACACACTCACCTATACAGGTTTCAATCCACTCTGGATCTCACTGGTAACGACTCTGCTACTGCCAATTATGACTTCGAAAATCCGATCAACTTAGCCGAAGACGAAGGTGAAGATGATTGCGAAGTGCCTGGAGAGCTTGCAAGACTGTTACTCCAGGAAGAGAGGGCCATTCAGCCACATGAAGAGCCAGTGGAAACGGTAAATCTGGGTATGGAGACAGACAAAAAGGAAGTTAAGATTGGTGCCAATCTGGAGCTTAGCGTGAAACAACGGTTTGTTCAGATGTTGCATGATTATGTGGAAATCTTCGCTTGGTCCTACGAAGACATGCCTGGGTTGGATACCGACATTGTGGTCCATCACTTGCCTACCAAGGAAGAATGCCCTCCGGTAAAACAGAAGGTTCGCCGTATGCGTCCAGAGATGTCCGAGAAAATCAAAGCCGAGGTTATGAAACAATTTGACGCCGGATTTCTAGCAGTAACTCCTTACCCTCAGTGGGTTGCCAATGTGGTTCCAGTGCCGAAGAAAGATGGTAAGGTCCGAATGTGTGTTGACTACAGGGATTTGAGCAAGGAGAGCCCCAAGGATGACTTCCCTCTGCCTCACATCGACGTTCTGGTTGACAATACTGCTCAGCACAAGGTGTTCTCCTTCATGGACGGCTTTTCAGGTTATAATCAAATCAAGATGGCTCCTGAAGACATGGAGAAGACTACCTTTGTTACTCAGTGGGGCACCTTCTGCTACAAGGTCATGCCATTCGGGTTGAAAAATGCTGGGGCAACCTACCAACGTGCCATGGTTGCTTTATTTCATGACATGATCCATCATGAGATAAAAGTATATGTCGACGATATGATTGCAAGGTCTCAAACTGAGGAGGAACATCTTGACCATCTGCATAAGCTGTTTGACCGTCTGAAATTGTACAAGCTGAGGTTGAACCCGAACAAGTGCACATTTGGGGTAAGATCTGGAAAGCTGCTAGGCTTCGTCGTAAGTGACAAAGGTATTCAAGTGGACCCTACCAAAGTTAAAGCCATACAAGAGATGCCAATTCCCAAGACAGAGAAAGAAGTCAGAGGCTTTCTAGGACGTCTGAATTACATTTCCCGAGTCATCTCGCATCTAACTGCTACCTGTGAACCAATCTTCAAGCTGCTGAAGAAAGATCAGGTAGTACGTTGGAATGGTGAATGTCAGGCCGCTTTTGACAGAATCAAAGAGTATCTCCAAGAACCACCCATTCTTATGTCACCGGTTGAAGGGAGACCTCTGATACTATACTTGACAGTACTTGACAACTCAATGGGGTGTGTGCTGGGGCAGCATGACGAGTCTGGCCGAAAAGAGCATGCCATTTATTACCTTAGCAAAAAGTTTACCGACTGTGAGACCCGATACTCACTGCTCGAGAAAACTTGCTGCGCTTTGGTATGGGCTGCTCGCCGGCTGAGACAGTATATGTTGACTCACACTACTCTCCTGATTTCAAAGATGGATCCAATAAAGTACATATTCGAAAAGCCTGCTCTGTCTGGAAGAATAGCAAGATGGCAGATGATCTTGACAGAATACGACATCCAGTACACGACTCAGAAAGCAATCAAGGGAATTGTATTGGCAGACCATTTGGCACACCAGGCAGTGGACGACTACCAGTCAATGAACTTTGAGTTTCCTGACGAGAACATCATGGTAGTGACTGATTATGAAGTACCTGGACTGGATAAAGGACCTGAGGAAGGATCCCGATGGTCTATGCACTTTGACGGAGCCTCCAATGCTTTGGGTAATGGTATTGGCGCTGTGATCATTTCACCCAAAGGCACTCATACTCCACTTACTGCCCGGCTATGTTTCAACTGCACCAACAACATGGCGGAGTATGAGGCATGCATCATGGGTCTTCAAGCTGCGATTGACTTAAGGATCAAGTTTCTGAGTGTCTTCGGAGATTCCGCTCTCGTGATCAATAAGATCAAAGGCGAGTGGGATACGAAACACCCAAACCTTATTCCTTACAAAGAGTGTGTGTTGACATTGATCCCCCATTTCACAGAGATAACTTTTGAACACTTCCCGAGGGAGGAGAATCAGTTGGCGGACGCGCTGGCTACGATGTCTTCTATGTTCAAAGTCAAATGGGACAATGAGGCTCCCCGAATCATTATCTGGAAACTGGACGAACCTGCATATTACTGTGATCTTGAGGCTGAGATAGTGACTGAAAAACCTTGGTATCATGAGGTGAAGAGGTAATTGAAAGCTCCAGAATACCCTGAAGGTGCATCCATCAATGACAAAAAGTTTCTGAGAAGGTTCGGAGCAAAGTTCTTCCTCAGCAATGGCATTCTATACAAGCGAAACCATGATTCAACCTTACTGCGTTGTGTGGATAAGACTGAAGCAGAAAGGATCATGGCAGAGCTGCATGAAGGTACCTTTGAAACGCATTCCAGTGGACACACCATGGCAAAGAAAATCCTTCGGGCAGGATATTTCTGGTCCACAATGGAAGCCGACTGTTACCAACATTCTCGGACATGTCATAAATGCTAGATTTATGCAGATAAGGTGCACGTTCCTCCAGTTCCTCTGAATGTCTTGACTGCACCGTGGCCTTTTGCAATGTGGGGCATTGATATGATCGGCGAGATTAAACCTACGGCATCCAACGGGCATCGCTTCATCCTGGTAGCGATCGATTATTTTACGAAGTGGGTTGAAGCAACTTCTTATGCCACTGTAACCAAGAACGTTGTAGCACGGTTCATTCGACACAACCTGATCTGTCGATACGGTGTACTTGAGAGGATCATTACAGACAACGGTACCAATCTTAATAACAAGATGATCACTGAGCTCTGCGAGCAATTCAAGATACAGCACCACAACTCTTCTCCCTACCGACCGAAGATGAATGGGGCTGTCGAAGCAGCTAATAAGAATATCAAGAAGATTGTGCAGAAGATGACAGTAACCTATAAAGATTGGCACGAGATGTTACCGTTTGCTCTTCATGGGTACCGTACCTCAGCAAGGACGTCAACTGGGGAAACTCCTTTCTCCTTGGTATATGGTATGGAGGCAGTCTTGCCTATCGAAGTCCAGATACCCTCTCTCCGGATAATGAAGGATGCAGACCTGAGTGAAGATGACTGGATCCAGACCCGACTTGATCAGCTAAACCTAATTGACGAAAATAGACTCACTGCTATCTGTCATGGTCAAACGTACCAAAAACGAATGATCAGGGCATTTAACAAGAAAGTCAGACCACAAGAGTATCAAGTTGGGGACCTGGTAATCAAGCGCATCATTCTTCCTCAAAGTGATCCCAGGGGAAAATGGACCCCTACGTACGAAGGTCCATTTGTGGTTAAACATGTCTTCTCAGGAGGAGCCATGATTCTAACTACCATGGATGGTGACGATCTTCCTCACCCTGCCAATGCAGACATAGTAAAAAGATACTACGCATGATAAAAGACCCGCTAGGTTGACATACCTAGGCAAAAATTAGGGCACCCGGCGAACCAAAAGGGTTCGGGCAAAAATAAGGGATGAAAACGAAAAATCTGTACACCCGGCAAGTCAAAAACCTGAAAAGGCGGCTTGGGCAAAAATGGGTATCCTGGTGGACCGAAAACCCGAAAGGGCAGTCCAGGAAATAGTTAGGGATAAGCGTAATATTATGTCTCATTGAATCACCTTGCATTCAGAATCCGGTATCAACCATCAAGTTCAGACGGCATCGATCAATCAGCTTCATCTTCAACTGAGCAGCCAAGTGATGAGACGCTCGAAGATATAAAGGCAATAGCAGATTTGGAACCCAGTGGGATTACTCTTTTCACACAGCTGTTTTGTTTTCTTTGTACAAATTGTATAAACTCTGTTGTTCGGCGGCGTTCTCTTACTAGGACGTCAGCCTCTTGTACATAAACGCCTATTTACAGGCAAATTCAAAAAAATCAATACAAATTCACTTTTCAGATAAATTGCCAATTATTTTTCCTTTTTCTGTTTTGTTTTGCGAAGAACGTCCAATGTTCAATTGTGATATATGCATTTGACACTAATTGCTGACTCATAAATATTTGCATACGAAACAAAGGATTAATTACAGGTGACATTAGAAACAGGGGCAATAATGAGTTGTCTAAGCAATCTAATGGCTCTGTCCACCAAGGTACCAAGGTAAGTTCGGCTGAAGAATGTAGCCAAGATGCCTTAATTACCCAGAGAGTGAGCCAAGGTTCAGCCATACTCACCCGAGCAGAGAAGTCACAATACCTCCAGCAAGTCCGCAATACTCTCCTCAAGCAGAGTTAGCCTACAATCAGTCTTAAGGAAGTGGGTATCCCCACAAGATCTCAATATTCCCCGGCGGAGTATACAAACATTCCTAACAAGCATCCCCGGCAATCTTGATCTAAGATTGTTCCCCGGCGGTATACCAAACGTCTAGTGGAGCCACTTCCCCAGTCCAATCTGAAAAGCCTCCCCAGGAAAGTTGAATCAATCTCCCCAGTAGGAAGCTTATCCCCAGTAGGTTCTGAAAGCTTATCACCTGCAGAGTGCGAACGCTCTCCCGACTTTATTCAAAGGTTATTTCCCCACCAGGATATAACTGGGTTATCCTCAGCCAATTGCCACGGAAAGATAGTCCCCGGCGAAGTCTTCCTATCCCCAGCGGAGTTCATCAAATCTTCCAACAGAGCTCAACCAAGGTATCCCCAGCGGAGTTATCATCGACCTCAGCAAAGTACCTCTCTTTCCCCACAGAGTTCACTCCCCGCAGAGTAATCTATTCGCCAAGTTTATTCCCCAACGGAGTCATCTTCTCCTACCGATATTCTTGCAACGATCATCCCCAGCGGAAACAAAAAGCTCTACTCTTTAACACCAGCCCAGGATTCGAACTCCCGACATTTGTCAAGGATTTGTTTTCCTAGACGGAAATGCATCCATAAACATCGTATCTCCATACATTATAGCATGCATATACGCATCATGAACATACAATCTCATTTTTTCTGAGAACGTCACGCATATCATACATCATGACATCGCATACAACTAACGTTTTGTCTTTTCAGGACAAAGGTCAGTACAAAGATGATTACTATCAACTGTCGTAATTCCAGATCCGATTCCTGTATCTTGCCAGGGTGTATCTGTTGACGACTATATTCCTGACTCGATTCCTGTATCTTGCCAGGGCACGTCTGAAGAGTTTGAAGATCCGATTCCTGTATCTTACCAGGGTGTATATGTTGACGAGTAATTCCAGACTCGATTCCTGTATCCTGCCAGGGCACGTCTGAAGAGTTTGAAGATCCGATTCCTGTATCTTGCCAGGGTGTATCTGTTGACGACTAATTCCAGACTCGATTCTTGTATCCTGCCAGGGCACGTCTGAAGAGTTTGAAGATCCGATTCCTGTATCTTGCTAGGGTGTATCTGTTGACGACTATATTCCAGACTCGATTCCTGTATCTTGCCAGGGCACGTCTGAAGAGTTTGAAGATCCGATTCCTGTATCTTGCCAGGGTGTATCTGTTGACGACTAATTCCAGACTCGATTCCTGTATCTTTCCAGGGCACGTCTGAAGAGTTTGAAGATCCGATTCCTGTATCTTGCCAGGGTGTATCTGTTGACGACTATATTCCAGACTCGATTCCTATATCCTGCCAGGGCACGTCTGAAGAGTTTGAAGATCTGATTCCTATATCTTGCCAGGGTGTATCTGTTGACGACTATATTCCAGACTCGATTCCTGTATCCTGCCAGGGCACGTCTGAAGAGTTTGAAGATCTGATTCCTGTATCTTGCCAGGGTGTATCTGTTGACGACTAATTCCAGACTCGATTCCTGTATCCCGCCAGGGCATGTCTGAAGAGTTCGAAGATCCGATTCCTGTATCCTACCAGGGTGTATCTGTTGACGACTATGTTCCGGACTCGATACCTGTATCCTGCCAGGGCACGTCCACACGAAGAGTTTGAAGGTCAACTCCTATAACAGGCCAGGTAATTATCTTTATTTTTCAGGTACGCAAGTTCTTGCGAAGGAATCTCTTACGCGATCTACACCTAAATGGCATCTATAAGCCCATCCGCATACCAACAGTCTCCAAATGGCATCCATAAGCCCATTCCCGACAAGGTTCTGTCACATCTCCAGATGGCATCTATAAGCGCATCCCCCCATCCATCATCTCTCCAAATGGCATCTATAAGCCCATTCCCACCATCACGCTGCTGATACTCTACTATGTGAGTGCAAATTTCTGGGCACTCTAGTGTTCAATCATCTTCCACCTTCGGATCACGAAAGGCACGCCAGCCAATCTACATCCTCAGGTCTAAGAAGATTGAACAGGGGCAACTGTTGTACCCCAAAATTTTCCCTCCCATATTCTTCAAGATTGGGCAAGAGCATGGTCCAAAATCTCTCAAGGGTTGCACAGTCCAATGGCCTCCTAACACAGTCAAAATTAGGGTTTTGGTCCTTGCAAAGAAATTGAGATTTTCAAGGGTCCAATCAAGTCCCATATACCTATAAACATTGTCAAGCATCCATATGCCAAGTTTCAAAGTTCACCACATCAAATTGCACAGTCAAAAACCCTAAATACTTCACAGTCAACTGCAGGGGAAAAATGGTCATTTGACAGTCAAAAGTCAAAATTTTTGGTCAACATCTTATTTTGAAGCCACAATCATCATTTTATCAATTCTTGATCATGATTCCACAAGCATGGCTCAAAAAGTCTCAAGATGCAAAAGTTTCTATTTTTGGACAGCTGAAAAGTCAACTGCAAATTGACCAAGGCATAACTTTTTCATGGTTTATCAGAAAAATCCCATCCAATGCTCATTTTGAAGGGGATGACATTTCCTACAACTCATATTCACACTCCAAGTCCAAGAAATGCTCTCACAAAAAGTTATCAATTTCAACATTATAGGTCATTTTCAAAGGTCAACAAAAAGGCACTTTAAGTCAAAGACCATAACTTGAGATTGGTAAATCAAAATGACATGGGACCAAAGGCATTGGTTAGAGGACTTCAATACCTTTCCAAAATGTCCAAGAACATGATCATATCTTCAAAATTGATCAAGATATGCATTGGTGAAGTTGAGAAATTTTTGGGAACTTTCAAAAGTCAACTTTGCCTAAAACACTTCAAATTTGCTAATGGGCCTCAAATTCTTCCTTGAATCATTACCCAAAGCCTATGCACGACCCAATGAGCTCAAAATATTTTATTTTCTTATTTTTAATTAATTAATTGAATTTATATTTATATTAATTCATTTAATTAGTTTTTATTATAAGAAAATTCAAAGATATGATTTTGTAGATCTTTTTGTGCAGCAAATCAAACTAGGGCAAGTTGGCAAAGTCGTTTCTCATCCAAGGGGACAAGATCTTCCATAATTGGAAAGGTTTCATTGAAAAAAAGATTGAAATTTCATGATGGAAAATCAAATATTCAAATCATAAATTCATGGATTCATGGGCTTGTTTTTGACCTAATTCTGATCATATACTTATGCATAACCTAACCCTACTCATATATACAGGAAAAATCTGCTCATGCGCCATAACCAATTTGCAATTTTTCAACAAAAACTTGGAAACTGACTTCATAGTTGGAGGATAATTCAAAGCCAAAAAAGGATTCCAACACATTGCTGGACCTTCCAGGAGTCTTTTGCAATCAAGAATCAGTCCAAACGCGCAAAGAATCATAGAACATAAGCCATACGGTTTGCCACATTTTCTTAAATTCCATATCATGATTCATGCGCATTTGATACATATTATTGGTTGTTTTGTATTCACAGGAACCTTCTGAAGCTAATGATATGATTCAATTGCATTATAAGGCTCTGTATCGTGATTTTCCATTAACATGTTTTAGGGTTTCATAGCTCAAAAATTGGGGCTTTGCATATGCTGTAAAATTGGACTATCAAACCAGTATAGACAAATTCCTTGCAACGAGACGAAGCGATTGAAACCCTCGCGCTCAATTTATATAAGCTGTAGGCGTAATCGCTATTTTTCACTATTTCAATTTGTGGGGGTTTAAAACCCCCGCTACTTATTTCATGTTTGCAGGAAGAACAAGGAAGAAGATGAACGTGGCATTACGCTATTGGAAGATTCAAATATTAGCGCGTTTTTTCTTTGTTTCAGCATAATTATCTTTTTTCATATATTATATTTTTTGTCTATCCATATAACAAACGCGTTGCCTGGCTCAGTTGGTTGATGAGGTGTATTGCAAGCATTGGGACCTGGGTTCGATTCCCAGGTCCCCCCATATAATTGTTGTTATTTTTCTTAACCTATTCCCATGCAGCGTTCACTCAAAGGACTACCATATGTCCTAACATGCTGGCTTGCCAAGTGCCCCCTGATGTTCCATCCAGTGGCCAGATGATGCAGTCCAGGGTATATCCCGGTCAACAACATACACACAAGCGTGGAAAGTCAAACAAGGCTTTTTGTCTAATGGGCCTGAATTACTTCCAAACACCTCCATTCTGGACCTGATACCCCCTTTGGTTTGCATCTTTTATTTTATTTTATTTGATTTTCTTTTCTAATTCTTTTTAATGTTTTAATTGTTTTTTCACCATAAAATAATCTTCATAATAAAAAAATCAGAAACCAAAAAATGTTTTATATTCAATTATTATTAATTTCACCATTAAAATATTTTTGTAAATAAATTTCAATAACTAACTTAGTTAAATTAGGTTTTAATTTTGACACTTTCCTTAATAAATAAAAATACATAGAATTAGGTTTTTTTGACATTTTCATCTTTTTCTTAATTAATTATTTCCATCATTATTTATTATTATTATTATTTCGTACATAAATATGTAAATTAATTAACTAGTAAATTGGGTTAACTTTAATATTTTCTTGAATAATTAAAATAACTTAGAATTAGGGTTTCTCTTGATTTTAATTTTCTTTATTTTCATAAACACAAAAACATAAAAAACACGCTTTCTTTTTCTTTAATTAAATAGTTAAATAGACTTTAATTTCAAGCAAAGGGTCAAAACCCTCGGACGTCCCAATTTTAATTCTTTTTGCACATTTATTTTCTTATTGATCATTATGTAACTGCTTTCCGGATGTAATAGTAATTAGGTAATCTTTTACTTTCCGCATTTTTATAAAAAACGGGTCTTTGTATTTTGGTGATGTATAGACCCGCGCCTTGTAATAGCGTATCTTTTATCTTTCTGTCTTTTACTTTCCGCACTCTTAAATTCTAAATTGCATGAAAGAATGTATGTTAATTAAAAACAAGCGTAGCTCACAATGTCATGATCAAAGATAAAACATAACCTGGAAACAACACACAAATACACACACCACTTCTAGGGTACGCCTCACTTGTTGCCTTCGAAACGTGGTCGTCAAGTATGGGACGTCTTAGCGGTCCTTATGTCCATGATCCAGTTGCCTCGAAATAGTTGCATCGAAACAGTTGCCTCGAAACGGTTGCCTCGGATTAAAAAAGGATCAAGGACATAAGGGTAGCTTCTAAGGTGTCCTAACTATTGCTTCGGTGACCAGACAGTCCCTCAATCGAATTGACCCGAACACCTCCAACGGTGGTGCTACCTACCTCTCAATGGTAGGATGGCATTACTTTAAGGACATTTACACAGCCTAATTCCTTAGGGTAGGTAGATGACTCATAGATACTTTCTCTCTTCAAAAACAAATCAAAACTCTTTTCACACCGACACTTTCAAAAAGCTTTCAAAACAATTTTTCAAACACTCTTGAGGACAGATACAAGAGTTATTCAGAAATCTTTAAACGAAACTACTTCAAACCCACTCACATGTTCAAAAGCAAACATTTTGAAAACATAAGAGCAAGTATCTAAGAGCCCATGGATAACCATGGATAGAAAGGGTGCTAACACCTTCCCTTTCTATAAATCTACCTCCCGAACCGAGAGACAATCTCATAAGGAATTTTGCTGTGCTTTTGTCCTGTCCATGTTGGAGAAAATAAAAGACGGTGGTGACTCTTGCTTCCGCGACATTTCGCGAACCAGCTTTAAACAGTCAGTTCTAAATCCACCGATCACACAATACATATGCAAAATGCACAAAAAATGTTTTTATATGTATGTAAAAAGTATTTTTCCTGTGACAAATAAACAAAAATAAAAAAGGTTAATTTTTGGATATTTTCATGGTTTAGGGCAAAACCCTAATTTTCTAAATAAAAAGTTTTTGGTATTTATTATATACAATATTTATTAACTATATACAAAAAATAAATAAAAAGGAAGTATATTGTGAAAAAGTAATTTTTGAGGTCAAATATTAATAAAAATAAAAATGTATTATTTTTGTATTTTTATCCTAAATATTCTAATAACTATATAAGTATTTATATTATATATTAAATATATTAAATATATACAAAAATAAAAATATTAATTATTTACAAAAAGGTATATTTTTAGAAAATATTTTCAAAAGGTAAAAATAAAATAAAATCAGAAAATAAAAGGTATTTGTATTATTTTTCTAGGGTTTAAATAAAAAGTATATATATATTTATTTACATACATATGCCTAACAAAACAAATAAATGTCAAATAAATATAAAAAAATGTGAAAAAATATTTTTAATGTTTTTTATATTTTAACAAAAAATAACAAGTCAGAATAAAAAAGAAAAAGTCAAAAATGATTAAAAAATCACACAATGGGCCAATGGGGTGTATGTGGAAAATGAGTGTGCAAACAGAAAAAAGAATCAGGCCCAGCCCAAGGGACTTTGTCTTCAACCTCCAGCAACTTTCCAAACAAAAAACGCGTGTTTCCTTCTCCAACTGCTATCTCTTGATTCTTTGACTTTTAACAAAAACTTATAACATCAAAAATGTAGAGCATCAAACCACGAATTCATACATATAAAGAACTTGATCTAACTCTCAGAAATGAGAGAGAATTTCTTCTCCCCCAATTCCTGACCTAACTTTTTCCTAATGTTCAGGTTCCAAATTCTCTTAACACACATAATATAAATGAAAAGTGAGGATATAGGTAGCTTCAGGGCCATGAGTAGGACATAACTTCTTCACAAACTTAAGCCTAAATATGCTTGGATAGAGAGATAGAAGTTCAAACTTTTACCTGTTCAGCTTGAATCGTGTGCAACAATGGAGGCACTTTCAATGGAATTTGAGGACTTGTACAACTTGCTTGAAGTGCAGGGATGCTTCTCCAACCTCTAGCTTGCTTTGAAACTAACTGAAACGAGCTATGTAACTCAACCTGCACAACTGAAAAAATGAAATGGTGAACTTGGTTAGAGGTGTTACAGTCTGTAGCTAGGGCTTGGGATAGCTTGTATGGATGTTATGGAATATGTTTGAACTCTCTTTGGCCAAAGTGCACGAGTGGAAAGGTTTATATAAGTCAAGTTGCAGAAGGGACTCTGTTTTTTGAAGTAGGATGGTGTTTCTGTGAATGAGGAGGTATTGAAGGTGGTTAGGTCATGCCTTTGGTCAGTTATGAAGTATGCAATGTGTGGAGAAAGTTTGTTTTAGTTCTTGCTTGCAGGAATGTAAGTTATGATACAAAATGCAAGTTTTCTTCTTATCTAAGCAAGAAAAATGCAAGTTGGATTATAGGCTCCTACAGGCCCCTCAAGCATGCTGCAAATTTGAGTCTTGATCAGTGGGATATGTCCATAATCTTGTGCCCAAAAGATCTGGCCTGTACCTCTTTGATTTGTGTTTTGACATAAAGTGAATCTTTTCAAGAATGGCTAAAATGCTTTTTCCAAATATGGCTTAATCTTGCAAGTAATGGTTAAACACACAAGATAAGGCTTGAACACAAAGGATTGGCATTAAATTATTGAGTGTGGATGAGATAAAAGGCCTGTAATCTAGTTTGTGCAAGCTGAGTTCAAAATGCCAATGTTATGTACATGAATTTGGCCATGAACAAAGTGACTTTTTCCCATCTTGACAAATTCGATTCTCCCTAACCACAAGGGTGTTTGAGAAGTTCTTGGACAATTTGGAAGGCTTGGAATGTGTACTACAATCCATCTTTGTAATGCAAGTTGAAATTCTAAGTGGAAGCATGTGAAAAGTGGCCATGAAGTTGGGCAAAAATCCTGCCTAAAATAGGTCAAAAATTTTCTAAGTTAAGAATGTTTTGCACCCTTATTCCAAAATTCATAACTTGAGCTACAAGCTTCTTTTGAGGAAACTTTGTGAATCAAAGTTGTAGATTTTGCAATGGACTACAAATTTCATGTTTTGAGTTTTGTTTGAATCCAAATACATCTTGATGAAAAAATGGGACAAAGTTAGGAAAAAATTAGGAAATTTCATAACTTAGAAAATTTCTAAGTTATGAAATTTCTTCATTTCAAACCCTAATTTGTAATTTTTGATTTCTTGATGAACAAGTTTCATAATTTGACATGTTTTGATGAAAAATGAGTCTTGGCACTTGATTTTGACCAAAAAGTCAAAGTTTGACTTTTCAGTATACAGTCAAATCTTGATCAGTTGACTGGAAAATTCATCTGTCAATCTTGTGCATTTGGGATCTTTTGAACTTGTTGAATGTGTCAAGACCATGTCATTGAGTCCTTGAGTCCATATGTGAGCTTGGTTTGCCATTGGCTAGGTCAAACAGTCAAAAATTGCCTTTGTGCAGTCAAAACCCTAAAAATGACCATTTTGCCCTTTTGGTGATCTGATCAAATTTCTTGTGGAATTGTGATCCAAACTTGACCAAATGGTTCATATGAGTTCATAATGTTGATGTGGGTCAAAAATCATGAAGTTTGACTGTCAATTGGCCATAGTTGACTTTTTCCCCAATACAACTGATTTTTAGGTCAACTGTCCAATTGACTGGGCAAAAATTGGAATCAAGGCTTCAAACTTGGTATGGATAATCTTGTGAGTCCAACATGAAGCATGAAAGTAATTTTGGGCATTTTAGGTCAAAACATCTTTGTGTAAACTCAAACCCTAATCTGGGTCAACAGTGCAAGGAGGAGTCTTGAGCAGAGCAAACCCTAACTTGATCTTGAGCTCCAAGGGTCTTGTGGTGAGAAAATGTTGATGAAATGAGAGGGAAAATTTTGGGGTACAATAGTTGCCCCTGTTCAATCTTCTTGCACCTGAAGAGTTAGATTGGGAGGTTTGCCTTTCGCGTCTCGAAGGTAAAAGGAGATTGGACACTAAAGTGCCCTTAAATTTGCACTCGTCAGAACAATGGATGCGGGGATGGGCTTAGAGATGCCATTTGGAGATGGGCTTAAAGATGCCATCTAGAGGGGTGACAGAATCTTGTCGGGGATGGGCTTAAAGATATCATCTGGAATGAGTACCAGAAAGGTGTCCATATCTTGGAACATCTCTGAATTGGTGGGTCTTGAATAAGCAATGGATTGGTATCCGTGTTTGGAGAATCCGTAAACTGTTTTCAAAGGTTGAAGAATCTGAACAAGTGATAGGTTAACATCCGTTACTGGAGAACCCGTGAACTGTTTTTAGAAGTCTTGAAGTTGAATAAGCAATAGAGCTGCATCCGTTGATGGGAAGCGTCCGTAAACTGTTTTCAAAAGTTGAAGAAGAATCTGAACAAGTGATAGGTTAACATCCGTTACTGGAGAACCCGTGAACTGTTTTCAGAAGTCTTGAGATTGAATAAGCAATAGAGCAACATCCGTTGTTGGGAAGCGTCCGTAAACTGTTTTCAAAAGTTGAGAAGAATCTGAACAAGTGATAGGTTAACATCCGTTACTGGAGAACCCGTGAACTATTTTCAGAAGTCTTGAGATTGAATAAGCAATAGAGCAACATCCGTTGTTGGGAAGCGTCTGTAAACTGTTTTCAAAAGTTAAGAAGAATCTGAATAAGTGACAGGTTAACATCCGTTACTGGAGAACCCGTGAACTGTTTTCAGAAGTCTTGAGATTGAATAAGCAATAGAGCAACATCCGTTGTTGGGAAGCGTCCGTAAACTGTTTTCAAAAGTTGAGAAGAATCTGAACAAGTGATAGGTTAACATCCGTTACTGGAGAACCCGTGAACTGTTTTCAGAAGTCTTGAGATTGAATAAGCAATAGAGCAACATTCGTTGTTGGGAAGCGTCCGTAAACTGTTTTCAAAAGTTGAGAAGAATCTGAACAAGTGATAGGTTAACACCCGTTACTGGAGAACCCGTGAACTGTTTTCAGAAGTCTTGAGATTGAATAAGCAATAGAGCAACATCCGTTGTTGGGAAGCGTCCGTAAACTGTTTTCAAAAGTTGAGAAGAATCTGAACAAGTGACAGGTTAACATCCGTTACTGGAGAACCCGTGAAATGTTTTCAGAAGTCTTGAGATTGAATAAGCAATAGAGCAACATCCGTTGTTGGGAAGCATCCGTAAACTATTTTCAAAAGTTGAGAAGAATCTGAACAAGTGACAGGTTAACATCCGTTATTGGAGAACCCGTGATCTGTTTTCAGAAGTCTTGAAATAGAGAGGGAACCGGTGTAGGGTTTCCTGATGATGAGTCCGTGTAAAACTGCATCCTGAATAATTGTTAATGATAGCCTTTTATTCTTATCCTGAAAAGGACAAAATGTTAGCTAAACACAAAATTATGTTGCATGAAATGTATGATTCAATATATGTTATATCAATGTTTATGATACAAATGTAAATGAATGCGCATGTAAGCTGAAGAGCTGTCTTGCTGAGGATAAATGAATCCTGGATGGCTGGAGACAAAAGAATCTTGACCGCTGCCGGGGAAAATAATTCCTGACTGCTGCAGGGGAGGGCAAGAATCTTTGATTGCTGAAGAGGAGACATCTCTGTTTACTACTGCTGGAGAAATAGGAGCTTGGGTTGTATACCAATCTTCTGGGGATTCTTGTCTTGAGGAGATCTTCACTGGGGAATATCTGATTATCCCGTGAGGAACTGAGAATGAGCCTTCACTCTGCTTGGGTAAAT
The DNA here is from genome assembly GCA_948472305.1 of Vicia faba. NCBI lineage: Eukaryota > Viridiplantae > Streptophyta > Magnoliopsida > Fabales > Fabaceae > Vicia > Vicia faba. Next base: position 1,187,763,528 of record OX451740.1, on the reverse strand, counting down.
GCAAGATCTTCAATTGTTGAGGGATCTTAGAACCACTGCTGGGGAACAGGCATTCCTTGGTGACTTGCGGGAAATGAGAATTTCTGAAGGTCTCTACTGGGGAGTTCAGAACTTGATAGACTCATGCTGGAGAGGTATGACCTGAGAATCTTCAGTTTGGTGGGAAGTATCTCTGTGGGGAGAAAGACTGTTAGTCTGGTACCGCTGGTGGTTGATGGTTGGGATTTTTAGTTCTGCTGGGGATTGGATTTTCAGATTTTTAAGGCTCCACTAGGGATTCTGAATTTGACTCTGAGGGGAACTGAGTTCTGGGAGGCCCTCTGGCTGGGGAGATCAGTTTTGAGAAAGCTTTCTCTGCTGAGGATCCTGAAGTTTAACTCCGTTTAGGGAATTAAGTTCTGACTGAGGAGTTTGGATTTCAAATCTGCTCGGGATTTCCTCTGAAAGGGCATCAGGAGATCTATCTGCACCTTCAACCTATTAGTAATCATCTTTCTTGATTCATAAGGAAATGATTATGTTCAAATGCATATGCCTATTTAACAAAACATTGGACGTTTCTCAAATAAAACATAAGTGCAAAAGAAAAGAGAAAAGGAAGACAACGCAAATTTCTGTATTTGGAAAAGTATTTGTATTAACTTTCTATGAGTATGTTTGTACAAAGGAGACAGTCATCCTAGTAAGAGGATGTCGTCGTAAATATTGAAAAATTTATACAAAAGAAAGATGGCTACGTGAAACAATTCCATGGGATTCTATTCTGCTATAGCCTTCATAACTCTGAATATCTGTCCATTCAATGCTTCGTCTGCCGATGACTGGATTGATCAGAAGCTTGGAGCTGGTTGATGAAGAGATTGTCCTTAAAGTGATCCGACGAGTCATAGTTATACGCTTTAATTCCCTAACTTTTGCCTGAATCGCCCTTTCGGGTTTTCGATCCACCGGGAAACCCCTTTTTGCCCAAGCCGCCCTTTCGGGTTTTCAACTTGCCGGGTGTACATATTTTTTTTGTTTTATCCCTAATTTTTGCCTGAACCGCCCTTTCGGGTTTTCGGTCCACCGGGATGCCCATTTTTGCCCAAGCCGCCCTTTCGGGTTTTTGACCTGTCGGGTTATTTATGTGTAGTATCTTTTGACTATATCCGCGTTCGCAGGTTGCGGCAAATCGTCGTCGTCCATGGTGGTCAGAATCATTGCACCACCAGAGAATATGCTCTTGATCACAAATGGTCCTTCGTATGTAGGAGTGCATTTGCCCCTGGGATCACTTTGCGGCAGGATAATCCGCTTGATTACGAGATCTCCGACTTGATATACTTGACGTCTGACCTTCTTGTTGAAAGCCTTGATCATCCGTTTTTGATACGTTTGACCATGGCAGACAGCAGCGAGTCGCTTCTCGTCGATCAAATGGAGTTGATCAATTCGGGTCTGAATCCAATCATCTTCATTCAAACCTGCGTCCTTCATAATCCTTAGAGAAGGAATCTGAACTTCCATGGGCAGGACAACTTCCATGCCATATACCAAAGAAAATGGGGTTGCCCCGGTTGAAGTACGTGTCGTCGTACGGTATCCATGCAGAGAAAACGGTAACATCTCATGCCAGTCCTTGTAAGTGACTGTCATTTTCTGAATGATCTTCTTAATGTTTTTGTTCGCAGCTTCAACAACACCGTTCATCTTCGGCCGATAGGGAGATGAATTGTGATGATAAATCTTGAACTGTTCGCACAATGCAGTGATCATAGTATTATTCAGATTTGTACCGTTGTCCGTGATGATCCTGTCTGGAACACCATACCGGCATATGAGGTTTTGCTTGATGAAGCGGGCAACCACATTTTTAGTAACAGAGGCGAAGGAAGCTGCTTCGACCCATTTGGTGAAGTAGTCAATGGCAACCAGGATGAAGCGATGTCCGTTGGATGCTGTGGGCTTGATCTCTCCAATCATATCAATGCCCCATATTGCAAATGGCCAAGGAGCTGTCAGCACGTTGAGAGGAACCGGAGGAATATGAATCTTGTCAGCGTAGACTTGACATTTATGGCAGGTACGGGAATGCTGATGGCAATCTGCTTCCATGGTAGACCAGTAATAGCCCTCCCTTAGGATCTTCTTAGCCATAGCATGCCCGCTCAAATGGGTGCCAAACTTACCGTTGTGCATCTCGGTCATGATTAACTCTGCCTCAACTTTGTCTACACATCGGAGTAAAACACAATCATGGTTGCGCTTATAGAGGATGCCATTGCTCAGGAAGAACTTGGCAGCAAATTTCCTTAGGAACTTCTTGTCATTTATGGAAGCTCCTTCGGGATATTCTCTGGTCTGGAGATACCTTTTGATTTCGTGAAACCAGGGTTGTTCCACTACTTCTTCGGTATTAATCTCATGACAATGTGCAAGTTCATCCATTCGCTCGATGGTGATTTGGGGAGCCTCGTCATCCCAGTTGAGTTTAAACATAGAAGACATTGTTGCCAGAGCATCTGCTAGCTGATTCTCTTCTCGCGGGAAATGCTCGAAGGTGATTTGCTCGAAATGAGGCAACAATGTTAGGACATGTTCTTTGTATGGGATAAGATTAGGATGTTTGGTATCCCACTCTCCTTTGATTTGACTGATAACCAAAGCCGAGTCCCCAAATACGATCAAAGATTTGATCCCCAAGTCTATAGCAGCCTTGAGACCAAAGATGCAAGCTTCATATTCCGCCATGTTGTTTGTGCAGCTGAAGCAAAGTCGGGCCGTGAAAGGTGTGTGACAACCTTCCGGGGAAATGAGTACCGCACCGATACCGTTTCCAAGTGCATTTGAAGCACCATCAAAGTACGGGGTCCATCGGGATCCCTTTTCGGGTCCGTCATACGGTCCGTTACCTTCAATGTTGTCCAAATTCATGATGTCTTCGTCTGGGAAGTCAAATCTCATGGATTGATAATCTTCGATAGCTTGATGAGCTAGATGATCAGCTAGTACACTCCCTTTTATAGCTTTTTGAGTGGTGTACTGGATGTCATACTCAGTTAGGATCATTTGCCATCTAGCTATTCTTCCAGATAAAGTAGGCTTCTCGAAGATATACTTGATAGGATCCATTTTGGAAATCAACAAGGTGGTATGAGTCAGCATATACTGCCTTAGTCGGCGAGCAGCCCATACCAAAGCGCAGCAAGTTTTCTCGAGAAGTGAGTAGCGAGTCTCACAGTCGGTAAACTTTTTGCTAAGGTAATAAATAGCATGCTCTTTTCGACCAGACTCGTCATGTTGGCCCAAAACACACCCCATTGAATTATCCAAGACGGTCAGATACATGATCAATGGTCTTCCTTCGACGGGTGGCATCAGAATAGGAGGTTCTAGCAAATATTCCTTGATCTTATCAAAAGCAGCTTGGCAATCGTCGTTCCATTTGATTACCTGATCTTTCTTTAATAATTTGAAAAATGGATCACAGGTAGAAGTCAGATGAGAGATGAATCTGGCAATATAGTTTAAGCGCCCCAAGAACCCTCTAACCTCCTTTTCAGTACGGGGAGCAGGCATCTCTTGTATTGCTTTCACTTTTGCTGGATCGACTTCAATGCCTTTGTTGCTGACAATAAACCCTAGAAGTTTACCAGACCTAACTCCAAAAGTACACTTACTTGGATTCAGCCTGAGTTTGTACTCTTTCAACCTGACAAACAACTTTTCTAGATGCTCAAGGTGTTCCTCCTCTGTTTGTGACCGAGCTATCATATCGTCTACGTAAACCTCGATCTCATGATGTATCATATCATGAAATAAAGCTACCATGGCGCGTTGATAAGTTGCCCCTGCGTTCTTCAGTCCGAACGGCATCACCTTGTAGCAGAAGGTACCCCATTGTGTGACAAAGGTTGTTTTCTCCATGTCCTCGGGGGCCATTTTAATCTGGTTGTATCCCGAGAATCCATCCATGAAGGAAAACACTTTGTGCTGAGCTGTGTTGTCAATCAAGATGTTGATATGCGGTAGCGGAAAATCATCTTTAGGGCTTGCCCTATTCAAATCCCGATAGTCCACACACATCCTGACCTTGCCGTCTTTTTTAGGAACTGGCACGATGTTAGCAACCCATTGTGGATAGGATGTAACAGCCAGAAAGCCAGCATTGAATTGCTTCATTACTTCTGCTTTAATCTTCTCAGACATGTCGGGCCTCATTCGGCGGACTTTTTGCTCGATCGGTGGACAATCCTCTCTTGTAGGGAGACGGTGAACCACGATGTCTGTGTCTAAACCCGGCATGTCTTCATAAGACCAGGCGAAGATTTCAACGTATTCATTTAACAGCTGTATCAGGCGCTCCTTGACACTTGGTTCCAGATTGGCACCCACTTGTACTTCCTTCCGGTCTTCCTCTGTTCCTAAGTTGACAGTTTCCAACAACTCTTCGTGAGGTAAGATGGCCCTTTCCTCTTGCTGTAAAAGTATGGCTAGCTCTCCTGGTACTTCACAACCTTCATCATCTTCATACTCAGCCTGATTGACCAGATCTTCAGAGTTATTGAAGGACATAGCAGAATAGTCACCCATAGAATCCAGAGTGGATGGGTACCTGCATTTGTGAGTTTGGGTGTGTGTAAGGGATAGTCATCTTTAAACAAAAAAATGCAAAAAGGAAAGAAAATGAACACAGCAGTTTATCAATGAAAAACGTCCAATGAATCATTAAACATGGCATATGGATATGAAGATAATCAAAACCCTTAAAAATGGACCTACATGCCCTGGGCAAGACACGAGGTGAAAAAGTAGTGTACGGATTGTTCAAAAGTAATTATTACAGACCACATGAAATGTTTGATAGATAATTACTGATTAATAAAAGTAATGGGGACAAAGTCCTTTGCCTCCCATTTGCGTAGTCCCCCTTTGATGGTTGGGTAGATCCAATCTTCAATGTTGGCCTCTTCGTCTTCACCTTCCAAAGCATTGATCCCATAAGGAGAGATCCTGATGGGTACCCTTTCAATCTTTGAGCGGCGCATAGCTTTCTTCCCCGCAACAGTGAATCCTAATCCAAACTTGTCTGTTTTGTGAGGAATATCCGGCAACTGCCCCCATGTTGAGCTCTTTCCTTCCTTCATTGCGGCCTTCGCGTCTTTTAGAGATGCCATCCTGGCCATCTGCTTTGGTACCTCAGCTACCACTTTTGCTACTTCTACTTCAGGAGAGACTTCCTCGAAGTGCTGGAATGGTCTCTCAATGAATTCACCCTCTACCTCTACATACCGAAAGGAGTTCAGGTGGCTGATCATATATTCCTCTTCACCGTGGACGGTTATAATCTTTCCTTTGACAGGGTACTTCAACATTTGATGTAGGGAAGAGGTGACTGCCCCGGCATTGTGTATCCATGGTCTCCCTAATAAGCAAGAGTACGACAGACGGATGTCCATCACATAGAAAGTTGAGGGGAACACCTCTGTGCCAACCTTAATGGGAATGTCTACCTCCCCATGTACCATTCTCTTCGACCCGTCAAATGCCCTTACAATGATATTACTTGGCCTTAACTCTAAGCCTTCGCAATCCAATTGGTCAAGGGCCTTCTTAGGCAGCACGTTCAGGGAAGAACCAGTGTCGACCAGAACATGGGCCAGGGTAGTTCCTTGGCATTCTACTGACACATGTAAGGCGTCGTTGTGCTTTCTACCTTTTGAGGTTAGGTCAGCATCAGAGAAACCTAAACCGTTGTCTGCTGTAAGACTGGCTACACAGTCTTGGAATTGGTCGGCAGAGGTTTCCTGGGGCACATGGGCTGTCTTCAGGAACTTTATCAATGCTTTGGCGTGCGCCTCTGAACAAAGTAGCAATGCTAACATGGAGATTTTTGAGGGGGTTTGCCCCAGTTGCTCTACCATGTCATAATCACTCTTTTTAATTATCTTCAGGATCTCCTCCATTTCTTTCTTAGAGGTTTCCGGGATGACCAAAGGTTGAGCCCTCGTCCTGACGAGCTCATCTTGGATCCCTTTCCCCTTATCAGCAGAAGTAGGAGGGACAACAACAGGAATAACAGCATCTTCAATCAACGGAGTTTTTGTGGAAAGTTTTATCGGCGCAGGAATAACTTTGGCAGCAAATGAGGGTCCAAAGATTGCCTTTGGGGGGGAAATCTCTGGAGAAAATATTCTCCCACTTCGGGTGATCTTGCTTGTGCCGGCAATGTTTCCAATGCTGGCATCTTCTTCATCAGAGCTTCCTTTGGTTACTTCAACTTGTTTAATACCATGGTAGTAGATTTCTCCACCGTAATTCCATGGTATTGATTTTTCAGAACTGTAGGGGACAGGCCCTGGCGTAGTTATCTTCAGAGGAACAGACTTTTTAGTTGATGTAATCTTAACAGGCTTTTTGACGGCCTTGGAAATATTGGCGTGAATGGTGATAATTGAAACATCTTCAGTAGGGGTTGGAATAGCAGGAACTTTTTCAAACAAAATTTGTTGACTGTCCATCAGGCCTTGGATGCCTTTCTTCAATAACGGGCAGTCAATTGGTAGAGAGTAACAATAGTAGCAATCTTCTTTGCATCCCGGGAAAATGCCGGACCTTAGCAGATTTAACTTGATGGTTAACAGCGGAGTTATTAGGTCATTGACATCAGAAACATACAGATCTTCCTCGATAGCATGGACATTTCGACTATGCTTCGGCATCGGAGCAGATATCACGTTTGGCTTCTCTGGAGCATCGAACTCAACCTCTTTCGCCTCTATCAAGTCTTGGATTTTATGCTTAAGTGCCCAGCAATCGTTGGTGTCGTGCCCGACACTATCAGAATGGTAGGCGCATTTAGCATTGGGATGATAATGCGGAGAAGATGTGTTCACATTTTTGGGTGCCTCCTTGATAGTGGCGAGATTCAACTTCAATAGACGGGGAAGCACTTGCGCTGGCGTCATATTGATGCGGGTGAACTGCCATTGCGGCCGTTCCACCCGTTGCTGATTTGGTCTGGACTGGTTATAACGAGGCTGATCATTTGATGGATTTTAGATCATCATGGCCCCCACAGTCGGCCGACGCTCAGTCTTTCCCGCTCTTCTCTGAGAATACACAACAGCTGTTTCCTTCTTCGCTGGAAATGATTTCTTAGCAATTGTAGATGCAGAGGCATCCTTCTGAATCTTCCCATTCTTGATACCGGCTTCTACCCGCTCGCCAGTCAGAATTAATTCAGTAAACCCTGTGGAAGAGCTACCGATCAGATGGTTAAAGAATGGACCAGACAGGGTCCCCAGGAACATATCAACAAGTTCTCTATCAGAAAGAGGCGGCTGCACTCTTCCGGCCAGATCGCGCCACTTCTGGGCGTACTCCTTGAATCCCTCACCTGAGGCCATTCCCATACTCTGTAGCTGAGTACGGGTTGGCGCCAAGTCAGAGTTATACTGATATTGGCGATAAAAAGCAGCTGCCAAATCCTCCCAACTATGTATCTCTGACCTTTCCAGCTTGTAAAACCAGTCTAGATGAGTGCCAGACAGGCTATCTTGAAAGAAGTGCACCCAAAGATTTATGTCGGAAGTGTGAGGTTGGATTCTTCGGACATACGACCTTAGATGCATTTTTGGGCAAGACAGCCCGTCATATCTTGCAAAAATTGGCACTTTGAACTTCCGGGGGATCACAATTCCAGCAATTAATCCCAAATCTTCGAAATCTAAGCCGGGAACTCTCTTCAGCTCCATAGCTGCCAACCTGTCTTCCAAGTTTTTGTACTTATCATCGGCGGGCGGGTATTGTTGCTCTGAGTAGTCTTTGTCTTCTTCAGCCTCTTCTTCTTCAGCTTCGGATTCGGAAGGTACCGCAACCCCTTTCCCTTTACTGGTTCCTTCTTCAGATGCAGAGGGAAATTCAAGAACTCTTCTGGCTTCACCCTCAAACCTTCTCCCCAGGGTAGCCACCCCCACTCTTTTCTTCTTCTTTTTCACTTGCTCTTTGTTCCCAAGCAGGGTCTTTAGATCCTCCTGACCCTTTGCCAAGGTCATCAGGAGATGTTGAAACTGTGAGTTTTGAGACTGCAAGTCTTTGACCGTCTGTTCGAGATCCATCTTACTGAAATAAACAGCAGAAAGATAAGGAAACCTAGTGTGGAGACCTGCTTATGCGCATGATGAATGATATGCTTATTTATGCAATTCATTCAAGGATTTAGAAAATTCAAAATTGTTGCAGACAAAAAGAACACACGTCATATTAATAAGAAGAAATTTTGTCAGTACATAAATGCCCCATGGGCCAAATATTACAAAAAACTTCTCAAGGTAAAAAGACGTTGCGCATCCTCTTTGGTGCGATGTAGGTGTTGAGGGTCTCTTCCTCATGGAGTCGGCGGGTAAGCTCCAAAACCTTCTTCTCACTGGCGTAGAAGCTGGCTTCAAAAGTATTCCGTTCCTCCTTGAGTTGGATCCAACTCTTCTGCATCTCCTCCCATGATGTTGGCATGTCAGGATATAGGATGGTGTAGGGAACCTCTCCTTCCTTAACGGGCTCTTTAATCACAGGGAGAACATGAGGGTAAGGCATCATTAGACTCTGGGCTCGGGTTCGTACCCACTTGAGATAAGGCTCAAGAGGGATGGAGTTCTTGTGCCCCAGTGTCTTGCTGTCTACCTTGTTAGGCATCCTCCAAGCTCTGATGAATCTTTGGCGAAGTCCTTGCGCATCGTTGTCGAAGTCAAAAACTAGGTCAGGAATCAGCATATCATGAGGGCCATCCCTCCGTGCATATCCAAATTGTCTCAAAGCTAGACAAGGGTTGTAGGTAATTCCTCCTCTAATGCCAAGCAATGGAACATTAGGGAACTCTCCACAATGATCGACGATGATGACATTTTCTCTGGACCGAGAACACCAATGTACATCAGAGTGTGTAAGGGTCATCAACCGTTGCGACCACCTTAAGCCTTGGTCATTCTTCAAAACAGATTGTGGAAGGTGCGAAATAAACCACCTTGCAAGGAGAGGAGTACAACACATGAGAACACCCCTCTTTCTCATTGTTCGTGTGTAAAATGAGTGAAGAATGTCCCCAAGCAATGTTGGTATTGGATTTCTGGATAGGAAAATTTTGACGGCGTTGACATCTATAAGCTGGTCAAGATTTGGGAACAGGACCAACCCATAAATGAGGAGTGCCACGATTTCTTCAAAGGCTTGTAAGTCCAATGAATTCCAACATTCTTGTGCCTTCTCAAACAAGAATTTTGCCAAGAAGCCTTTGACACCGCTTCTAGTTTCCCAATGCCCCTTGATGTCAGATGGTTGCAAGTGTAGTGCTTGAGCAACATCTTCAGGCTTTGGTTCTTTTTCCGTACCGTTGTAGGGTAGTTGATTAAGAATAGGAATTCTCAGGAGTTGAGAAAATTCCTCCAAAGTGGGCACCAATTGGTAGTCGGGGAATGTGAAACAATGGTGAAGGGGGTCAAAGAACTGGAACAACACCTTTACCATGTCCTCTTCAATGCTGGTGTTGACTAGGCTGAGCAGTCTACCATGTCTTTCACTGAAGGGAGAGCTTTCGGGAATTCTGGATGTGAGCTCCTTGAGTTGAGGAGGGATTCTCACAAGGTTGACTTGGATAGTTTTCCTGCGAAGAATTTCCATGACCTACAAAACAAGAACAAAGATGAAGATCTAAACCCTTGAAATGGTTAGTGTATGCATATGATGCTTTATGATGTTCATGATGCATGCACAAACATATGTACAAGCAATTCACACAAAACATTAGTTTCAGGCTTGCATGGGGTTTCATAGGTAAGTACCCTCTTGAGTAAAGTTGGCTTAAAAACCTGTCCTATAAATAGTAACCGGGTTCTAAGGAGCTCAATATCATTGGATTGTTTTCCATGTTCATTGTTTTGGTTTAGCCACTTAACTAGCGACCAAAATATTCCAAGAAAAACAACCCTCAATGAGTGTAGTATCGAGTATCTACCAACTTCGGACTGCACCAAAGTCGGTCATCTCACTACCCCTAAATGAAAGGCCAAGATGGTCAAGTAAGGTTCTAGGTCATTAGTGCTTAGCGATATCACTCAGCGGCCCCGTACTCTCCTTGATTGAACTCAAGGGTTACCGGTACTCACAAATATGTCGCACTAATATAGCTATTGCTTCAACCGTGTCGGTATACCCCACACAGTTTCCACAACGTATTGCTATCTATGAATGTTTCCCCAAATCCGGGTGTAGGATTTCAAGCCCAAACAAGAGAACCAAGATATAAAGCAATCAAAGCAAACAATTAGTCATGCAAGAGGGTGATCTAAGCCCTAAGGTTACTCCACTTTTAAAATAGTCCGCAGCAGAGTCGCCAGTTCTGTGATACGGTGGGAGAACTGACTTGAGGTTTTACGTTTGTATTCACACTTGTTCGGTTTAGCAAGAGTCGCCACCGACTTTTTATTTTATCCTAAAGGAAAGGTTAAAAAGCACAGGAAAAACCTTTGAGATGTTTTCGTGGGTTCGGGAGGTAGATTATAGAAAGGGAAGGTATTAGCACCCTTTCTATCCATGGTTATTCATGGGCTCTTAGTTACTTGCTTTAGATCACTTGCCTTGATTTTCAATTGTTTGAAATGGTGCTTTGTGTGTGGGTTTGAAAAGTGTTTTGAAAAAGATGCCTTGTCTAGGCAACCCTTGTAACAATTCTTTACTCGAATGTTTTACAAAAGGTGTTTGTCTTTTTGAAAAGATGTTTCAAGGTTTTGAAAGTTGTTTTGAAAGTTTGTGTTTATGAAGTGTGTTTTGAAAAATGGCAAGGATTGTTTTGCAAGATTTGGCAAGTAACCAAGAGCTATCTACCCTAAATTTCTCAAAGATCTTCCTATGTTTTAACCCTTTTAACAATTTTGTTCCACCATTGTATTTGGTGGACAATCTTGTGTTAGGATGTTAAGGGGACGGGCGCGGGTCATCGTTTAGACCATGATTACAATGGTGCCAAGTGTCTTTGGAAATTTTTTCTTTAAGGGACTTGATCATTTTTAGGCAACTTTCGAAAGCGTCATCGAGGGACTATGATCATTTGATATTGTTTTGTTTTGCCAAAAACACTCAACATGCAACATGGCCCATTATTGAAGGCAACAAGTGGAGTAACCCTAATGGGTGCAAGTGTGCTTGGTGTTGTCCATTTTCATGCTTGTTTATCTTTAAATTAGGTCAAGCTATTTGTCATTTTTGATTTGCATACAAAACCCTAAGTCTATCATGGTATAATTAGAAAGCTTTAAAATTCGGAATTTAAAGTCATAAATTATTACAACATAATTATGGGATGGGGGGTACAAATGTTCAAATGGGGGATATTTAGCAAGAAATTTAAATCTAAACTATTACATCCAAATTGAATATACAAGTTATTTTAATTATACAATAATTGAATAAATACAATACATATGCAAAATGCACAAAAAATGTTTTTATATGTATGTAAAAAGTATTTTTCATGTGACAAATAAACAAAAATAAAAAAGGTTAATTTTTGGATATTTTCATGGTTTAGGGCAAAACCCTAATTTTCTAAATAAAAAGTATTTGTTATTTATTATATACAATATTTATTAACTATATATAAAAAATAAATAAAAAGGAAGTATATTGTGAAAAAGTAATTTTTGAGGTCAAATATTAATAAAAATAAAAATGTATTATTTTTGTATTTTTATCCTAAATATTCTAATAACTATATAAGTATTTATATTATATATTAAATATATACAAAAATAAAAATATTAATTATTTACAAAAAGGTATATTTTTAGAAAATATTTTCAAAAGGTAAAAATAAAATAAAATCAGAAAATAAAAGGTATTTGTATTATTTTTCTAGGGTTTAAATAAAAAGTATATATATATATATTTATTTACATACATATGCCTAACAAAACAAATAAATGTCAAATAAATATAAAAAAATGTGAAAAAATATTTTTAATGTTTTTTATATTTTAACAAAAAATAACAAGTCAGAATAAAAAAGAAAAAGTAAAAAATGATTAAAAAATCACACAATGGGCCAAGGGGGTGTATGTGGAAAATGAGTGTGCAAACAGAAAAAAGAATCAGGCCCAGCCCAAGGGACTTTGTCTTCAACCTCCAGCAACTTTCCAAACAAAAAACGCGTGTTTCCTTCTCCAACTGCTATCTCTTGATTCTTTGACTTTTAACAAAAACTTATAACATAAAAAATGTAGAGCATCAAACCACGAATTCATACATATAAAGAACTTGATCTAACTCTCAGAAATGAGAGAGAATTTCTTCTCCCCCAATTCCTGACCTAACTTTTTCCTAATGTTCAGGTTCCAAATTCTCTTAACACACATAATATAAATGAAAAGTGAGGATATAGGTAGCTTCAGGGCCATGAATAGGACATAACTTCTTCACAAACCTAAGCCTAAATATGCTTGGATAGAGAGATAGAAGTTCAAACTTTTAACTGTTCAGCTTGAATCGTGTGCAACAATGGAGGCACTTTCAATGGAATTTGAGGACTTGTACAGCTTGCTTGAAGTGCAGGGATGCTTCTCCAACCTCTAGCTTGCTTTTAAACTAACTGAAACGAGCTATGTAACTCAACCTGCACAACTGAAAAAATGAAAATGGTGAACTTGGTTAGAGGTGTTACAGTCTGTAGCTAGGGCTTGGGATAGCTTGTATGGATGTTATGGAATATGTTTGAACTCTCTTTGGCCAAAGTGCACGAGTGGAAAGGTTTATAGAAGTCAAGTTGCAGAAGGGACTCTGTTTTTTGCAGTAGGATGGTGTTTCTGTGAATGAGGAGGTATTGAAGGTGGTTAGGTCATGCCTTTGGTCAGTTATGAAGTATGCAATATGTGGAGAAAGTTTGTTTTAGTTCTTGCTTGCAGGAATGTAAGTTATGATACAAAATGCAAGTTTTCTTCTTATCTAAGCAAGAAAAATGCAAGTTGGATTATAGGCTCCTACAGGCCCCTCAAGCATGCTGCAAATTTGAGTCTTGATCAGTGGGATATGTCCATAATCTTGTGCCCAAAAGATCTGGCCTGTACCTCTTTGATTTGTGTTTTGACATAAAGTGAATCTTTTCAAGAATGGCTAAAATGCTTTTTCCAAATATGGCATAATCTTGCAAGTAATGGTTAAACACACAAGATAAGGCTTGAACACAAAGGATTGGCATTAAATTGTTGAGTGTGGATGAGATAAAAGGCCTGTAATCTAGTTTGTGCAAGCTGAGTTCAAAATGCCAATGTTATGTACATGAATTTGGCCATGAACAAAGTGACTTTTGCCCATCTTGACAAATTCGATTCTCCCTAACCACAAGGGTGTTTGAGAAGTTCTTAGACAATTTGGAAAGCTTGGAATGTGTACTACAATCCATCTTTGTAATGCAAGTTGAAATTCAAAGTGGAAGCATGTGAAAAGTGGCCATGAAGTTTGGCAAAAATCCTGCCTAAAATAGGTAAAAAAATTTCTAAGTTAAGAATGTTTTGCACCCTTATTCCAAAAATCATAACTTGAGCTACAAGCTTCTTTTGAGGAAACTTTGTGAATCAAAGTTGTAGATTTTTCAATGGACTACAACTTTCATGTTTTGAGTTTTGTTTGAATCCAAATACATCTTGATGAAAAAATGGGACAAAGTTAGGAAAAAATTAGGAAATTTCATAACTTAGAAAATTTCTAAGTTATGAAATTTCTTCATTTCAAACCCTAATTTGTAATTTTTGATTTCTTGATGAACAAGTTTCATAATTTGACATGTTTTGATGAAAAATGAGTCTTGGCACTTGATTTTGACCAAAAAGTCAAAGTTTGACTTTTCAGTATACAGTCAAATCTTGATCAGTTGACTGGAAAATTCATCTGTCAATCTTGTGCATTTGGGATCTTTTGAACTTGTTGAATGTGTCAAGACCATGTCATTGAGTTCTTGAGTCCATATGTGAGCTTTGTTTGCCATTGGCTAGGTCAAACCGTCAAAAATTGCCTTTGTGCAGTCAAAACCCTAAAAATGACCATTTTGCCCTTTTGGTGATCTGATCAAATTTCTTGTGGAATTGTGATCCAAACTTGACCAAATGGTTCATATGAGTTCATAATGTTGATGTGGGTCAAAAATCATGAAGTTTGAGTGTCAATTGGCCATAGTTGACTTTTTCCCCAATACAGCTGATTTTTAGGTCAACTGTCCAATTGACTGGGCAAAGATTGGAATCAAGGCTTCAAACTTGGTATGGATAATCTTGTGAGTCCAACATGAAGCATGAAAGTCATTTTGGGCATTTTAGGTCAAAACATCTTTGTGTAAACTCAAACCCTAATCTGGGTCAACAGTGCAAGGAGGAGTCTTGAGCAGAGCAAACCCTAACTTGATCTTGAGCTCCAAGGGTCTTGTGGTGAGAAAATGTTGATGAAATGAGAGGGAAAATTTTGGGGTACAACATATGGGCACACACATGACATCAAATATACAAGTAATAATTATTCTATCAAACCAAAATTCAACCAGAGTTTTGGTAAAACTAACAAATCAAGACCCAAGAAAATATGGGTACCTAAGGATAAAATAATACGTGTGGCAGATATCTTTAGCAGCAAAGCAGAAACACTAATCATGGTACCTTGACTCTGGCTGCTCACGACACATGACGGGAAGAAGGCATATGTTCCAAAGCCTGGAACTTAAGCCTGGAGGCCACGTAGGTTTTGGAGGAAATCAGAGAGGAAAGATCATTGGCTCTGGAACAGTAGGTAATGGAAATCTTCCCTCTATAAGTAATGTTTTATTAGTAGATGGATTAATGCATAACCTGTTATCCATAAGTTAATTAAGTGATAACGGTTATGATTTAATCTTTAATAAAAATTTATGCAAAGTTGTTAGTCAGAAAGATGGGACTATCCTATTTAATGGAAAGAGGAAAAATAACATTTATAAAATCAAACTTTCTGAATTGAAAAGTCAGAATGTAAAGTGTCTTCTGTCTGTTAACAACGAGCAATGGATCTGGCACAGAAGATTGGGACATGTTAGTATGAGAAGAATATCTCAGATTAACAAACTCAATCTAGTCAGAGGACTTCCTAACCTGAAGTTCAATTCAGATGCTCTGTGTGAAGCATGTCAGAAAGGCAAGTTTGCAAAACCAGCTTTCAAATCCAAAAACGTTGTTTCCACCTCTAAGCCATTAGAACTTCTGCACATTGACTTATTTGGACCAGTTAAAACTGCTTCAGTCAGTGGCAAGAAGTATGGGTTAGTAATTGTAGATGACTATAGAAGATGGACATGGGTAAAGTTCTTAAGACACAAGGACGAGTCGCACTCTATGTTTGTCACCTTCTGTAACCAAGTTCAGAATGAAAAGGATCTTAGAATCGTCAAAGTCAGAAGTGATCATGGTGGAGAGTTTGAAAACAAAGATTTTGAGTCATTCTTTAATGACAAAGGCATTCTGCATGATTTCTCTTGTCCTAGAACTCCCCAGCAAAATGGAGTTGTAGAACGAAAGAACAGAACATTGCAAGAAATGGCCAGAACCATGACCAACGAGACTAACGTTGCTAAGATCTTCTGGGCAGAGGCAATAAACACAATGTGTGACATTCAGAATAGAATCTCCATAAGACCTATTCTGGAAAAGACTCCATATGAATTGTGGAAGAACAGAAAGCCCAACATTTCCTATTTTCATCCATTTGGATGTACATGCTTTATTTTGAATACAAAAAATTATTTGAACAAATTTGACTCTAAAGCACAAAAGTGTATTATGTTAGGATACTCTGAACGCTCAAGAGGGTACAGAGTATAAAATACATAAACACATATTGTGGAAGAATCAATCAGTGTTCATTTTGATGATAAGCTTGACTCTCAAAAGTCAAAGCAGAATGAATTCCTTGCAGGTATGGAAGTTGAACTTACAGGTACCAAAGACAATTCATCAGAAACTCTTAACAGAGACACTCCCTCAACATCAGAAAGAGGCACTGCAAGCAATCCAGCACCTTCTGTTGATCAACTTCAGAAAAGGCTATCCAGAAGCAGCATGGATCACCCAGAAGAAACAATCTTAGGAAGAAAGGAAGATCCAATCAGAACAAGATCTAGCTTCAGAAACTCTGAAGAATCCCTCATGGGACTTGTTTCTCTAATTGAACCATCAACAATTGATGAAGCACTTCTGGACAATGACTGGATTCTAGCGATGCAAGAGGAGCTAAATCAATTCACAAGAAATGACGTATGGGATCTAGTTCCCAAACCAAAAGGATTCAACGTCATTGGAACAAAATGGGTGTTCAGAAACAAACTGAATGAACAAGGTGAAGTCATCAGAAACAAGGCACGACTGGTAGCACATGGTTATAGTCAGCAAGAGGGGATAGACTATACAAAAACCTTTGCTCCAGTCGCCAGGTTAGAATCTATCAGACTCTTAATTTCATTTGCTGTTAATAAAGGCATCACTCTGTATCAGATGTATGTTAAGAGTGCATTCTTAAATGGCTATATAGAAGAAGAGGTATATGTGCACCAACCCCCTGGTTTTGAAAGTTCCAAAAATCCATAATATGTTTTCAAACTAAAGAAGTCACTCTATGGTCTGAAACAAGCTCCCAGAGCTTGGTATGAAAGACTAAGTAACTTCCTGTTAGAAAAGGAATTCACCAGAGGGATAGTGGACACAACCTTATTCTGTAAGACAGTTAAGAATGACATTTTAGTATGTCAGATTTGTGTTGATGACATCATATTTGGATCTACTAAACCTTCTCTGGGAAGAAAGTTTGCTAAGTGTATTCAGGCAGAATTTGAGACGAGCCTAATGGGGGAACTAAAATTCTTTCTGGCCATTCAGATCAATCAAACCCCAGAAGGAACTTACATTCATCAGAGCAAATATGTCAGAGAACTTCTGAAGAAATTTGATCTATCAGAATGTAAGCCATCAAAGATTCCAATGCATCCCACGTGCATTCTGGAAAGTGAATAGGTAAGTAAAAAGGTAGAAAAAAAGGTCTACAGAGGTATGATTGGTTCTCTTATATATCTGACGGCTTCAAGGCCTGACATTTTATTCAGTGTCTGCATTTGTGCTAGATTCCAATCAGATCCTAGAGAATCTCACTTAACAGCAGTTAAGCGAATTTTCAAGTATCTGAAAGGTACTACTAATCTGGGTTTGTTTTATAGAAAATCAAGTGATTACAGCTTAGTAGGATATTGTGATGCTGATTTTGCTGGAGACAAAGTAGAACGTAAAAGCGCTTCTGGAAGCTGCCAGTTTCTGGGAGAAAATCTGATCTCATGGTCCAGCAAAAGACAATCCACAATTGCTCTATCAACAGCAGAAGCTGAATACATAGCAGCAGCTGGATGCAACACACAAATTCTCTGGATGAAAAGTCAACTTGAGGACTTCCAGATATTTGAGAGTAACATTTCTATCCTCTGTGACAATACTTCTGCTATTTGCTTAAGTAAAAATCCCATTTTGCATTCTAAGGCTAAGCATATAGAAATAAAACATCATTTTATTAGGGACTATATTCAGAAAGGGATTTTAAATTTTAAATTTATTAACACATACCATCAATGGGCTGATATTTTTACAAAACCTCTTTCTGAAGATAGGTTCAATTTCATTCTGAAACATCTCAGCATGAAGCTCTGCCCAGAATAAAATTGTTTTGATTCCATATCTTAACCTTCAGAACTTTGTTTATTTTTCTGTGAACTACTGATCAATCTTCTTTCAGAACTTTAGAAGTGCAGATTGTATCAGAATCTATCCATGAAGATCTGAGCGCTTCATTTCAAGGATAGAAATGTGTTGTTCACTCAAGCAAACAAGTGTCATCCAGTCATCAGCTATTTTCTGAGGCTGAACACGCATTCACGTTTCTGAAAAGGCAAAAGCGCTGATTGGATGCATTGAGACACATGTCATGGGTAACCTTTCCAAATATCTTTCTGAATCCCCTAAAACCAGCTATCATTAAATGCTAATAATCATTATTAATTTCTCTCTCTTAACGTTTATGTTTTCAAAACCTTTTTAGAAATCTATTTAAACACACTTCACACCATTTACACGCTTTACCTTCACTTTCATTTTCTCTCAAACTTACTGATTTCAGCGTTCTTACTTTCTCAAGAAACCCTTTCAATCTTTTTCACAAAAACCTTCGTGTGAACATGGCTTCCTCCAGCATTCCTACTTCAGGTTCTCAAAAATCAGTTTCATCTGAACAATACGAAGAACCCTTCAGAATGCTTCTAACACCAGTCAAAAACCTAGAGGTTCTGTCATAATTAATCGTGGATTTCAACAGTCTCCAAGAGAATGGGTTTGATCTATTTGAAGAGGTTAAAGCTCAAGGCTGGGAAAAGTATTTTGACAGACTGGTGGGTCCAACATTTCCTATTCTGGTAAAGGAATTTTGGATTCACGCTTCTTCTTCAAATCATCAAGTTACGTCTTACATCACGGGGAAGAAGATTGTTATCACTGAAGACCTCATTGCACGCTTAATATGGTACAATGGTGGTGGTGTTCGTTGCATTGATATGGCAGAAAGGTGTGTTGATGCTTCCCTAATTGCAAGGGAAATCTTCACTCTGGGGCTTCCCTCCAGCAAGATAAGGGATTTAAAGGACAAACACAGAATTTGGGCCAAGATCATTCTGGGGTGCTTCAACCACAGGAAACCTACCAGCTCTCCTGATTACATTAATATTGATCAGCAGTTTCTGATCTATTTCATCTCGCAGAAGGTCAAGATAAATCTGGCTCATCTGCTGTTCAACCATCTCAGAACAAGTGTTAAGGAAACAAGAAAAGATGAACGAACAAAAAGGGATTGGATACCCTTAGGAAGACTGATATCAGATATTCTAACAGAGAATAAGCTGATTGATCATCTGACAGAGGCTCAAGAAATCAGCACTCTGGAAGCTGCCGTTGGCAAACAGCTGAATGCCAAAAATCTGAAGAAAATGAAGTTGATAGAGAACATCAAGAAGGAGCCCAGCGTCACTCCTTTTGCTGCAATCTCCAGCAGAATAGTCCCTCTGGATGACTTCCCACTGTTCTCAGAGATTGACTCTAAATCTGAATATTCAAGATCTTCAGCAGAAGGATCCAGAGGTTGTTCTGAAGAAGACAAAGAAAAGAAAAGCTGTAGCAGAAGGATCATCTCAGCAGACTCCTAAGAAGAGAGG
Source organism: Vicia faba (assembly GCA_948472305.1). NCBI lineage: Eukaryota > Viridiplantae > Streptophyta > Magnoliopsida > Fabales > Fabaceae > Vicia > Vicia faba. The sequence goes on along the minus strand of OX451740.1, from coordinate 1,187,744,249 downwards.
TAATCCTTCTTCTGTAACTGTTTTAGATTCCATTGCTGTATCAACATCTATCCCGATACCCACTCCATCTGAAAACCCAACACCTCAAACCTTCGATGATTTTGACTTTGATTTTGACCCTTCTGAATCCTTAACCCTCAGAAGATCTCGCTCCCAACCATAAAATCCAAATACTGAAGCCATACCAGAACAAGAACTTGCAAAAGTTCTTTCTGATATAGACCAACATACTTCTGCTCCCACTCTAGAAAATCCAAATCCTGAAACCATCACAGAACCACAACCAGAAATTCCCATCTCACCACAACCAGAAATTCCACTCTCTCCAGAACCATAAATCCCACTACCTTCATCTCCTCAACCAGAAATTAATCCACCCTCTCCTCAACCTAAACAATCTCCACAACCTGAGATTCAAACCTCTAAGGCTCAACCCTCTGAATCCCCTGAACCAGTACCTCTGGCCATTCAGTTGCCCCTTGGTACCATTATGAATATTCCTCAACTTCCCTCTTCACCAGAATTAACTCCACCAAATTCCCCATCAAGTCCAATCATAATCCCTGACTCTCCCACTCCCTCACCAAAAGACAATTCAGATGACCACAGCAAGACTGTCATTGATTTAACAGTCTTTGAACGCCTTGCTACAATAACCATCAAAACTGCTATCCCAAAACCAAAACATCCAGATGTTGGTTCCAGCATATTGAACTTTGAAACAGAAGTATAAAAGTGGATCACTTCTCTGAAACAAGCAAGTCTGGAACTGGTTGATCCTGCTGCATCAGACTACCTATGGACAAAGTTCAGAAGATGGGTATGCTCTGAAACCTTTAAGCTGCAAGAACAGAGCTATGGACAAGCTCAACAGAACTTCAACAATCTGTTGAAAGAAATTGAAGGTCCAGTTCTGAGCAAGCTGCTTAAGGAAGAAGTTCTCCCGCTGGACAATGCTCCTTGGTCTGAACATCGTCAACAAGAGTCAGAAGAACAGATGATTCCAGCCGAAGAATAGGGTCAAGAAGAAGATATTGCTGAAAGCTCTGAGAAGCATCCTATTTCTGAAGATCCTCAAGCTTCCTCCCTTGACAGGAAGACTCTTGAAGACTTGAAAAGATCTGATATGCTGATGAATGAAAGAATGGATAAGCAGGACACCAAAATTGATGCAATAGCGAACATGTTAACTCAGCAACAGGAAACCAACACCCAAATCAAGAGCGTGTTGGAAGCTCTGTTCACACGTCTTCCACCTCCCTCTTAGAATTTCCTTGTTTACTTTTAACATGTTTGTCTGTAATATTTTTACATTGTTCTGAACTTATCATTGCTTCTGTTTTTAATATAAACACATTTTAGCTCTGATCATTTTAGCTCTGATTATTTGTGCTTTTTGATAACTGACAAAAAGGGGGAGAAAGATTGATATTTTTCAATAACAGATTACTGAGACATAAGTCTCAAACATTCTGATCTATTTAAATTTCTCTCTTCTGAAAAGCTTACAGGTACAAAACTCTGATGAATCTGATGAACTCTGATATAGTAAAGTTCTGATGCTCAAAGTCTCATGGAATTAAAGGGAAGTAATCAACTCATGGGGAGTTTTCTCTTCTTAACTCTAATACCTTTTATTCTTTATCTTTAATCTCTGATACCTTTTATTCTTTATTTTTAATTGAAAAATTCTGGTTTTTGTCATCATCAAAAAGGGGGAGATTGTTAGAACATAGTTTGATTCTACAACCCTCAATTAGAGTTTTGATGATAACAAAATACAAGAATAAATAAATTGTAAGATTTATAAGACATATATGCTACTTAAAATTATGTTGTGTATTTACAGAAGTTCTGATGGAATCAGCATCAGAAGATCAGTATCAACATCAGCATCAGAAGATATGTCAGCATCAGAAGATCAATAACATATGCTACACGCTGAAGCTACCAGATCATTCGTTGAAGCTTGATGACCAGAATCTGCGCATCAACATATACACTCTGACTCTGATCAAGATCCTTACCAAGTCATCAGCACTCAGAAGCGTCAGCATCAGTTAAAGCAAAGAACACTCTGATTACCATAAGCAGAGAACACTCTGAAGCGTTACTAAGCATTCAAGACAGATTAATTACCAACGACTTTATTCAAAGACAAGATCTTCTCAAAAAAGAAAGAACGTTATTATCATTGAAAGTGATTTATGGACAACAACGTATCTTTGCCTTGGCTATTTAAACAAGTCTGTGTGAGAAAAGAAAAGGCTAATAATCTTCACGCACGCGCTCATACATTTTGCTAAGCCTTCAAACCACGGCTACGCAAAAGCATTAGCAATTCAATTTTTATTCCAAGCTTAAATTTGTGTATTATCACAGTTGTGATATATAGTTTTGTTAGAAAACATTAACACACATCATTGTTCAATTATCTGTAAAGAAATTCCCTTGAGATAAATCGGGTTGTGGTTATACTCAAGAAGGCTTTAACAGTTGTTAAAGTGGTTGTTGTATCCCTTTGAATATAGTGGATTAAGACCTCGTTGGAGAGAGGCGAAATCACCTTGACGGGTGGACTGGAGTAGTTTGAGATCAAACGAACCAGGATAAAAATACAGTGTTGTCTAAGCTTTCGTTTTAAGATTTACAATTCAACCCCCCTTCTTGTGTTTTTCACATCTTCAATTGGCATCAGAGCGTCTGGTTCTGAGCTTATAACACTTAACCGTGTCAGTACAAGATCCAGCGTCAGAAAAACACAATGGCAGGACCACATCAAAACATAAGCAATGACAACAATGAAGAAAGAAGCAAATTCAATGGCAAACCTCCAGTCTTTGATAGAGAGAACTTTGACTACTAGAAAGACAGAATTGAAAGTTTCTTTCTGGACCATGATGCTGATCTGTGGGACATGGTGACTGATGGATACATGCACCCAGTGGATGGAAGTGGTCAGAAGATTGACAGGAAAGCAATGTCTGATCAGTAAAAGCGTGATTTCAGAAATCATCACAAGGCCAGAACAAATCTTCTCAGCACCATCTCTTATTCAGAATATGAAAAGATATCAAACAGAGACACTGCAAAGAATATGTTTGACTCTCCGAGAATGACGCATGAAGGCAACATTCAAGTCAAAGAAACCAAATCCCTTGCACTCATTCAGAAGTATGAGGCATTCAAGATGGAAGAGAGTGAATCAATAGAAACTATGTTCTCAAGATTTCAAATTCTGGTTGCTGGTCTCAAAGTTCTTGACAAAGGGTATTCTACTGCTGATCACGTTAAGAATATCATCAGAAGCTTGCCAAAACAATGAAGGCCAATGGTCACAGCGCTTAAGCTAGCTAAGGATCTCAACAAAATCTCTCTGGAGGAACTTGTCAGCTCCCTCAGAAGTCACGAGATAGAGCTAAAAGCAGATGAACCTCAAAAGCAAGGTAAGCCATTAGCTTTAAAATCTAACAGAAAATATGACTCCAAAGTTTTGTAGGCTGTAGAAGAAACCTCTGATGGGTCTTCATCAGAAGAAGATGAACTATCTCTCCTCTCCAGAAGGGTGAACTAATTATGGAAGCAGAGGCAAAGGAAGTTCAGGAATCCCAGAAGACCAGAGAATCAGAATGAATCTTTCTCCAGATACAGAAGGTCAGAATCCTCCTCTGGACACAGAAGATCTGAAGGTTCTTCAGGAAACAGAAAGCCAAACAACAAAGACATCATCTGCTATGAATGTAACGAGCAAGGGCACTACAAAAGTGATTGCCCAAAGCTTCAGAAGGAAAAGCCTAAAAAGAAGTTTGGCAAGGAAAAGAAGAAAAGTCTCATGGCTACATGGGATGATTCTGACACATCTGAAGCTGACTCAGACTCAGATGATGAAAGAGCAAACATAGGTCTCATGGCAAACATAACAGAAGATAGTGAAGCTTCTGAGTCAGACTCTGAATCAGATACATAAGAGGTATTCCCTGACTTTACTATAAACTTTACTAAGGCTGAACTAGCTGAAAGCCTTAATGAAATTCTGGAAAGATATCAGTAGATCAGAGTCAAATCCAGAAACCTGAAAAGGAATCTTGCTTCTGACTCTGATAAGACTGAGAGTCTCAAATTGGAGAATTCTGAGTTAAAAGATAAAATTTCAAAATTAGAAAATCTATTGCAAAACTCTCAGAAGGAAACAATCCCTGAAACTCCCAGCAGTGCTGATGAGATCATCAAGGAGTATGATCACAGCTTTCAAAAGTTTCTAGCTAAAAACATAGATAGAAGCAAAATGGCTTCAATGATCTATGGAGTTAGCAGAAATGGCAGAAAAGGGATAGGATATCAAGGTAAGGTACCTACACCAAAGAATGCCATGGATTTAGTTATAAAACGCACTTCACTTGATTCACACTTTATATATGGGCACACACATGACATCAAATATACAAGTAGTAATTATTCTGTCAAACCAAAATTCAACCAGAGTTTTGGTAAAACTAACAAATCAGGACCCAAGAAAATATGGGTACCTAAGGATAAAATAATACGTGTGGCAGATATCTTTAGCAGCAAAGCAGAAACACTAATCATGGTACCTGGACTTTGGCTGCTCACGACACATGACGGGAAGAAGGCATATGTTCCAAAGCCTGGAACATAAGCCTGGAGGCCACGTAGGTTTTGGAGGAAATCAGAGAGGAAAGATCATTGGCTCTGGAACAGTAGGTAATGGAAATCTTCCCTCTATAAGTAATGTTTTATTAGTAGATGGATTAATGCATAACCTGTTATCCATAAGTCAATTAAGTGATAACGGTTATGATATAATCTTTAATCAAAATTCATGCAAAGCTGTTAGTCAGAAAGATGGTACTATCCTATTTAATGGAAAGAGGAAAAACAACATTTATAAAATCAAACTTTCTAAACTGAAAAGTCAGAATGTAAAGTGTCTTCTGTCTGTTAACAACGAGCAATGGATCTGGCACAGAAGATTGGGACATGTTAGTATGAGAAGAATATCTCAGATTAACAAACTCAATCTAGTCAGAGGACTTCCTAACCTAAAGTTCAATTCAGATGCTCTGTGTGAAGCATGTCAGAAAGGAAAGTTTGCAAAACCAGCTTTCAAATCCAAAAACTTTGTTTCCACCTCTAAGCCATTAGAACTTCTGCACATTGACTTATTTGGACCAGTTAAAACTGCTTCAGTAAGTGGCAAGAAGTATGGGTTAGTAATCGTAGATGACTATAGCAGATGGACATGGGTAAAGTTCTTAAGACACAAGGACGAGTCGCACTGTGTTTGTCACCTTCTGCAACCAAGTTCAGAATGAAAAGGATCTTAGAATCGTCAAAGTCAGAAGTGATCATGGTGGAGAGTTTGAAAACAAAGATTTTGAGTCATTCCTTAATGACAAAGGCATTCTGCATGATTTCTCTTGTCCTAGAACTCCCCAGCAAAATGGAGTTGTAGAACGAAAGAACAGAACATTGCAAGAAATGGCCAGAACCATGATCAACGAGACTAACGTTGCTAAGATCTTCTGGGCAGAGGCAATAAACACAGCGTGTTACATTCAGAACAGAATCTCCATAAGACCTATTCTAGAAAAGACTCCATATGAATTGTGGAAGAACAGAAAGCCCAACATTTCCTATTTTCATCCATTTGGATGTACATGCGTTATTGTGAATACAAAAAATTATTTGAACAAGTTTGTTTCTAAAGCACAAAAGTGTATTATGTTAGGATACTCTGAACGCTCAAGAGGGTACAGAGTATACAATACAGAAACACAGATTGTGGAAGAATCAATCAGTGTTCATTTTGATGATAAGCTTGACTCTCAAAAGTCAAAGCAAAATGAATTCCTTGCAGGTATGGAAGTTAAACTTACAGGTACTAAAGACAATTCATCAGAAACTCTTAACAGAGACACTCCCTCAACATCAGAAAGAGGCACTGCAAGCAATCCAGTACCTTCTGTTGATCAACTTCAGAAAAGACTATCCAGAAGCAGAATGGATCACCCAGAAGAAACAATCTTAGGAAGAAAGGAAGATCCAATCAGAACAAGATCTAGCTTCAGAAACTCTGAAGAATCCCTCACGGGACTTGTTTCTCTAATTGAACCATCAATAATTGATGAAGCACTTCTGGACAATGACTGGATTCTAGCGATGCAAGAGGAGCTAAATCAATTCACAAGAAATGACGTATGGGATCTAGTTCCCAAACCAAAAGGATTCAACGTTATTGGAACAAAATGGGTGTTCAGAAACAAACTGAACGAACAAGGTGAAGTCATCAGAAACAAGGAACGACTGGTAGCACAAGTTTATAGTCAGCAAGAGGGGATAGACTATACAGAAACCTTTGCTCCAGTCACCAGGTTAGAATCTATCAGACTCTTAATTTCATTTGCTGTTAATAAAGGCATCACTCTGTATCAGATGGATGTTAAGAGTGCATTCTTAAATGGCTATATAGAAGAAGAGGTATATGTGCACCAACCCCCTGGTTTTGAAAGGTCCAAAAATCCAGAATATGTTTTCAAACTAAAGAAGTCACTCTATGGTCTGAAACAAGCTCCCAAAGCTTGGTATGAAAGACTAAGTAACTTCATGTTAGAAAAGGAATTCACCAGAGGGAAAGTGGACACAACCTTATTCTGTAAGACAGTTAAGAATGACATTTTAGTATGTCAGATTTATGTTGATGACATCATATTTGGATCTACTAAACCTTCTCTGGGAAGAAAGTTTGCTAAGTGTATGCAGGCAGAATTTGAGATGAGCCTAATGGGGGAACTAAAATTCTTTCTGGGCATTCAGATCAATCAAACCCCAGAAGGAACTTACATTCATCAGGGCAAATATGTCAGAGAACTTCTGAAGAAATTTGATCTATAAGAATGTAAGCCATCAAAGATTCCAATGCATCCCACGTGCATTCTGGAAAGAGAAGAGGTAAGTAAAAAGGTAGAACAGAAGGTCTACAGAGGTATGATTGGTTCTCTTCTATATCTGATGGCTTCAAGGCCTGACATTTTAGGATAGTCCCTTCATCTCTTCCCATCTTCTTTAATTTCAAAAATCTTCTCCCTCCTTTTTAAAACTATTCTTGTTTTCTAACTTCAACCACTTTCTCAATAAACTTAGACTTAGGTCCATGCATTTTCAAAAATATTTTATTAATCAAACTTTAACCAACTTAATAATACTTTGACATTTTTTTTGTGAGAAGACTAAAAGTAAATCAATCTCATTCAAACCATTTTGCCACTTTGGCTTTTTACCATAAAACTTTTCTCAAAATATTAGACTCTTGTCAATCCTTGTAGTGATGCGAACTAATATACTTATATGATATATAGTGAAGTGAGATATTTTCCACTTGGGTGTTGAGTGAAGCTTTGTTGATTTTAAAATCCAAGCTATATCCTCCACTTTGAGATGACGCAAATTCTCCTTTCTCATAATCGTGGATAGTAAGTATGTTTTCCACTCGGATAAGACGATGACGTCTAGTCTCTTAAAATTAACCAACACACTTGTGTTTTAAAAAAAATTAAAGGTGAACTACGAATACGCTGATCCCCTATTATACATAAGGTGGTACGTAGGCACTAAAGGTTCGCAACCGCGGAGGATGCAAAAATTGTAAAAAAATACTTCCTTTCTCATACCCACAATCTATTTTTATATACAACACTTATAGCCAAAATACACAAATTTTCAAAGAGGTTCCTGCGGAGTACCATAGATGTTTAGGCTTATAATACCTTCTCTTTGCATAATGTGATACGGTGGCAGAACCGACTGTTTTTACTGGTTTGCGTTTTGCATTTTTTATTCGCAAAATGTCGCGATAAGCAAGAGTCGCCACCGACTTTTATTTCATCCAACCGGAAAGGAAAAAAGTACAGAAAAAAAATCCTTTTTCGAGATTTTGAGTACGGGGGGTAGATTATAGAAAGGGAAGTTATTAGCACCCTTTCTATCCATGGTTTTCCATGGGCTCTTAGGTACTTCTTCATTTTTAAATTTCTTGTGTTTGTGTGCTTTGTTTTTTTGAAAAATGTTTTACTTCGTGATAACCCTTGTATCAGTCCTCAAGGGTGTGATGAATTTCTTTTGAACATTTGTTTGAAAAGTGTAAGTGTGAAAAGTTTTGATTTGAGCAAGTACCTACTAGTATCGACCTACTCTAAAAAAGATCGTTTCTACTCTTGTTTCCTTTAGACAGCGCTATCCCACTATTGAGGATTAGGTAGCACCGTCGTTGGAATTTGTAAGGGTCAATTCGAAAGGGACGTACGGTCACTAAAGCAATATTAGGACACCTTAGTAGTAACCCTATAGTCTTAAGATCTTTTTCAAGGCAACATTTCCGAGGCAACATTTGAATGGGACATTTGATATTTTTAGACGGGAGGGCAACCACTAAGACACCCTATGCTTAATGATCGTTTACCGAAGGCAACCGAAGTGAGAGTATACCCTAAGAGTGAATATGTGCGAGTGATTTATTTTTCAGTTTATTATTTTTGCACATTAGGGTTTTCTAACCATTTTAATTTTGTCATGCATTCTTGCCATACAATCCTAAACATACATCTAACAGTTAAGAGTTTTGGGGAAAGTAAAAGCGGAAAAAATAACCTACGCTTATTACATGGCTTTGACAGTTACATAATTATCGTTGACAGTAAATAAAGTTGCAGAAATTTAAAAACCCTAATTAAAACTATTACATCCTCAAAACAGTTACAAAAATAATAAAAGAATTAAATGCGCGCGGTAAGTTAAATGCGAGGCGATTAGGGTTTTTGACCCTTTGACTAATCCTACTTGCGATTGATTATAGAAAAAAACGTTTTTTGTCATGTTTTGTTATTTTTTATTTAGGAAAATAAAGAATAATTAAATTGCAAAGAAAATCCTAAGTTCTAATTAATGTTAATTTAGGAAAATAAATAAATCAATGAAAAGCAATTAATTCTAAATAACCTATTTTTTGTATTTTTATTTTATTCAAAAAGAAAACAATTAAATCAAGAATTAAACCTAATTTTCCTAGTTGATTTTAATTGTAAAAGTAAGTTAAAGTTATCCTAAATTAAATTAAGCTAATTAATTAAAAATTAAATTTGATAATAATAAAACTAATTCTAAATTTGTGAATTCTTGATTTTGTGATTTTATGAAAAAATTGATTTTTAAAAATAAAATAAATAAATAAATTGAAAAGAATAAAGAAAATAAAAAAGAGAAAGAGTGAAAATTAGGCCTGATTATGTTGCTGAAGAGGGGGTGCAAATATGAATTTTCTGGTCCAACAAGCTAAGCCCAAGTTGACCACGCTTGATCCTGTATAGTATTGACCTGAGGTGCATCGTAGTCCTTCAGGCTGGAAGCGTCAGATCTGCGTAAGAGCGCATCAAATGGCTGGATGTTGAGGTTGTATGGAAGGTGTTTAAGATTGTGAAGCACTGGATCTGCTGATAGAAAGGAAAATAAAGAAAGCGCTGGGACCTGGGATCGAACCCAGGTCCTCACGCTTAAATCCAATGTCACACTGCCAGCTAAGCTATGATTGTCAGTTGTAATTACAATAATAATAAAACATAATATAAGAAAAAACAAAAAAGCTGATTCCAAAGCACGCGAGATTCAAACGGACGAATGGCTGGCAGACACACATCTTCTTCTTCCATTCTCCATCATTTTAGACGAAGGGACTTTTACCTACAGACATCCACTGTATGTATAACCCTGCATATTTCAAAAATGTTGTACATGCAAGATAAATGAAAGGTAATGGTACCAATAAACTCGTCTCATCCTCACGAGTATCATGGTACCTGATTTAAGGCCCAATTGTTTCTGTACAAAAAGACCCTAAAAATGACACAAAAACCCTAACAATGGCAACATCGTGTACAGGCTTCAAAAACGCAATTAAATGACATGGTTAGCTTGCAAACATGACGACAAATACGAATATAACAATCAAAAGTGCTAATGATGCAAGAATTATGATAATCAAATTGGAAAATTATGTCAAACCGTATGAGATGTAGAGCGCGTTTCTGGGTGTTTCAGGCCTTGCAAACGATTGGGACAGCTTCCTGGGACATCCGGCAATGGATTGGGATAACTAGGATGGCTTGAGATGGCCTGTGGAGTGAAAACCAATTCACACTTTTCTTTGAATTTTGAAGTTTGCTCTGCCTTTTTTCACGACTCTAACCCTTGTCTTTTTGATCTGGAATTGTTCACTATATAACCTAGAGTGAATTAGGTTAACAAACTTGGACTAAATCTTTGCATTTATCCAAGATTTGATTTGATTTGCAAGCTATATGATATGTTGCTATTTTGAGCCAAACCATGCATTTCTTGTACCAATTGACCTTGATTCTATTTGATCTTGTTAACTCAGCATATCTTGATTTCCAATTTGTCAAAAAAACAAATCAAATCATATCTTTGTTAATTTTCATCATTTATTTGATTTAATTCACTTTTTAATTAATGAAAAATCAAAATAAATTGAAAAATGAAGCACATAATGGGTGAGTGAAGATTTGAGTCGTGGACCAAATTATAATTGAGCTGCAAGCATAAAAAGTTGGGCCCATTTAGCAAAAAATGCAAATTTGAGCATATTTGACTTTTGGCAATTTTGCAAAAATGGTCAACTTGGCCAATGCATAACTCTCTACATTTTGACCCTAGAGAGGTGTTCTTGGACTTTTTAGAAATCTTATGATGTCCTCTAAATAACCATTTTGATCTCATCTCAATTGAGTCTTCCATGTTCATGTATGAAGCTTTGACCCAAAAGGTGTTTTTGTTGACTTTTCAAAAGGACCTATAATGTCAAAATTCATATCTTTTTGTGAGTGCATATTATGGACTTGGGATATGAAGATGAATTATAGGAAATTGAATCCTCTTAAAAATGAGATTTGGATGGGTCATTTCTGATAAAGTATGAGAAAGTTATATTTGGTCAAAGTTGAGTTGACTTTTTCTGTAAAACCCTAATTTAGCAATTTTTGGGTTTTGATGAATTGTGAGCAATCCTTGAGGAATCATGATCAAACCTTGATCAAATGATGGATAATACTTCAAAATGAGGATGTTGACCAAAAATCTTGAAGTTTGACTATTTATGGGCCACAATTGACTTTTGACTTAGTATAGTTGATTTTCAGGCATTTGAGCAATTGACTGAGCAAACTTCTTCTGCAAGGCTTGAAACTTGACATGGATGATATTGAGAAAATATTAGGACAATGGTGAAAATTGAGTCCTTTGTGGTTCACACATCTTGATGAAGATTGAAACCCTAATTTGAGGTATATTGCCTTCGGAGAGAGTTTGTCTGGTCAATTCTTGAACTTCCTTGAGCAATTTGGGGACCTCACTTGCCATGTGTTGAGAAATATGGGAGGGAAAATTTTGGGGTACAACAACTGCCCCTTTTCAATCTTCTTAAACCTGAAGATGTAGATTGGCTCGTCTGCCTTTCGTGATCTGAAGGTGGAAGATGATTGAACACTAGAGTGCCAGGAAATTTGCACTCGCATGAAGTAATACTTGATTTGTGATATCGAGAATTGGCTTACAGATTCCATTTGGAGGTCTAGGATTGAAGATTGTCGGAGATGGGCTTAAAGATGCCATCCTGAGAGGTGTCGATCGCATAAGAGATTCCTTTGCGAGAACCTGTATACCTGTTGTTGAGGAGGACTTCACTGGGGAATGCTGGTCTCTGCCTTGGGAGAAATAGAGTTTTAGGAGCTTCAGTTATCCGTTACTCTACTGGGGAATAACTCTGGTTTGGGTAAGCAGAAGTGAACTGCATATTTTCTCGGGGTATATGTTGTACCGCGACATACTGGAGAGATGCGAAACCAACCATGTTTGATCGGGTCCCGGTCTTACAGTGTTGTGGGCTACTGTCTGAGGATAAGAGAGGAAGAACCCGGATAGCAAGGTTATGAGAATGAACCTGGATAGTAGGGTTACCTCAAGATGAAAGCCTGGATAGTAGAGCTTGAGAAAGAACCTGGGTAGTAGCGTTACTTCGAGATGAAAGCCTGGATAGTAGGGTTACTTCAACATGAAAGCCTGGATAGTAGGGCTGTGAGAAGGAACCTGGATAGTAGGGTTACTTCGACATGAAAGCCTGGATAGTAGGGCTGTGAGAAGGAACCTGGGTAGTAGGGTTACTTAGAGATGAATGCCTGGATAGTAGGGTTGTGAGAAGGAACCTGGATAGTAGGGTTACTTCGACATGAAAGCCTGGATAGTAGGGCTGTGAGAAGGAACCTGGATCGTAGGGTTACTTCGAGATGAAAGCCTGGATAGTAGGGCTTGAGAAGGAACCTGGATAGTAGGGTTACTTCGACATGAGAGCCTGGATAGTAGGGCTGTGAGAAGGAACCTGGATCGTAGGGTTACTTCGAGATGAAAGCCTGGATAATAGGGTTGGGATAAGGAACCTGGATAGTAAGGTTATTTCGACATGAAAGCCTGGATAGTAGGGCTGTGAGAAGGAACCTGGATCGTAGGTTTACTTCGAGATGAAAGCCTGGATAGTAGGGCTTAAGAAGGAACCTGGATAGTAGGGTTACTTCGACATGAAATCCTGGATAGTAGGGCTGTGAGAAGGAACCTGGATAGTAGGGTTACTTCGACATGAGAGCCTGGATAGCAGGGATGTGAGAAGGAACCTGGATCGTAGGGTTACTTCGAGATGAAATCCTGGATAGTAGGGCTTGAGAAGGAACCTGGATAGTAGGGTTACTTCGACATGAGAGCCTGGATAGTATGGCTATGAGAAGGAACCTGGATCGTAGGGTTACTTCGAGATGAAATCCTGGATAGTAGGGCTTGAGAAGGAACCTGGATCGTAGGGTTACTTCGAGATGAAAGCTTGGATAGTAGGGCTTGCGTTGTGCTAGGTTTGTGTAGGACTTTTGTGAGGAACCTTCATAAGGTTGCATTTGTCGCACCGATGATTACTCTGTTTAGCTTCGAGTGTTGATCATGGACCTGCTGGAAATTGTTGATAATAACTGTTTTTCCTGAAAGAAATACAGGGTTAGTTATGTGCGATGCATGAGATGCATTGTGATGAGGTTCTCAAAATAACTAAGATTATATTATATGTAATGTATGCACATGTCATGATGTATGAACATGAAATGCTGACGTAATAATCTGAGTCCGAGAAAATAAATCCCTGACTGCTGTTTGGAGAGTATGAGAAATGGTATTCTTGACTGTTGTAAAAAACCATAGTTCCTCCACTTCTGTTGGGGATGGTGAACAAAGATGACTAGCTGGGGATTCACATCCATTTGGATGGTGAATATTTTGCCGGAAGAGACCTTGTCTGAGGATAACTCTGCGAGGAATAACTCTGTTGGAGAGGAGATAACCTGTTGATAGATCTACTGATTTGGAGAAATAAACTCAGCTGGGGATGAATTTCCGTTGCTGGTGATAATGAGTTCTTGTTGGAGATTGAATTTCTGCTTGTGAGAGAAATAAACTCTGCTTGGGGAAAAATTTACTTACTCACTCGCGATTGTGAACCTTAGCTGGGGAGAGTTATGTCCTAATCGGGAAAGCTAACATCACTGTCGTTGGATACTTTTTATTCTATGGAGGAGTGTATGTACCACTACTCATGTTCTCAAGCTGGCTCTACCCCGGTACCTAATGGGCAGAGTAACTGTAAGGTTTGGGCACTTCTTATTTTCCCTGTTTTTGGCATGACGAGTAATCGTCTTTTGTTTCTTGTGTAAATATTTATGAGCAGCCATTATTTTCAAATGCATATATAAAAAATGAATCATTGGACGTTCTTGCAAAACAAAACAGAAAAAGAAAAACAAATTCAAATTCCTTGTGAAAATGAATTGTATTGATTTTTGCAATTGGCCTGTAATAGGAATTTTTGTACAAAGAGGCTGACGTCCTAGTAAGAGAACGCTGCCGGAAGAAATTACAATTTGTAAAAAAAAGAAAACAGTTATGTGAAACAATCCCATCGGGTTCCAACTCTGCTATTGCCTTTATATCTTCAAGCGTCTCATCACCTTGCTACTTGGCCGAAGGTTTATCAGATTGATTGGCGTTGTCCGAGCTTGATAGTTGATACCGAAGTCTGGTTGAGAGATGTTCCAATGAGACATAGTGTTATTCTTCGATCCCTAATTTTTTCCTGGACCTCCCTTTCGGGTTTTCAGTCCACCGGGATACCCTTTTTTGCCCAAGTTTCCTTTTCAGGTTTTTGACTTGCCGGGTGTACAGTTTTTTTCATTTTCATCCCTTACTTTTTCCCGAACCCTTTTGGTTCGCTGGGAAGCCCTTATTTTTGCCTAGGCCAGTCAACCTAGCGGGTCTTTGATTATGCGTAGTATCTTTTCACTATGTCTGCATTGACGGAGTGAGGAAGGTCGTCACCATCCATGGTGGTTAGAATGATAGCTCCTCCCAAGAAAATGTTCTTAACATAAATGGCCCTTCGTATGTGGGGGTTCATTTTCCCCTGGGATCACCTTGCGGTAGTATGATGCGTTTGATCACTAGGTCCCCGACTTGGTATTCTTGACGTCTGATTTTCTTGTTAAAAGCCTTGATCATTCACTTTTGATACGTCTGACCATGACAGATAGTAGTAAGCCTTTTTTCATCGATTAGATTCAGCTGATCAAGTCGGGTTTGGATCCAGTCATCTTCATTCAAACCCACATCCTTCATAATCCTGAGAGAGGGTATCTGGACTTTGATGGGTAGGAATGCCTCCATGCCATACACCAAAGAGTATGGTGTTTCCCCTGTCGACGTCCGTGCTGAGGTACGGTACCCATGAAGAGCGAATGGTAACATCTCGTGCCAGTCTTTGTATGTCACCGTCATCTTCTGCATAATTTTTTTGATGTTCTTATTAGCTGCTTCAACATCCCCATTCATCTTCGGCCAGTAGGGAGAAGAGTTATGATGCTGAATCTTGAACTGTTTGAAGAGCTCGGTGATCATTGTGTTATTGATATTTGTACCATTGTCAGTAATAGTTCTCTTTGGGACACCATATCGACATATCAGATTGTGTTGGATGAACCGTGCCACGACGTTCTTGGTTACGGTAGCAAGGGAAGCCACCTTAACCCACTTCGTAAAGTAATCAATGGCTACCAGAATGAAACGATGCCCGTTAGACGCGGTAGGTCTGATTTCGCCGATCATATCAATGCCCCACATCGCAAAAGGCCAGGGAGCCGTCAAAACATTCAGGGGAACCGGAGGTACATGCACCTTATCAGCATATACATGACACTTATGACAGGTTCGAGAGTGCTGATAACAATCGGCTTCCATAATGGACCAGTAATATCCTGTCCGTAGGATTTTTTTCGCCATGGTATGTCCACTGGAATGAGTTCCTAAGATACCTTCATGTAACTCTGCCATGATCATTTCTGCTTCGCTCTTGTCTACACACCGCAGTAAGGTTGAATCATGGTTACGCTTATAGAGGATTCCATTACTGATGAAGAACTTCGCAGCGAACCTTCTCAGAAACTTCTTATCATTAACAGATGCCCCTCGGGGTATTCTTGAGCCTCAAGATACCTTTTTACCTCGTGAAACTAGGGTTTGTCTGCCACTTCTTCGGTGTCGATCTCACAGCAGTGTGCGGGTTCATCCAACCTCTCAATGGTAATCCGGGGAGCTTCATTGTCCCACCTAACTTTGAACATAGAAGACATGGTAGCTAGCGCGTCCACCAACGGGTTCTCTTCTCATGGGAAATGTTCAAAGGTTACGTCCTCAAACTGTGGGAGCAATGTCAGTACATACTCTTTGTAAGGAATAAGATTCAGGTGCTTCGTATCCCACTCGCCTTTGATCTGACTTATTACCAAAGAGGAATCTCCGAATACACTCAAGAACTTAATCCTCATGTCAATAGCAACTCGAAGATCCATGATACACGCTTCATACTCCGCCATATTGTTGGTGCAGTTAAAACATAATCTGGCAGTGAACGGAGTATGACATCCCTCAGGAGATATAATTACAGCGCCAATGCCATTAACCAATGCATTCGAGGCTCCATCAAAATACATAGACCATCGAGATCCCTCATCGGGTCCTTCATCCAGTCCAGGTTCTTCGCAGTCGGTTACCAACATGATATTCTAATCCGGGAACTCGAAATGCATGGACTAGTAGTCATCCACGGCCTGATGCGCCAAATGATCTGCCAATACACTCCCCTTGATTGCATTTTGGGTTGTGTATTGGATGTCGTACTCGGTTAAGATCATCTGCCATCTTGCTATTCTTCCGGATAAGGCGGGCTTCTCGAAAATATATTTGATAAGATCCATCTTTGATATCAACAAGGTAGTGTGAGTCAGCATATACTGTCTCAGTCGGCGAGCAGCCCATGCCAAAGAGCAGCAAGTTTTCTCGAGAAATGAGTATCGGGTCTCACAGTCGGTAAAATGTTTGCTAAGGTAGTAAATTGCATGCTCTTTTCGACCTGACTCGTCATGCTGCCCCAACACACACCCCATTGAACTGTCTAGCACTGTCAGGTATAATATTAAAGGTCTTCCTTCAACTGGAGGCATCAGAATTGGTGGTTCTTGAAGGTATTCTTTGATTCTTTCAAAAGCAATCTGGCATTCATCATTCCATTTTAATACTTGATCTTTCTTCAGCAGCTTGAAGATTGGCTCACAAGTAGCAGTCAAATGTGAAATGAACATGGCGATGTAATTCAGGCGTCCCAAGAAACCTCTAACTTCCTTTTCTATGCGGGGAGCCGACATCTCTTGTATGGATTTTACCTTTGCAGGGTCTACCTGAATACCTTTATCACTGACAACAAAACCCAGAAGCTTACCAGACCTTATCCCGAAGGTACACTTGTTCGGATTCAACCTCAGCTTGTACGTCTTTAACCTGTCAAATAGTTTCTAGAGATGATCGAGGTGCTCTTCCTCAGTCAGGGACCTAGCTATCATGTCATCAACATAATCCTCGATCTCGTGGTGAATCATATCGTGGAACAAAGAGACCATGGTGCACTGATAAGTTTCCCCAGCATTCTTTAACCCAAAAGGCATTACCTTGTAACAGAAGGTGCCCCATTGTGTAACGAAGGTTGTCTTCTCCATGTCCTCAGGAACCATCTTGATCTGGTTGTAGCCAGAAAAACCATCCATGAAGGAGAAGATCTTGTGCTGCGCGGTGTTGTCGACTAGAACATCAATGTGAGGAAGTGGGAAGTCATCCTTGGGGATTTCCCTGTTCAGATCTCTGTAGTCCACACACATCCTTACCTTACCGTCCTTCTTAGGTACCGGAATGATGTTGGCAACCCACTGCGGATAAGAAGTGATAGCTAATTATCCTGCGTTGAACTATTTCATGACCTCTGCCTTGATTTTCTCTGACATTTTAGGGCGCATACGGCAGACCTTCTTCTTTACCGGAGGGCAGTCTTCAATAGTCGGCAGGCAATGTACCACAATATCAGTGTCTAAACCATGAATGTCTTCATAAGACCAGGCGAAGATCTCAACATAGTCGTGTAGCATCTGTATTAACCGTTGTTTGACACTAGGCTCCGGGTTCGCACCTATTTTAACCTCTTTCCTTTCTTCCTCTGTACCCAAATTCACTGACTCAACTAGATCTTCATGAGGCTGTATGGCCCTTTCTTCCTGCTGTAATAGTCTAGTAAGTTCTCCAGGCACCTCATAATCATCCTCACCTTCGTCATCGGCTTGGTTGATCGGATTTTTGAAGTCATAACTGGCAGTAGCAGAGCTGTTATCAATGGGATCCAGAGTAGATATGGATCTGCAGTATGATACGTGAGTGTATGTAAGAGAATAGCTGTTTTAATAAAGTGAGAGACAGAAAAGAAAAACAAGGAGCGCAAAATTTGTATGAAAGAAATGTCCAATGCTTTATTAATGATATATGAAATGACAAATAATAACCCTCACAAGCAAAGCCAAGGTGCCTCGGTCAAGGCACCGGGCCGTAAAGTTTCAAATTGTTTATTACAAATCTTAAAACAAATGAGTCAATTACTGCAGAATAAAAGAAACAAGTATGAAATCCCTAGCCATCCAGTTATTCAGTCCACCATTGTTTGTTGGGTAGGTCCAGCTGTCGATGTCTGAATCCTCTTCATTGTCTTCAATTGCATTAATTCCCCGATTGCTGATGTGTAGAGGAGGTCTTCTAGCCCAAGCGTGCCTAACAGCCCTTTGAGCCCCTGTAGTAAAGCCCAAACCAAATTTGTCAGTTTTGTGAGTGAAATCAGGGAGTTGACCCCAATTGGTACACCCACCTTCTTCAACCACAACCCTGGCGTCCTTGAGAGAAGCCATCTTTAACGGAGGTTTGTTGGTAGTAACTTCAGTTGATGCCAAGATATGAGGGACCTCTTTGAAATTATGACAAGGAGTTTCTATGAATTCCCCGTCCATCTCTACGTAGCGGAAGGAATTGAGGTGGCTCACCATATTTCTTCTTCACCTCGCACTGTGACAATATTTCCCTTCACCGGATACTTCAGCATTTGATGGAGTGTGGAAGTAACTTCCCCAGCCTCATGGATCCAAGGACGACCCAGCAAGCAAGAATACAACGGCCTGATATTCATTATGTAAAAGGTGGACCCAAAAGTCTGATAACCCACTTTGATAGGGATGTCCACCTCCCTGTGCACCATTCTCTTCGATCCGTCAAAAGCCCTTACCATAATGTTACTAGGCTTTATAGTCAAACCCTCACAATCTAAACGGTCCAACGCTTTCTTCGGCAGAACATTCAGTGAAGACCCGATATCTACCAGCACATGAGCCATAGTGGTGCCCCTGCACTCAACTGAGACATGCAGAGCATCATTATGCTTCCTTCCTTTCGGTGTCATATCCGCATCTGAAAACCCAGCCCATTGTCAACAGTCAGGCTGGCCACACAATCTTTAAACTGATCTGCTGAAGTTTCCTGCGGCACATGCGTAGTCTTGAGAAATGCAATCAAAGCCTTCGCATGGGCTTTAGAACACAACAACAAATACAACATGGATATCTTTGATGGGGTCTGCCCCAGGTACTCAACCATATTGTAGTCGCTCTTCTTAATGATTTTCAGTACTTCCTCTATTTCTTGTTTAGAGGCTTTCACAACTATTTTCTTAGGTGCCTCCATCTGGGTAGGCTCACCTATAATTTCCTTGCCCCGAGTTCCAGATGGCTCAATAGCAGGGGTAATAACTGGAGTAGGAACAGGAAAAATGTCATGAGTGCTGGTTAGAGCAGTAGTTAGAATAATAGTAGGCTTGATGATCTTCGGAGCAATCTCAAGAGAGAAAACCCTTCCACTTCGGTAACCTTACTAGTCCCGACAATATTACTAATATCAGTATCAGCTTCTTCATTCTTCAGATCTTGCTTAATTCCATGATAGTAGACATCAGCACCATAATGCCATGGGACAGCCTTGTCTGAGGTGTACGGTATGGGACCAGGAACAGTGATTATCAACGGAGTAATTCTTTGAACAAGTGTAATCCAAACAGGTCTTCTCGAGGAAACCTTGGAAGGATTGGCGGAAATGGTTATAATAGCGACGTCTTCAATGGGAACAACAGGGAACACAGTGTTCTCGAACAAAATCTCTTTATTATCCATCAGGCGTTGAACACCTGACTTCAACAAACGGCAACCAGAAGGTAGAATCGAACACATGTGGCAACCTTCACCATAACCCGAAAATAAACCGGCCAACAACAAATTCTTCTTAACAGTCATAAGAGGAGTAGAAATTTCTTCAACAGAGGTCAAAAACAAATCAATGTCAACATCATTAACTCCACGACCATGTTTGGGCATGGGAGCAGTTATAACATTCGGCTTTTCTGGAGCATCAAACTCTATCTCCTTGGCTTCAAGCAAATCTTGTACTTTGTTTCTCAGAGCCCAACAATCATTTCTATCGTGGCCAGGACTCTCATAATGGTAGGCGCACCGCGCGTTGGGATTGTATCTGGGAGAGGTAGTGTTTGGATTCATGGGAGCCTCTTTCAAGGTTGCCAAGTTGGATTTTAATAAATGAGGTAGAACTTCAGCCAAAGTCATGTTGATGCGAGTAAACTTCCGTTGTGGTCTTTCCACCCTTTGTTGATTGTTGCATTGTGGAGCAACTACGGGTCTTGGTATTACTACAGCATTTACCGTTTGACGGTGTTCAAATCTGCTTTGGCCCCTTGGGCTGTAGACCGCACTAGCTTCCTTCTTACCAGCGAAAGGCTTCTTTGTTGAACTCGAGGAGGCATCCTTCTATATTTTACCACTCCGAATTCTAGCTTCTACTCTTTCTCCAATTAAAATTAACTCGATGAAACCAGATGAAGAGCTACCGATTAAGTGATTAAAAATGGACCTGATAGCGTTCCTAGAAACATATCAACCAACTCCCTATAGGAAAAATGGGGTTGAACTCTCCCAGCCAAGTCTCTCCATTTTTGAGCATAATCTTTAAAACCTTCACCTGCACCCATGGACATACTCTGGAGTTGAGTATGAGTGGGAGCAAGGTCGGTGTTGTACTGATATTTCTTGTAGAAAGCAGCAGCAAGATCTTCCTAGTTTCTGACATTGGCTCCCTCCAACTGGTAAAACCATTCAAGCTGAGTCCCTGACAGACTATCTTGAAAGAAGTGCACCCACAAATTTCTATCAGCGGTGTGGGGTTATATTTTTCTGACATAAGAGTGGAGATGGAGCTTTGGGCAGGACACTCCATCATACTTGGAAAAAACCGGAGCTTTGAGCTTCTGAGGGATGAACACTCCTGATACCAGTCCCAATTCTCCGAAATCCAAACCAGGTATCCTCTGAACTTCCATGGCACTCAGACGGTCTTCTAACTGCTTGTATCTATCCTCAGCAGGAGGATATTTCTCATCATTATAATCAATATCATTGTCAGAGATTGCAGGACTAGGGTCCTTCTCTTCTTCCTGATTCTCCCCTTCCTTGGATGAAGAGGTCAGATCAGTTTGTCGCTTCAACCGCTCTCCAAGCCTTCTGCCCATATTCAGAATACCAACAGCCTTCTTCTTTTTCTTCTTCTCTTTTAGAATGAGGGCTTTCAGATCCTCTTGCCCTTTTGCCATACTGATGAACATTTGTTGGAACTGGGCGTTCTGTGCCTGAAGATCTTTGATGGCTTGATCAGAAGACATTTCTGCTGAAATAAACAGCGAAGAAGATGAGAAACCTGTAGTGGTACCTATAATGATGTGTATGATAATGGGATGCACATGTAATGATTTCAAAGACTTCGGGAAATTTAAATTTGAAGACCAAAATAAACAAAAAATTTATTAGCTTAAATTTGAAGGTTCAAAATGCCTTTAAGGCGTTACAAACAAGTAAATAAAACAAATATAAAACTAGAAAAGAAAAATCAAAAGTCCCATGGACGCTTTCTCTTTATGCTGATATAATCATTGAGCACTCTTTCTTCCTGGAGCTGCCTGGTGAGTTTTAAAACCTTCCTCTCTTGATCATGGAACTGTTCCCTGTAAGTATCCCGCTCATTCTTCAGCTGAATCCAAGATCACTGTAACTCCCCAAGATCAGTGGGCATGTAAGGATAGAGAACTGTGTAAGGAATGCCTTCTTCAGTAGTGGGCTCCACAATCACTGGTAATACGGCCACATAAGGCATCACAAGCTTCTGGGCACGAGCTCGTACCCATTGGAGGTAAGGCTCCATAGTAATGGAAGTCTTTGGTCCCAAAACTTTGGTGTCAGATCTGTTTGCCATGCCCCAAGCTTGTATGAACCTTCAGCAATACTCATTAACATCATCCTCATAGTTGAATATATTGCCCTCAATAAGTAACTCATGGGGACCATCCCTTCGAGCATGACCAAATTGTCACAATGGTAGACAAGGATTGTAAGTTATACCCCCTCTGGTACCAAGTAATGGGACATTAGGGTACTCCCCACAGTGGTCAATAATAGCAATGTCTTCCATAGCTCGGGAACACCAAATAATATCCGTATGAGCGAGTGACATTATCCTTTGCGACCAACCCAAACCTTCTTCGTTCTTCGATAAAAACTTAGGGAGGTGATAAATAAACCACCTCGACAGCAACGACATGCAGCACATAAGAGTCCCTCTTCTCTTCATGGTACGAGTATGGAGAGTGTGCAAAATATCTCCAAGCAAGGTTTGCACAGGGTTGCGAGAAAGGAAAATCTTGATAGCATTCACATTTACGAAGGATTCCGGATTAGGGAAGAGAACTAAATGATAGATAAGAAGATCCAAGACCTCCTAAAAATCCTGAAAATCCATATCATCCCAAAATAGCTGAGCCTTGTCTATCAGAAAATTGGCTAGAAAACCCTCAACTCCGCTTCGAGTTTCCCAATTGGATACCTTGTCGGACCGTTTCAAATGCAAAGCTGAGGCAATGACTTCTGGCTTAGGAACTTCTTCTATACCTGTGAAGGGTATCTGTTCAAGAATGGGTATGCCCAATAGCTGAGAGAATTCTTACAATGTGGGTACCAACTGATAATCTGGAAAGGTGAAGTAGTGATGCTTGGGATCAAAGAACTGAAAAAGTACGCTCATCATCTGTTCATAAAAGTTTGAAGTAACCAGACTGAGAAGTTGACCGTATCTCTTAATGAAATTAGAAGTTTCAAAAACTCTTGATACTAGCTCTTTGAGTTGGGAAGGTATTTTCACAAAGCTGATTCAGATAGTATTTCTATGCACTAAAGCCATGATCTGCAAAACAGAACAAAGATAAATTCCCCTGGTCTTTGAAATGGTTAGTGTAATGAAGCATGAATGCCATGTTATGATGCATGATGTCATGATAAACCACAAGTATAGTAAACACAGGTATTGCAAACACAGTCAAATCACACAAAGTCCTTAGGTTTAAGGCTTGCATGAGGTCAAAGGTAATACCCTCTTGAAGTTAAGTTGGTTTCAAACCTATCCTAGAAAAGTAACCGGGTTCTAGAGGATTTCAATATCACTGACCATCCTTTATCAGTCATGGTCTCAGCTCACGCAATCTTTTCTTGCGGCCAAAATATTTTGAAAGTATGATCTCAATGAGTGTAGCATCGAGTATCAACCAATCCTCAGCTCTACACCGAGGCCGGCTATCTCGCTACTTTCTAATGTCCAATTTGTTCAACTAAGGTTCTAAGGTTCGTTAGTGCTTCACGACACCATGCAGCGGCCCCGTATTCTCCTCGTTTCACCACAAGGGATACCGGTACCAACCAAAGTGCCACACCAACGTAGCTACTGCTTCAACCGTATCGGTCTATGTCGTACAATTCCCTCACATTCTATTGCTACTTACCTAATGAGGGCCCCGGATCCGAGTATATGATCTATAGTAACCCAAAAAAAAAACCTCAAAAATAAAGCAAACAAAGCAATCAAGAGAAGCAATTTTAATGACCTAGATCCTAAGGTATACCCCACTCATAATTCCCCAGCAGAGTCGCCAGTTTTGTGATACAGTGGCAGAACCGACTATTTTTACTGGTTTGTGTTTTGCGTTTTTTATTTTCAAAATGTCGCGGTAAGCAAGAGTCACAACCGACTTTTATTTCATCCAACCGGAAAGGAAAAAAGTACAGAAAAATTCCTTTTTCGAGATTTTGTGTACGGGGCTTAGATTATAGAAAGGGAAGGTATTAGCACCCTTTCTATCCATGGTTTTCCATGGGCTCTTAGGTACTTGCTCATTTTTAAATTGCTTGAGTTTGTGTGCTTTGTTTTTTTGAAAAATGTTTTACTTCGTGATAACCCTTGTATCAATCCTCAAGGGTGTGATGATGTTGTTTTGAACATTTGTTTGAAAAGTGTAAGTGAGAAAAGTTTTGATTTGAGCAAGTACCTACTAGTATCTACCTACTCGAAAAAAGATCGTTTCTATTCTTGTTTCCTTTAGACAACACTATCCCACTATTGATAAATAGGGAGCACCGTCGTTGGAATTTGTAAGGGTCAATTCGAAAGGGACGTACAGTCACTAAAGTAATATTAGGACACCTTAGTAGTAACCCTAGAGTCTTAAGATCTTTTTCGAGGCAATATTTTCGAGGCAACATTTTCGAGGCAACATTCGAATGGGACATTTGATCTTTTTAGACGGGAGGGCAACCACTAAGACACCCTATGCTTAATGATCGTTTACTAAAGGCAACCGAAGTGAGAATATACCCTAAGAGTGAATATGTGCGAGTGATTTATTTTTCAGTTTATTATCTTTGCACATTAGGGTTTTCTAACCATTTAAATTTTGTCATGCATTCTTGCCATACAATCCTAAACATACATCTAACAGTTAAGAGTTTTGCGGAAAGTAAAAGCGGAAAAAATAACCTACGCTTATTACATGGCTTTGACAGTTACATAATTTTTGTTGACAGTAAATAAAGTTGCGGAAATTTAAAAACCCTAATTAAAACTATTACATCCTCAAAACAGTTACAAAAATAATAAAAGAATTAAATGCACACGGTAAGTTAAATGCGAGGCGATTCGGGTTTTTGACCCTTTGACTAATCCTAGTTGCGATTGATTACAGAAAAAAATATTTTTTTGTCATGTATTCACCGAAGGAGGTGCAACATAGTGAATATATTTTCTAGTAGCAGGAGTAACATGTACCATATGAGGTGCAGGAGTACCAGCAGCTTGAACAATTGGAGCGATAGGAGCATCAATATTGCACCCTTCTGGCATGAAATTTTTTGGCATTCCCCATGCGTAATCCTGAGGCATACGATTTTGAGTAACAGTAACTGGGGTAACAGAAACGGGAACTGGCGTACCTTCAGAAGCAATTGTTGTTTGTTGTGGTTGAGTAAGTGGTGGTTGATTCCGAGCAGCCACCAACGATTCCATCAAAGCAGTCAGATTGGCCATACTGGCCTTCAAATCAGCAAGCTCTTCACACAACTCGCGATTCTCTTGTTCAAGATTCTCCATTTTCTTCCTGTAATTATCCTGAGTATTATACCAGTGAGACAACTTGCTGAACAAAGTCAATGAAACACAGTAAGACACTTGGATATGATCAGAAATGCAAGAAATATGTACAAGATGATGCACGATGTGCAATGCACATGATTTATTTTATTATTATTAATACTTCAAGGGATTCAAAGAATTATAGACAATTTGCAAATATTAAAATACTAACACATTTTGAAATACTGAAAATCTCATTATAATAACTTCAAAATGGATTAAAACTTTTTAGTACAAGTTTAAACAATCTCAAGTACAATAAAAGATAGAATCAAATCCTAAGAAGGCGAAGCTGATGAAGATCCCTCCACACACTGACACTTTTCTGTGAGTCTTGCAATCTGAGCCTTCAACTGCTTGTTCTCTTCTACATACCTTTCAGCAACCTCTTTTCAATCACTAGAGTTGGGAAATGAATGACTAGGTCATGATCGAGCTCTAGAGGAAAATAAATCCCCTTGCTTCTCCATCATCTCTATAGCACGACTCTCAAGAATCTCAATCAGGTCATCTTTCTCCTTCAAATCTTCTTGGTAGGATATCTCTAAAGTGTGACACTTGTCCCACCAAGCCTCTTTCTCCTAGTGCATCCTAACTAGGGCAAGCTGAAGTTGTTCTACATCATCTAAAAAGGGAGGAGTGGTCTTCACAAACATATCAGGTAAAGGTTCCTCACAGGAATATGGCATATTCAACTGAGTTGCCCTTTCTTGTACCTGTAGCGGTGAAAATTGGAGATCAAGCTATTAATTAACTTGACTCATAAAAAGCAAGAGTCGCCACCGCGCTTTATTATTTCCAAGGGAAAAAGGGAAAAGAGCAAAATAAAACCCTAAAAAAACATGCAATGTAAAATAAAAGTAATACAATGCGTTTTTTGAAAGAGATCGAGAGTTCGGGGGTTGGTTATGCAATGGGAAGGTATTATCACCCAATGCATCTGCGGTACTCCACAGGAACCTTTTGAAATATTTGTTTTTTTGGATTAAAATTGTTTGTTATATACAAGGGTGTATTTATCTACAACTATGTTTGTTTAAGGGGGAAAAATGAGTTTTTATTATTGCGTTCGTGAGGGTTTCGCGACCCTTTGCCTACGTATCCAATGAAGGAATCAAAACACCGTAGTTCCTCTAGAAAAAAAAGTTGATTTGTTTGTGTTTTTTAGTGGGCGACATCATTCTAGCAATAAGCACGGCCGGTATCGCGGTAGAACGGGGATAACATGCCCTTGGGGGGAGTTTTGATTTGTTGAGTGTTTTTGCATGTTTTAAAGTATGTTCAAGTAATGATTAAAGAATATTTTTTTTGGATTTTTTGTTTGTTTACTTTTTGATTTTATCTTGCATACATGCCTAATTACTAACATTTGTACAAAGTAAATAAAATGCAGAAAGATAAAAAACCTACGCTATTACAAACATGTCAAAAGGCATAAAAAATATGAAGTAATAAAATAAGATAAAAGTAAGAAAATGAGTATCTTTCGACCCAGGAAGTAGCACACTTCGACAGGCATTCTGTTGGCCTCCTTCGATTGGGGCTGGCAGCAGTGAGGTCGTGTCTTTCGATTGGGCCTTGGCAGAGGAGAAGTCCTGTCCTTCGATTGGGCTTTGGCATCAGTCAGATCATATACTTCGATTGGAAGCTGGCAGAGGCGAAGTCTTGTCCTTCGATTGGGCAAAGGCAGAGAGTTGTATCCTTTGATTGGGAGTTCGCGCCAACGAGGTTCAATCCTTTGATTGGCCTGGAAGTCAGTGAGGGGATGTATTTCAATTGGACATGGCTTGCCTCCTGGTTGTCTTTCTTCGACTGGGCCTGGAGAAAGATGGTAGAAGCCAGAAACTTCGTTTCCTATTCTTGTATCCTGTTTCTTTCATTTCAAACATTAAATGACAACATGGCCTGAGGCCATGCTAGTATGAACAGTTTAATAACTAAAGCTGGTAAACAGAAAGCAGAAACGAAAGAGGTAGTTCTGAAAGGTATGTTAAAAATGTGAAACGAAAGGAACAGTATGTACATGCTCGAAACGAACAAAGGTATTATTTACATGTTATACTGGAAATGAAAAGTTCAAGGGTAAGAGTGACTTACCTGGCTTCAGGCTGGAACGTGTGCTGGGCCTTGAGTGGTGGTTTCCTGGAGCGCTTCTGGATTCGAAGGGAGGAATCACAGGCTGTGCTGGGGAGTGCTGGATTTGAAGGAAAAGGAAAAAAAAGTGATGCTTCTTTGATTCGAAGGAGACTGCAAGGTGGTTGTTCTTCAGAATCGAAGGAAGTGAGTGTTTGGGTTTTGTGGGTTTGTTCTCACAAGTATTGAAGGGACTTGAGAGATTTTTGTGTTTGAGAAAGTTTGGTGTTTGGGAATTTTTCTGAAGTGTTTATGAATTTTGAGAGTTTTACTGTTTGAGAAAATTTGGGAGAGGTTCGTCTGGCCCAAAGTCCTCTTTGGATTTTTTTTTGTGATTTTCTACAGTGTTATGAATCTTTGAGAATTTTCCTGGGTTGGAGAAAATTGGGGAGAGATTCGTCTGGCCCAAAGTCCTCTTCTTTCATGTTGTGAAGCCTTGTATTTATAGGTGGATTTGCTGATGTTTTGGGGGGAAAACAAAATGATTTGAACAATTTGGGAATGCTGTTTCGACCCTTTCTTCTACGCAGCTCTTGTGCACTCCTTTTTGGGCAAGTACAGGACTGTTGTAGCAGGCTCAGTAGTGTTTTGGAGTTTAGTGGCAGGTTGGTGCAGGATTGCTGCATAGCAGCGCAATAGTGTTTGTTGCATGGCAGTACAGTGGTCCAACTTGTGAATCGAAGGAGACTGTATTGCCAAGTCGAAGCTTGTGACTGAAGGGAGATTGTATTGCCCAATCGAAGCTTGTGTTCGAAACAAACATATTGCCCAATCGAAGGTTGTGTTCGAAAGAAGCAATGTTTCCCAATCGAAACATGTTTGCAGGCAGTAAACTTGTCCAGATCGAAGTAGGCTTGCAGGCAGCAAATTTGTCCAAATCGAAGCAGGCTTGTAGGCAGCTACTTGTCCAAATCGAAGTTGGCCTAAACTTGCATTCGAAGGAGGCTTTAAGTTAAAAATGAAGGACATGCCCAAGTTGCATTCGAAGGATACCTGTCAACACATGAAATCAAAGAAACAAAAACAGACATTTCGTGCTTGATTAGAAGTTAGTGATACATAGGCAAAAAATGTTCAAAACACTTGACAATTTCTGCACAATCAATGCTCAAAGGTGAGAGGTTGAAAACCAACTGTATTTAGTGACCTTGACTTTTGTATAAAAATGCAAAAATAAAAATGGGATCTTAGGTCAAAAATTGGGGTACAACAGCTGCCCCTATTTAAGTTTCTTCTATCCGGAGATATGAAGATTCGAATCTTCATTTCGACGAGATTGAAGGGACTTAAATATATAATACACAATTTTTGGCCTTAAGATACCACAATTATGTTCATGATATGATATGAATGCAATGCTCTGAATTTTATGGGGAATGACGCCATATGAGACAAACTATGCTGGAGAAACCAAGCACATTATACAGTAATCCCACAGGGGGAGAGATTATAACTCCACTGGGGAAACAAGAGTCATAGGCTTCTAATGAGAGACTCTTGAATGATTTACATCAGTGTTGAGACTGGAAAAGACATGATTGACATCAGTACAGAGACTGGAGAAAAAAAGATTTACATCAGTATTGAGACTGGAAAAAGAAATGATTTACATCAGTACTGTGACTGGAAAACAAAATGATTTACATCAGCACTGTGACTGGAAAAAGAAATGATTTACATCAGTACTGAGACTCGAAAAGGAAATGATTGACATCAGTACTGTGACTGGAAATAAATATCTCTGACTTCTGAATTTTACCAAGAATGGTAACACAATCCTTCTTTAACCAAGATACCACTTGAAAAGGATAAAATGCAAACTTCCCCAAGGGACTTTTCCGAAGGGATGCCATTTGCTGAGTAGACATTATTGTTGGGGATACACAAGCTGCTCACACAAAGAAGCTGCCACTTGCTGTCTTCCAAAAATACTATGACATACAAGCTGCTCATGAAGAAGCTGCCACTTGCTGTCTTTCAAAGGTGCTATGACATACAAGCTGCTCAAATAAAGAAGCTGCCACTTATTGTCTTCCAAAAATACTAAAGTACAAGCTGCTCATGAAGAGACCGCCACTTGCCATTTTCCATACAAGCTGCTCATGAAGAGACCGCCACTTGCCATTTTCCGTATAAGCTGCTCATGAAGAGACCGCCACTTGTCATTTTCTGTACAAGCTGCTCATGAAGAGCTGCCACTTGTCATTTTCCGTACAAGCTGCTCATGAAGAGCTGCCACTTGTCATTTTCCGTACAAGCTGCTCATGAAGAGCTGCCACTTGTCATTTATAACCCACAAGCTGCTCATAAAGAAGCTGCCACTTGCTGTCTTCAAAGAATATTAAAGCACACAAGCTTCTCATGAAGAGTCCGCCACTTGTTGCTAATAACCCACAAGCTGCTCATAAAGAAGCTGCCACTTGTTGTCTTCAAAGAATATCAAAGCACACAAGCTGCTCATAAAGAAGCTGCCACTTGCTGCTTATAACCCGCAAGCTACTCATAAAGAAGCTGCCACTTGCTGTCTTCAAAGAAAATTAAAGCACACAAGCTGCTCATGAAGAGTCCGCCACTTGTTTCCAATAACCCGCAAGCTGCTCATAAAGAAGCTGCCACTTGCTGTCTTCAAAGAAAAATAACGTACAAGCTGCCCATGAAGAGACTGCCACTTGCCGTTTTCCGAAGAATAATAACGTACAAGCTGCCCATGAAGAGACTGCCACTTGCCGTTTCCCAAAGGTATCAATAACATACAAGTTGCCTCGTGAAGAGACTGCCGCTTGCTGTTTGTCAAGAGTATCCATAACACACAATTTGCCTCATGAAGAGACTGCCGCTTGCTGTTTTCTCAAAGGTATCAATAACATACAAGTTGTCCATGAAGAGACTGCTGCTTGCTGTTTTCTCAAAGATACCCATAAAATATCGTGAAGATATTGCTGGAGGTGAGAATCAATAATTTCATCGGGGATGGACAAACTGCTCATGAAGAGACCGCCATTTGTCATAACATGAAGAAATTCAGAAATAATCAAACTGCTCAAATAAAGAGTCAGTCGCTTGTTGTCACGTCGATATTCTAGAAGAATGTTATGATAACACTACTAGGGAATAGAGTTCATCTTCAATGGGGAACCATGAATAAATCCTTCCTGAAGAGACCAAGTATTTACATTGCAAAATAAATGCACTCTCCATCTAGGTTTCACAGCCTAGAAATATCCACAGGGTATCGTTCACAAGAGACAAAGCTCAATCCAGGAATGAACTAGAGAGAAAATAGTCAAATAAGACTCCACCCAATGAGGAAATAACTCAAATGGGGATTTATCCTATCCAGAGATGGAAAAGGAAAGCTAAAGCAAGATTCTTCCATGAGAGTTAACTCAGTGGGGAATTAGAAAGAAGGCACACTTTCTGCTTAAGTCGACACTATTTGGAAAGATCAAATACGCTATTTGAATAGACATAACCAAGGTATACGAACTCGAAGACATCAACAAATACAAATGTGCATGCATGATGCAAGTGTGAATGAATAAATGAATGTCATGTATATGCTGACAAAACAGATAGAGGAGATAGACAGGAGATGATAAGACATCACAGCACAACCCAACACTCGGCTAATCTCAACAAGATGGGAACATTACTGGAGATAGAACAAAAGCCATCATTGGAGCAAAGTCCTTTTACAAGGCTTAAACCTTTCTGGAGAGGAAGATATTTTCATGTAGAAAACCCAAAGTCCAGTCTTCTATTGCAAATAATCCATTGAAAGGATAACAACACAAACAATGTTTCAGCTGGAAAAAGTCATGCTTAGCTGGAGATACTGGGAACACCACCCTCTGATAATGTGTGTAGAACATATCTTGACAAATCTGGATTGCCCCTGGGACTAATTTTGGATGCCCCAAGCTATTGCATGTTGCACGACAATTCTTGCGAATAACTTCACTTCTAAAATTCCCCAAGCTATATGGTTGATAAGGAGAAATCGTCTCAAGAGGATTTTATAAAAGACCTGGCATTCACCATGCTCTGGTGTCTTCAAACTCTTAGAGAGATTCATCAAATCTCGACGTGATTGCCCCATATTGACTGTAGTTGGCACAACAAAGTCTTCAAATTTTTCCCCAAAAGGGTAAACAAGTTGGGAAAGCATTAACTGGGAGAAGCAACATGTTTGTGCTTAAGGCCTTCATGTGACATGCCCCCGGATATGATTTTTCTTGAAATGATTCGCCAATTACTCAACATAGTTGCAGGCCTTAAAAGAATAAACTCATCACTAGTGCTTATATGTGAGCTTCCTTGATATCAAACAAATGTTTTGCAGTCAGAAAAAGTTTACAATGAGAATGAAAATTCTAATGCAACAGTTATGTAAGTCTTGAAGATTTTGAAAAGATATCGCACAAATTTTGCGAGTTAGAGCACCATTTATTTTTGTGTAGGAAAAGCATATGATACCAACATAACTATTTAGAACATTCATGGGAGTCAGGAACACTAACTCATTGAAGTATGCTTTCAAAATAACCTTGCTTCAATTAGGACTTTTGAAGGTTGTAACGTGGCCTGGTTCATGGTTTTTAGAAAAAAAAGATTTTTAAGGCTCAAAATTTATAGGTGCCCACCCATTCTTCGTGATGTTCTCCAACCCTATGTTCAGTTAATTCAACATGAGTGTTCATCTCTCAAAAGGATTTTGTGACGGTTAAGGAAACAACGAGGCTTTCGGAGTAGAAACCACCCTTATGTCTTCGTGTTTGTAGTCACCAATTTGCTCTTTGCTGAGGAATTTTCTTTGTATTCCTTTCCTTGCAATTTTATTTTCCCTAACTTTTGCCTGAACTAATTCTTTTGAATTGGTAGTCCAGTAGGATGCCTTAATTTTTGCCTAAGCCGCACGTTTTCAAGTTTTCGACTTAGCAAGCTTTTTTTTCTTAATTTTTGACTTTTTTGAACAAAATGTGTGACATTAGCTTGTCTTTACTTGTTGAGAGATTATGACTGCCTCGTTTCTTGATGAATGAGGGATAACATTGTGGTTCCACATCTTCTGGCTTCATTATACATGAAGGATAATCCTCGTAGTTTCTCTTCAGAAATATCTTTCTTATGAATTTTGAACACTTAATCAGATTAACTGAAAACCACCCTGCCCCAGGTTAAATTTTGAGGGGTTTTTCGTATAGAAAAAGAAACTCCTACTTCAAGGCTCAAAAGGGGTTATCAAGGGATTATCTTCCTTATATCTCCGGTGTTTAGGGATTAGAAACAATGCCTGTACCTCATCAGCAAGATTTTATCCAAAAGCAAACAACCAGAGATTTTGTGTTCTTTAGATCATCATCCTCCCTTCAATCTCTGCCTAGGCAAGAGAATGGGCAACAAGTTGGTATCATAATGCAAAAAGAAATTTAGAATTTGAAAACACATATGAGTGAAACAAATGAATTTCTTCAAGACAAACATACTCATTGTATTAAGATAATCATTCAGATGCAAATAAGTTCCTACATGCAAACAATGTTTTGATAAACAAGAAAATTTACAAGAGCAGAAATAAGTCAGTAATCTGGGAAGGCTTTCCCTCTGGACTTGTGCTGAAGGAATTTGTCCTAAACTTCAAGGCCAAAATCAACAGAGATTCACTTATGCTTTAACAAAGGGGTTAACTTGGGCAGCAACCAAATTCAGACCAAACCAGTTAAGGGCTCCACACTAGCTTCCAAATTAGCGCGAGTGTTGTACTGGTGAGACCAAAGGAAAAATAAGACTTGGAAAAAGACCTTTGAAAGTGAAATAAAAAATGTAGAATGATGCATGATATGAAAAAGAGAGTTTTTATTTGACTTTCAAGGAGCTCAAGATATTAAGTTGTAAACATCAAAGTATGAAGATAGAAGATGAATTTTAAATTGGCTCCAAACATTGATCAAGTTATCATCAAGATCAATCATCCATTTTGGTGGATTAGGGTTTTCACCCTATCAACACCCAAGATCCATTGAGCTTGACGAAACTTGTGATGTTTACAAAGAAAAACCTCCAAATTCCTTGAAAATCAAGTGAAAAAAGGTTTCATGGATGCATGAATGCATGGTTATGCAACAACCACAAGCAAGGTCACAAATAAAGTTGGAAGGTTTAACGTCACGAGCATGGAGTCAAAGGTAAAGAACATCCCCAAGGTATGTACTAACGGTTTAATCACACCTGCAAGACAAGGTTCTAAGAGTTCCCGGAGTCTACATTCCTCCTTCGGATATTACCAACGTCTTGATTACTCAATAATTAGCAATATTCTCAAGAGAAACTCATCCGAGCGTAGCATCGCGTGGCAACTACTTCCGGATTACTCCGTTATAGTCTCCGCACTACACCTAAGAGGCCAAGATGGGTTAGGGTTCTACGGTTCTCAGCTTCTCTGGCTCCCAGGTCGAAAATAATAATGTCTTCCCGATTACTCGGTAAACAAATATTACGTTCAAAGGGGCTTCCACTGAGTGGGGGATTTCATGCCTCATTCTTCGGGATTACTCCCTCAAAGTTAACATGACTATACCGCCCGTCCTATTCCTAAGTGTAACTTAGTCCGGGTATAGGACTTGTCCTTTGTAAGTATTATCAACACCCCAAATAATCACAATATATACATATAATCAAACAATCAAATAATGATAAAACAGATAAAACAAATTAGGCTTAACCCACTTAGGGATGGACCAGCAAGAGGTCAATCTTTCCCCAGCAGAGTCGCCAATTCTGTAGCGGTGAAAATTGGAGATCAAGCTATTAATTAACTTGACTCATAAAAAGCAAGAGTCGCCACCGCGCTTTATTATTTCCAAGGGAAAAAGGGAAAAGAGCGAAATAAAACCCTAAAAAAACATGCAATGTAAAATAAAAGTAATACAATGCGTTTTTTGAAAGAGATCGAGAGTTTGGGGGTTGGTTATGCAATGGGAAGGTATTAGCACCTAATGCATCTGCGGTACTCCACAGGAACCTTTTGAAATATATGTTTTTTTGGTTTAAAATTGTTTGTTATATACAAGGGTGTATTTATATACAACTATGTTTGTTTAAGGGGAAATATGAGTTTTTATTATTGCGTTCGTGAGGGTTTCGCGACCCTTTGCCTGCGTATCCAATGAAGGAATCAAAACACCGTAGTTCCTCTAGAAAAAAAAGTTGATTTGTTTGTGTTTTGTAGTGGGCGACATCATTCTAGCAATAGGCACGGCCAGTATCGCGGTAGAACGGGGATAACATGCCCTTGGGGGGAGTGTTGATTTGTTGAGTGTTTTTGCATGTTTTAAAGTATGTTCAAGTAATGATTAAAGAATGTTTTTTTTGGATTTTTGGTTTGTTTACTTTTTGATTTTATCTTGCATACATGCCTAATTACTAACATTTGTACAAATTAAATAAAATGCAGAAAAATAAAAAACCTATTCTATTACAAACATGTCAAAAGGCATAAAAAATTTGAAGGAAAAAAT
Source organism: Vicia faba (assembly GCA_948472305.1). NCBI lineage: Eukaryota > Viridiplantae > Streptophyta > Magnoliopsida > Fabales > Fabaceae > Vicia > Vicia faba. Next base: position 1,187,709,447 of record OX451740.1, on the reverse strand, counting down.
AAGATAAAAGTAAGAAAATGAGTATCTTTCGACCCAGGCAGTAGCACACTTTGACTGGCATTCTGTTGGCCTCCTTCGATTGGGGCTGGTAGCAGTGAGGTCGTGTCTTTCGATTGGGCCTTGGCAGAGGCGAAGTCCTGTCCTTCGATTGGGCTTTGGCATCAGTCAGATCATATACTTTGATTGGAAGCTGGCAGAGGCAAAGTCTTGTCCTTCGATTGGGCAAAGGCAAAGAGTTGTATCCTTCGATTGGAAGTTCGCGCCAGCGAGGTTCCATCCTTTGATTGGCCTGGAAGTTAGTGAGGGGATGTCTTTCGATTGGACATGGCTTGCCTCCTGGTTGTCTTTCTTCGACTGGGCCTGGAGAAAGATGGTAGAAGCCAGCAGCTTCGTTTCCTATTCCTATATCCTGTTTCTTTCATTTCAAACATTAAATGACAACATGGCCTGTGGCCATGCTAGTATGAACAGTTTAATAACTAAAGCTGGTAAACAGAAAGCAGAAATGAAAGAGATAGTTCTGAATGGTATGTTAAAAATGTGAAACGAAAGGAACAGTATGTACATGCTCGAAACGAACAAAGGTATTATTTACATGTTATACTGGAAATGAAAAGTTCAAGGGTAAGATTGACTTACCTGGCTTCAGGCTGGAACGTGTGCTGGGCCTTGAGTGGTGGTTGCCTGGAGCGCTTCTGGATTCGAAGGGAGGAATCACAGGCTGTGTTGGGGAGTGCTGGATTTGAAGGAAAAGAAGAAAAAAAGTGATGCTTCTTTGATTCGAAGAAGACTGCAAGGTGGTTGTTCTTCAGAATCGAAGGAAGTGAGTGTTTGGGTTTTCTGGGTTTGTTCTCACAAGTATTGAAGGGACTTGAGAGATTTTTGTGTTTGAGAAAGTTTGGTGTTTGGGAATTTTTCTGAAGTGTTTATGAATTTTGAGAGTTTTACTGTTTGAGAAAATTTGGGAGAGGTTCGTCTGGCCCAAAGTCCTCTTTGGATTTTTTTGTGATTTTCTACAGTGTTATGAATCTTTGAGAATTTTTATGGGTTGGAGAAAATTGGGGAGAGATTCGTCTGGCCCAAAGTCCTCTTCTTTCATGTTGTGAAGCCTTGTATTTATAGGCGGATTTGCTGAAGTTTTTGGGGGAAAACAAAATGATTTGAACAATTTGGGAATGTTGTTTCGACCCTTTCTTCTACGCAGCTCTTGTGCACTCCTTTTTGGGCAAGTAAAGGACTGTTGTAGCAGGCTCAGCAGTGTTTTGGAGTTTAGTGGCAGGTTGGTGCAGGACTGCTGCATAGCAGCGCAATAGTGTTTGTTGCATGGCAGTACAGTGGTCCAACTTGTGAATCGAAGGAGACTGTATTGCCAAGTCGAAGCTTGTGACTGAAGGGAGATTGTATTGCCCAATCAAAGCTTGTGTTCGAAACAGACATATTGCCCAATCAAAGGTTGTGTTCGAAAGAAGCAATGTTTCCCAATCGAAACATGTTTACAGGCAGTAAACTTGTCCAGATCGAAGTAGGCTTGCAGGCAGCAAATTTGTCCAAATCGAAGCAGGCTTGCAGGCAGCTACTTGTCCAAATCGAAGTTGGCCTAAACTTGCATTCGAAGGAGGATTTAAGTTCAAAATGAAGGACATGCCCAAGTTGCATTCGAAGGATACCTATCAACACATGAAATCAAAGAAACAAAAACAGACATTTCGTGCTTGATTAGAAGTTAGTGATACATATGCAAAAATGTTCAAAACACTTGACAATTTCTGCACAATCAATGCTCAAAGGTGAGAGGTTGAAAACTAACTGTATTTAGTGACCTTGACTTTCGTATAAAAATGCAAAAATAAAAATGGGATCTTAGGTCAAAAATTGGGGTACAACAGTACCCACTGGAGATATGGCTCCAAAGAAACAACTCCTCTAGGTCCCAAGTCCTTTCTACCCTTCCTCTGAATATGGCGCCACGCCTTTGGAATTTCCTCCTTATCTTTCTTATGATCATCTCCCTCTTTAAGAAAGAAACCACTCAGATGAATTCTATTTGGCTTATCTCTCATTGGATATCCAAGCTGTCGTTGTGCAAGAACGGGATTGTAGTTAATTCCTCCCTTTGTATCGAGAAGGGGTACATTAGGGAAACTACCACAACTATCGACAATCTCCACATCATAATAATCCTGATGATACCAAACAATATCTGAATGAGTGACATCCATAATATTTAGTGCCCAACGAGGTTCCTTCTTGATATCCCAAAAAGCATCGGATTAAGGTAAGTGAGAAATAAACCACTGATACAACAAAGGCGTGCAACTGATGATCATCCCTCCATTATAAGAATCCGGAAGATGAATGGAGTAATAGGCATCTCCTAATAATGTAGGGACTGGATTTCCAATCAAAAATATCCTGATGGCATTGATATCCACAAAGTTGTCGATGTTCGGAAATAAGAACAATCTGTAGGCAAGTAGAGAAAAGATAGCATCAAATGCGACTATACTCTTCATCCTAGAAAACTAGCAAGCTTTCTCCAATAAGAACTGAGCAAGTAATCCTATAATTCCTCCTTTGGTAGTCATGTGGGCCTCAATCTCAGACTTCCTCAAATGAACCATAGCAACAATCTCATGAGACTTTGGCCCCCTCTCCAAACCGGTGAAAGAAACACGACCAGTGATAGGTAAACTAAGTAGATAAGAATACTCCTCCAATGTAGACATCAACTGATAATCCGGGAAAGTGAAACATCGATACATCAGATCATAGAACTGGACCAAAGTCGAGAGAATGTCCTCCTTCATCATAAGCTTCATGAGAGATACGATGGATCCATACTTCTTCCGAAAATCTATAGAACTCTCAATCTCGGGAATTAGACTCATCAAATAATCTATCTTGGGATTCTTGAAACTTTACTTTTGAGTCTTTCTTTTTCCAGAATCCACGGTCAAAAGTACTTGAGATATTTACAAAAAGTCAACTTTAAGTCCCTTGAACCAAAATGTTTTAAAGGATTCTCATGGGTGCATGAATGCATGATGCAACAATCACACACAAGATCACAAATATGGGATTCATAGGTTCGGCGTCACGAGCATGAAGTCAAAGATACTACCCATAAGGTATGGTCTAATAGTTTATCACCTGCCGAACAAGGTTCTAAGAGGTCCCCAAAGTCTACATCCTTCCTTCGGATATTACTAACGTCCCGATTGACTCAGTAATTAGTAACATTCTCAAGAAAAACTCCTCTAAGTGTATTATCGCATGACAACCATTTCCAGATTACTCCCTCATAGCTTTCGCACTACACCTAGAAGGCTAAGATGTGTCTGCCAGCCATTCGTCCGTTTGAATCTCGTGTGCTTTGGAATCAGCTCTTTTGTTTTTTCTTATATTATGTTTTATTATTATTGTAATTACAACTAACAATCATAGCTCAGCTGGCAGCGTGGCATTGGATTTAAGCGTGATGATCTGGGTTCGATCCCAGGTCCCAGCGCTTTCTTTATTTTCCTTTCTATCAGCAGATCCAGTGCTTCACAATCTCAAGCGCCTTCCATGCAACCTCAACATCCAGCCATTTGATGCACTCTTACCCAGATCTGACGCTTTCATCCTAAAGGACCATGATGCACCTCAGGTCAATACTGTACAGGATCAAGCGTTGTCAACCTGGGCTTAGGTTGTTGGGCCAGAAAATTCAGATTTGCACCCCCTCTCCAGCAACACAATCAGGCCCAATTTTCACCCTTTCTCTTATTTATTTTCTTTATTCTTTTCAATTTATTTATTTATTTTATTTTTAAAAATCAATTTTTTCACAAAATCAAGAATTCACAAATTTAGAATTAGTTTTATTATTATCAAATTTAATTTTTAATTAATTATCTTAATTTAATTTAGGGTAACTTTAACTTATTTTTACAATTAAAATCAACTAGGAAAATTAGGTTTAATTCTTGATTTAATTGTTTTCTTTTTGAATAAAATAAAAATACAAAAAATAGGTTATTTAGAATTAATTGCTTTTCATTGATTTATTTATTTTCCTAAATTAACATTAATTAGAACTTAGGATTTTCTTTGCAATTTAATTATTATTTATTTTCCTAAATAAAAAATAACAATATGTCGTTTGTTAATGATGAAGTTTATCGTCGTGTTCCTCCACCGAGTGAAAGTGTGGGTTTCTATGACCGGTTGGATGACTTTCAAGAGCAGTTCAATGAGATGCAGAAGAAAATGAAGGCCTTTAGGGGAAAAGAATTGTTTGGACAAAACGTCAGTGAGCTCTGCGTAGTTCCTAATGTAAATGTGCCCGCCAAGTTTAAAGTTTCAGAATTTGAGAGGTACAAGGGCAACTCTTGTCCTCGTTACCACCTGGTGATATATATCAGAAAGATGTCTACCCATATTGATGATCAACATTTGCTTATTCATTTCTTCAAGGATAGTTTAACTGGTGCTGCTCTGAAGTGGTATATGAGTTTGGACAGTATTAGTATCCGCACCTTCAATGATATGGGGGAAGCCTTCATCAAGCAGTATAAGTATAATATGTTCATGACGCCTGACCGTGACCAGTTAAGGGCAATGGCTCAGAGAGACAAGGACTCGTTCAAAGAGTATGCATAAAGATGGCACGATATAGCTGCCCAGGTGGTTCCACTTGTGGGAGAACAAGAAATGACCAATGTCTTCCTGAAAACCCTTGGATCATTTTATTATGAAAGGATGGTCTCCAGTGCACCAAGTGATTTTACCTAAATGGTAAGCATGGGAATTTGTTTGGAAGAGGCTGTTAGAGAATGGCGCTTGACAAAATATGAAGGGACGAAGAAGTCGTCATACGGGTTCTCTCGAAAGAAATGAAGTGAAAAAAATTTTGTTATTGGGGAGAGGAAGATTAGGCTAGCTAGAAGGAATCAACAGTACTAGTAATAGGTTTCTTATTTGACTCCAGTTGTTAATGTAGCTCCAACCACTGTTGCCTATCAGATACCATCCTCTCAAGGAAATCAAGGGCAGAGTAACAAGAGAGAGGCTTTTGACTTTATTCCAATAAGCTATAAAGAGTTACTTCCGACTTTTATTCAGAAGAAGTTGGTTCAGACCAGGCTGTCCCCTGTTATACCATCACCTTTGCCTTGGTATTATAAGGCAGACCAGACGTGTGCTTTTCATCAAGGAGCACCAGGGAACAATATTGAGAACGATTATCCTTTGAAATCTGAAGTACAAAATATGGTGAGATATGGCCTTTGAGCCTTTAAAGATGTTGGCCCTAACGTGAAAGATAATCCTTTGCCAAAACATGGAGGAGAAAATGTTGTAAACATGGTTGCTGGTTGTCTAAGGGACTTCCGGATTTTTTATATCAACCTGGTTAGGGGAGATTTGGTAAAGATGCATACTGACCTCTGCGAGTTTAGTTACTATATGCATGACTATGCTGGTTGTGGTATTTGCAGTACAGATATCTAGGGATGTGATAAGATAAAAGCTGATCTTCAAGAAATGATGGACGGAGGCCTTATTCATATAAGCAGGCCTAGGGCAGAGTACGAAGAAGATGTGAATATGGTCTATGGATGTCCCGGTGAATTCCAGATTTTTGATGTGAAGTATATCAATGATGATTTGGTGCAGTTGCATGCTACCTTCTATCACATGGATGGTCAAGAAGAACACCATTACCGGTATTCCCAGATCTGCTGCAGAGATTCTCGTGGTTGTTCCATTGTGAGAAGGGGTGTTCAGTTGTTATTGGACAATGGTACTATCAAAGCTTCGAGCAATAAAGATGATTACAAGGGTATTAATATGATTGAATATTGCTTGGCTAAGACTGTGTCAGACGATGAGTATGTTTCCGCAGATGAATTCTTTTCCTCAGAGGAAGATGTATTATCCAACAATGATTCTATAATGTCTAAGTGTTCTAAAGAGGGGGTGAATGTTATTGTTCCTTATTTTAGTGTTCCTGCCCCTATAGAGATTGAATATCATAGCAAGCCAATTGTTGCTCAAGTGGTGATTTGCTTGTCGGGTCTTGTTCCTTATGAATTAGACAAAGTTGTGCCATATAAATACAATGCTACAATACTAGAGGATGGTGTAGAGGTTCCCATCCAACCTTTGTCTGATGTCAAGAATATTTCTAAAGCCAGCCGGGTGACCTGTAGTGACCGTGTTTTCGCACCTGTCATTCGAAGAAGTGTTAATACTGATAAGAAACTTGTTTAAAATAACGAAAATAAGAAAGCGGTGGGGGAATCTAGTGGTACTACTCTGAAAAAAGATGTGGAAGATACATTGAAGATTATCAAGATGAGCGACTACAGGATCGAAGATAAATTATTGCAGACCCCATCAAAGATATCTATTCTAGCCTTGCTAATGAACTCTTCAGCCCACAGGGAATCTTTGATTATAGTATTGGATCAAGCTTTCACGGAAAGTGATATGCCTTTGGACCAATTCAGCAGTGTCGTATGGAATATTACATCCTGTAATAACCTGAGTTTCTGTAATGACGAGCTGCTCAACGAAGGAAGGAATCATAATTTGGCTCTCCATGTCTCAATGAACTGCAAGAAAGATTCATTGTCCAATGTGCTAATTAACAATGGATCCACTTTAAATGTCAAACTGAGGAGCACACTTATGAAGCTTAAGTACCAAGGAACTCCCATGCATCCGAGTGGAATAATTGTGAAATCTTTTGATGGATCGAGAAAGTCTGTCATCGGGGAAGTATATTTGCCTATTCACATAGGCCCACACCTATTTCAGATCACTTTCCAGGTTATGGATATTGTTCCCGCTTATAGTTGTTTATTGGGAAGATCGTGTATACACGAGGCAGAGGCTGTGTAATACGGTGGCAGAACCGACTGTAATACTGGTTTTGCATTTGTGTTCGCAAATGTTGCGGTAAGCAAGAGTCGCCACCTAATTTTCTTTTATCCAACAAAGGAAAGGGTGAAAAGAACATAAAAAGACCTTTCGAGATTTTTCTGAGTAAGGGGGGTAGATTATGGAAAGGGAAGGTGTTAGCACCCTTTCCATCCATAGTTTTCTACGGGCTCTTAGATGCTTAGCTCATGTTTTGAAATACCTTGTATTTTTGTGTGTTTTACAAAAGTAGTTTGAAAAGGCCTTAGTGCGGCGTTTCGCTTCATGATAACTCTTGTATCAATCCTCAAGAGTGTTGATAAAGCGAATGTTTTTGAAAGTTGTTTTTGAAATGTGTAAGTGTAAAAGTCTGTTTTACTTGAGCAAGCATCTAACAACTATCTACTTGTGCTCGAAAAAGTTTGTTCTTTTCCTCCTTATCCTTTAAACAGTGCTATCATACTATTAGTGAGTAGGTAGCCCTATCGTTGGATGTATGAGGGACATTCGAAGGGACGTACAGTCATAAAGGCAACACGTGGAGACGCTTTAGCAATTTTGTTTAGGTACTAGATCATTTACCCAAAGGCAACTGTAGGGTCATCGAGGGACTATGATCCTTGATTTACGGGTGTTTGCTAAAGCGTCCCCGTTTTGAGGGACATGACTATTTTTTCTAAAAGGCAACCAAAGTGGGCGTACCCTAGAGGTGTATGTGTGCAATGTGTGCTTGTTTCAGTTATTTGTCTTTGAATTTAAGTTTGCTAGCGCTTTGTTTTTAGCCTTTCCGTACAATCCTATTTACTAACAGTAATATTGTACAGAAAATATAAAGTGCAGAAAGTAAATCCTACGCTATTACATCCCATAAGCAGTTACAATATTTAGAAGGAAAAATGCGAAAAGATAAACTAACTATTACAAAATCAAATGTGCGACCTATACATTCTTTCTAGAATTTAAATAACAAAATAAAAATAGAAAGAAAAAAAAGAAGAGATTGTTTAGAAAGAAAATCAAATGTCCTAAAAAGCCTAAGTATTAAGAAAAATATTTTTGGTATTTTTGTGATTTGATTTTAATATTTAAGACCTAAGTCTAAATTAATTACAAATTAACTATGAAATAAATACTAAAACATGATTAAGTTAAATTAAATTTATTTATGAAAAATAAATTAATTAAAAGAAAAGAACTAAATCTATTTTTTTTTTGTGATTTTATGATTTTATGATTTTTTTAATAAAAAATAATTAATTGAAATGAAAAGAAAATAAATAATTAAAGCAAAAAAAACAAAAGAATGGCCAATGTTGTAAAGAAAATGGAGGGATACTGTGATACGGTGGCAGAACCGACTATTTTTTATTACTACTTGTTTTGTGTTTTTTGTTCACAAATGTACGGTAAGCAAGAGTCAACACCGACTTTTATTTCATCCAACAAAGGGAAAGGGAAAAGAACAGAAAAAACCTTTTTTCGAGAAGTTTCTGAGTACGAGGGGTAGATTATATAAAGGGAAGGTGTTAGCACCCTTTCTATCCATGGTTTTCCATGGGCTCTTAGGTACTTGCTCATTTTTGAAATTGCTTTCGTGTGTTTGTGTGCTTGAAAAAGTTTTGAAATTTGCCTTGGTACGGCATTTCACTTTATGATAACCCTTGTATCAGTCCTCAAGGGTGTGATAAAATGTTTTTTTGAAAACTTTGTTTGAAAAGTGTATGGTGTAAAAATTTGTTGATTTTGAGCAAGTACCTAAAAGTTTCTACCTACTCGAAAAAGTCTGTTCGTTTTCTTATTTCCTTTAGACATCGCTATCCTACTATTAAGAAGTAGGTAGCTCCATCATTGGAGTTTAAGGGACAATCGAAAGGGACAAAAGGGACAATTACGATCATTAAAGCAATGGTTAGGAAACCTTAGTAATTACCCTAAAGTCCTAAAGATCTTTCCGAGGCAACATTCGAATGGGTCATTTTTTATCTTTTGGGAATAGAGAAAAATCACTAAGACTCCCTATACTTCATGATCATTTACCGAAGGCAATCGAAGTGGGGAAAACCCTAGGAGTGAGCATGTGCAAGTGTTTATTTTTTCAGTTATTATCTTTGCATAATTAGGGTTTTCTACTGTATTAATTTGATTTATCTTTTACATGCAAGCCTATTATCCATACATCTAGACAAATTATAGTTGCAAAAAATTAAAAGTGGAAAAGTAAATCTACGTTATTACAAGGCTTCGGGAAAGGGGTTACATAACCGAAAACTGGGGATTGAACAGTAAAATAATAAGCAGTGAAATAAACCATAATTAAAGGCTATTACAAACTCGAAGCAAATACAATAATTGGACTTAAAAATAAAATATTGCGCGTGCGACAAATTAAATACGGGAATCAAAGTCTAAAATTAAAGGAAATCAAAGAAAATATTTTTGTTATTTTTTGATTAAGAAAATTAAATATTTGCAAACTTACCCTAATTTTCTAATTGATTTTAATTGTGGAAAAAAGAATTTAAATTGTCCTAATTAAATTAATCTAATTAATTAATGAAATTAAAACTTTTTTATGAAAAAATAGGATTTTAATGTTTTTTGTGATTTTTTGATTTAATAAAAAATGATTTTTTGTAAAAATAATTTAGATGAATAATTAAAACAAATAAAAGAATTTAAAAAAGAAATAAAATGTGCCTGGTGAAGTAGTACTCTAGGAGGTGCGAATTGGAATTTTCAGGCCCAGAATAGCTGGCCTAAGGCTAGCATGTAATCCAGTGAGGATCCCCTTTGGAGGTTTACCATGCGCTGCTTATGCTGGATGTTTAGATCTGATCACTGGATGATCCAACGCAGGAGAGGTTGAGGTGCATGGTAGGCGTGTTGGAATGTGGTGCATTAGATCCTGCATAGAAATATTAGAAAATGCAAAATTGGGTTTCTGGGATTTAACCCAGGTCTTTAACATTGCATACTCGTTCCTTGGCCATCCGTGCTACTAGTCATTCGTTTATGATAATCAAACAAAAACAAAATAAAGGGAAAAGCTTGTTAATTGTTGATTTGTCACACACGCAAGCAACATTGGGCCCCTGGTTATTGAACGATCCAATCAAAATGTAACCAAATGCCACGCTAGAGTCAGACTATCGCCCCAACATTGACTCACCGAAGAAGCACCGGAGCCCTAGCTCCGGTCACCTCTTTTTTTCAAACTTGCGTAAACCTAAAAAAAGAGCAATAATTGGACCTTACCCCCCCTAATTCGAGGGTTGCGGATCCAATGGTGACATTCTCATGTCCTAAAACAGCCTGCAAGCATCGCTATGGAAAAAAAGTGAAACCACGATCGTTAATGGAAGAGGACGATTGTGGGTCTTAGCTTTACATAATATACGTTCAAAAACCCACAATCATCAATAGAAACACATGTATGCAATTGATATGGATTTAAGTTAACTGTTATGTGAGTTTGAGAGTAGAGAAAATTTACCAATCAGAGGGATCACGTGAGGGAATTTCTGGGCGTGCTGGGCTTGCTTAACGATGAGGAATGTCTCATGGAGTCTTCAGGAGGAAGATTGAATGCTTAGTTTGTCTTGAAAAGAGCTGAGATTCTTTATACGAATGACACTTTTCTTTGGATTTTTGAGAAAGATTTTTAAGGCTTGTGGAGGCAGCTATGCGTGTCCATTAGGGTTGGGATTTGTTGTGTTTATATATTGAATCACTTTAGGTCAACAAAAATGCCAAGAGGTCAAAGATATTAATGCCTTTCAATTTTGCTTCAAATCTTTCCAATTTTGAGTATCCTTCCTCTCATGACTTGGCACGGTTTTGCTTAATGCTATACAACATATTTGGATTGTCCTTTAATACAAAATCAAATCAAAACAACTTCTTATTATTTTGTATCATTTACTTGATTTTATTAGATTTTATTAGTGATAAAATCAAAATAAATTAAATAAATAAACCCAATAATGCATGGAAAGGTGTATGGGTCGTGGGCCAGGCTAGGAGTGTGTTGCAAGCATAAAAAGTTAGGCCCATTTGAGAAAAAAATGCAATTTTGAGCATTGTTGACTTTGGGCAAATTTCCAAAAATGGCCAACTTTGACAATGCATATCTCTCTCAATTTTGACCCTAAGAGGGTGTTCTTTGACTTCTTAGACAGCTTAGGATGTCCTCTAAACAACCCTTTTAGTTTCATCTCAATTGGATCTTCCATGTCCATGTAAGAAGCTTTGACCCAAAAGGTGTTTTTGTTGACTTTTTGAAATGACCTATAATGTCTAAATTTATATCTTTTCATGGGTGCATTTTTTTGAACTTGAAGGCTAAAGATAAGTTGTAGGGAACTGAATTCTCTTCAAAATGAGTCTTGGATGAGAAATGTTTGATAAAGTATAAGAAAGTTATGCCTGGTCAAAGTTTGGTTGACTTTTCCTATAGAAACCCTAATTTAGCAACTTTTGAGTTTTGATGAATTAGGAGCATTCCTTGAGGAATCATGATAAACCCTTGATAAAATGATGGATATTACTCATAATTGTTGATGTTGACCAAAAATCTTGATGTTTGACTGTATGTGCGCCACATTTGACTTTTGACCTAATATAGTTGACTTTTAGGAATCTGAGCAGTTGACTGAGCAAACTCCTTGTGCAAGGCATGAAACTTGGCATGGATGATCTTGAGAACATATTAGGGCAATGGAAGTCATTTAGGACCCTCGGAACTCAAACATTTTGATAAGGAGTGAAACCCTAGTTTGAGACCCATTGTCTTAGGAGGAGGATTTGTCTAGTCAATCCTTAGTCCACTTGAGCAATTGAGGACCTCTAGGAATATGTTTTGAGTAAAAAATGAGATGGAAAATTTTGGGGTACAACAGTTGCCCCTGTTCAATCTTTTTAAACCCGAGGATGCAGATTGGCTGGTCTTCCTTTCGTGATCTAAAGGTGGAGATGATTGAACACTAGAGTGCCCATAAATTTGTACTCGCATGAAGTAATACTGATTGGTGATATCAGGAATGGGCTTACAGATGCCATTTGGAAGGAAAAGGTGAATCGTTGGAGATGGGCTTAAAAGATGCCATTTGGAAAGCGAAGGAGAATCGTCGGAGATGGGCTTAAAGATGCCATCCAGAAAAGATCGGTTGTATAAGAGATTCCTTGGCGAGAATTCATGTACCTGCTGTTGAGGAGGACTTCATCGGGGAATGTTTATTTATGTCTTGGGAAATAGAGTCTAGGAGCTTCGGTTGTCCATTTCTCTACTGGGGAATTAACTCTTGATTGAGGAGGCGGAAGTGAACTGCATATCTGGTCAGGGTCCAAGCTGCACAACGACTTACTGGGGGTATGTGAAATCGATCGTATCTGGTCGGGTCCAGGTTCTATAGTGTTGTAAACTGTTGTCTGGAGATAAATGGAAAGGAACCTGGATAGTAGGGTTACTTCAAAATGAAATCCTAGATGGTAGGGCTTATGAGAAGGAACCTGGGTAGTAGGGTTACTTTGAAATGAAAGCCTGGATAGTAGGGTTTTGAGAAGGAACCTGGATAGTAGGGTTACTTTGAAATGAAAGCCTAGATAGTAGGGCTATGAGAAGGAACCTGGATAGTAGGGTTCCTTCGAAATGAACGCCTGGATGGTAGGGCTATGAGAAGGAACCTGGATAGTAGGGTTACTTCGAAATGAAAACCTGGATAGTAGGGCTATGAGAAGGAACCTGGATAGTAGGGTTACTTAGAAATGAAATTCTGGATAGTAGGGCTATGAGAAGGAACTTGGATAGTAGGGTTACTTCGAAATGAAAGCCTGGATAGTAGGGCTATGAGAAGGAACCTGGATAGTAGGGTTACTTCGAAATGAAAGCCTGGATAATAGGGCTATGAGAAGGAACCTGGATAGTATGGTTACTTCAAAATGAAAGCATGGATAGTAGGGCTACAAGAAGGAACCTGGATAGTAGGGTTACTTCGAAATGAAAGCCTGGATAATAGGGCTATGAGAAGGAACCTGGATAGTAGGGTTACTTCGAAATGAAAGCCTGGATAGTAGGGCTACGAGAAGGAACCTTGATAGTAGGGTTACTTCGAAATGAAAGCCTGGATAGTAGGGCTATGAGAAGGAACCCGGATAGTAGGGTTACTTCGAAATGAAAGCCTGGATAGTAGGGCTTATGGGAAGGAACTTGGATAGTAGGGTTACTTCGAAATGAAAGCCTAGATAGTAGGGCTATGAGAAGGAACCTGGATAGTAGGGTTACTTCGAAATGAAAGCCTGGATAGTAGGGCTTATGGGAAGGAACCTTGATAGTAGGGTTACTTCGAAATGAAAGCCTGGATAGTAGGGCTACTTCATTTGATCATGCATATTAGTTGACCCGTTTGATTTCGGGAACTGATCTTCCATTAGTTGTCTGCAGATGCGATGTGTATAACTTCACGGATTTAATCTTGAATTGTTGGAATTATTGATGATAACCATCTTTCTTGAAAAGGTAGAGGGTTAATTGTATGTGATGCATGCAATGTATTATGTGATGATTTTCTCAAAATAAATGAGACTATGTTGTATGCAATATATATGTGCATGTCATGATGTATGATAATGAGATGCTATTACGGTAATTTTTAGTCGGGGAAAATAAATCTCGGACTGCTGCTGGAGAGCATTCGGACGTTGAACCCTTCATTTCCGCTGGGGATGGTGAATCGGAGATGACTATGCTGGGGATTTCCTCCTTGTTTATGGATATTCTGCCGGGGAGTGACCCTGCTTGAGAATAACTCTGCAGGGGATGAATTTCTGTTGGAAGGTGAACTTCTGTAGCTGAAGTAATAAGCTCTGTTGGGGGGTGAGCTTCTGCGTTCAGAGAAATAAACTCTTCTTGGGAGAAAAATTTATGAACCACTCTCGACTATAAAATTCGGCTGGGGAATATAGATGTCGGCTCTCTGAAGGAACTTGGCTGGGGATAATAACTCCTGTTTAGGGAAATTGATATTAACGCTTTGATTACCTCTACTCGGTGGGAAGTGTAGATGTCACCAGGGAGCATGTAATGGTGACTTTGTTTCAAAGCTGTCTTTGCCCATGTACCTGCTGAACAAAGTAATTGTCGGGCTTGACATTTTTTTAAAGCTTTTTGCCCCTATTTCTTAAGTTACAAGCAAATGTCTTTCCGTTTCCTATGCAAATATTTGTGAACAACAATTATACTCAAATGCATACGTCAAGAATAAACCATTGGACATTTTTGCGAAACAAAACAGAAAAAGAAAAAACAAATGGTTTTGTAAAAATAACTTGTATTGATTTCTTGAAGTTGGCCTATAATAGGCGCTTTTGTACAAGGAAGCTGACGCTCAAGTAAGAGAACAACGCCATGAAAATGAAATCTATACAATATTATGTACAAAGAAAAGAAATCAGCTATGTGTAATAATCCCATTGAGTTTTGATTCTACTATTGTCGCTATGTCTTCGAGCATCTCATCACTTTGTTGCTTGTCCGAAGCTGACTAGATTGATTGGTGTCGTTCGAGCTTGATAGTTGATATTGAGGTATGGTCGCAAGGTGATTCAATGGGACATAGTGATACGCTTTGCATCCCTAACTTTTTCCTGGACCGCCCTTTCGGGTTTTCAGTCTACCGGGATACCCTTTTTTGCCCAAGCCACCATTTCAGGTTTTCGACTTGCCCGGTGTACAAATTTTTCATTTTCATCCCTAATTTTTTCCCGAACCCTTTTGGTTCGCCGGGAAGCCCTTATTTTTGCCTAGGCTAGTCAACCTAGCGGGTTTTTAATCATGCGTAGTATCTTTTCACTATGTCTGCATTGATAGGGTGAGGAAGGTCGTCACCGTCCATGGTGGTCAGAATCATGGCTCCACCCGAGAAAATTTTTTTGATCACAAATGGCCCTTCGTATGTGGGAGTCCATTTCCCCCTGGGATCACCTTGCGGAAGTATGATGCGCTTGATCACTAGATCCCCGACTTGATATTCTTGGCGTCTGAATTTTTTGTTGAAAGCCTTGATCATCTATTTTTGATACATTTGACCATGACAGACGACAGTAAGTCTCTTCTCATCGATCAAATTCAGTTGATCAAGTCGAGTTTGGATCCAGTTGTCTATGTTCAAACTCGCATCCTTCATTATCCTTAAAGAAGGGATCTGGACCTCAATGGGTAGGACTGTCTCCATGCCATATACCAGAGAGTAGGGTGTTGCCCCTGTTGACGTCCGTGCTAAGGTGAGGTACCCATGAAGAGGAAATGGTAACATCTTGTGCCAGTATTTGTATGTCACCGTCATCTTTTGTATGATCTTCTTGATGTTCTTGTTAGCCGCTTCAACAACGCCATTCATCTTCGACCGATAGGGAGAAGAGTTATGATGTTGTATCTTGAATTGCTTACAGAGCTCGGTGATCATCATGTTGTTGAGATTCGTACCATTGTTAGTGATGATTCTCTTGGGCACACCGTAACGCTAGATTAGGTTATGCTTGATAAACCGCTCCATAAAATTCTTGGTAACGGTATCAAAAGAGGCCGCTTCAACCCATTTCGTGAAGTAATCAATGGCCACCAGGATGAAGAGATGCCCATTGGAAGCGGTAGGTCTAATCTCTCAGAATATGTCAATGCCCCACATTGCAAAAGGCCAAGGAGCCATCAAGACGTTTAAGGGAACTGGAGGCACATGCACCTTATCAGTATAGATCTGGCATTTATGACAAGTTAAGGAGTGTTGATAACAATCTGCTTCCATAGTGGACCAAAAGTATCCTGCTCGTAGTATCTTCTTAGCCATGGTATATCCACTTGAATGGGTTCTTAAAGTACCTTCGTGTAAATCTATCATAATCCTCTCTGCTTCTCTCTTGTCTACACACCGCAATAAGGTAGAGTCATGGTTGCGCTTGTAGAGGATTCCATTACTGAGGAAGAATTTTATGGCGAACCTTCTCAGAAACTTTTTGTCGTTGACAGATGCCCCCTTCTCAGCATCAATTTCACAGTAGTATGCTGGTTCATCCAACCTCTCAATAGTGATTCGGGGAGCTTCGTTGTCCCACCTGACCTTAAACATAGAAGACATGGTAGCTAGAGCATCCGCTAACTGATGCTCCTCTCATGGGAAATGTTAAAAGGTTACCTCCTCAAAGTGTGAGAGCAATGTCAGTACATGTTCCTTGTACGGAATGAGATTCGGGTGCTTCGTATCCCACTCCCCTTGATCTGGCTTATTACCAAGGCTGAATCCCCAAAAACATTTAAGAACTTAATCTTGAGGTCGATAGCAGCTTTGAGACCCATGATACAGGCTTCATACTCCTCCATGTTGTTGGTATAGTTGAAGCATAGTTGGGCGGTGAAAGGAGTATGACAGCCCTCAGGAGATATGATTACAGCGCCAATGCCATTACCAAGTGCGTTCGAAGCTCCTTCAAAAACCATAGTCCATCGGGATCCTTCTTCAGGTCCTTCATCTGGTCCAGGTTCTTCATAGTCAGTCACTAGCATAATATTCTCGTCCGAGAACTCAAAATTCATGGACTGGTAGTCATCCACGGCTTGATGAGCCAAATGATAGCTAATACACTTCCCTTAATTGCTTTTTGTGTTGTATATTGGATATCGTATTCGGTTAAGATCATTTGCCATCTTGCTATTCTTCCGAAGAGGGAGGGCTTCACGAAGATGTACTTGATTGGATCCATCTTAGATATCAACAAAGTAGTGTGGGTCAACATATATTGTCTTAGTCGGCGAGCAGCCCATGCCAAAGTGCAGTAAGTTTTCTCGAGCAATGAGTATCTTGTCTCACAGTCGGTAAAATTTTTGCTAAGGTAGTATATTGCGTGCTCTTTTCGACCAGACTCGTCATGCTACCCCAGCACACACACCCATTGAATTGTCTAGCACCATTAAGTACAATATCAAAGGTCTTCCTTCAATTGGAGGCATCAGGATTGGTGGTTCTTGAAGGTATTCCTTGATTCTTTTGAAAGTGGTCTGGCATTCATCATTCCACTTTACCACTTGATCTTTCTTCAGGAGCTTGAAGATTGGCTCACAAGTAGCAGTCAGATGTGAAATGAACCTGGCGATATAATTTAGGTGTCCCAAGAAACCTCTAACTTCCTTCTCAGTGTGGGGAGCCGACATCTCTTGTATGGCCTCACCTTTGCGGGGTCTACCTGAATACCTTTGTCACTGACGATGAACCCCAGAATTTTACCGGACCTTACCCCGAAGGTGCACTTGTTCAGATTTAGTCTCAGCTTGTATGTCTTCAACCTGTCAAACAACTTTTGTAGATGATCAAGGTGTTCTTCCTCGGTTTGAGATCTGGCTATCATGTCATCAATATAAACCTCTATCTCATGGTGAATCATATCTTGGAACAAAGCTACCATGGCTCGCTGATAAGTTTCCCCAACAATCTTTAATCCGAACGACATCACCTTGTAACAGAAGGTGCCCCACTGCATGACAAAGGTTGTATTCTCCATGTCTTCAGGAGCCATCTTGATCTGATTGTACCCAGAGAAACCGTCCATGAAGGAAAAGATCTTGTGTTGTGCGGTGTTGTCAACCAAAACATCAATGTGGGAAAGCGGGAAGTCATCCTTGGGGCTTTCCCTGTTCAGGTCTCTGTAGTCCACACACATCCGTACCTTGCCGCCTTTCTTAGGTACTAGAACAAAATTAGCAACACACTGCGGATAGGAGGTGACAGCTAGGAACCCAGCGTTGAACTGTTTCATGACCTCTTCTTTGATCTTCTACGACATTTCAGGGCGCACACGATAGACCTCTTGTTTAACTGGAGGGAAATCTGAAGAAGTGAAAAACACAAGAAGGGGGGTTGAATTGTAAAACTGAAAATCAATGCAATGAACAAGATATTTTTATCCTGGTTCTTTTGATCTCAAACTACTCCAGTCCACCCGTCAAGGTGATTTCGCCTCTCTCCAACGAGGTCTTAATCCACTATATTCAACTGAATATTACAGACTGCTTTAACAACTGCTAAAGCCTTCTTGATGCAAACCACAACCCGGTTTGTCAAGGAAACACTTTCTTACAAAGAGGATAAATCTAGGTGTGAATGTTTTCTACAAAACTGTATCACAACTGTGATGTATACACAACTTAAGCTTTATGAAACTAGATTGCTAAACAATGATTGAATAAGGGAATGAAGTGATTAGCAAACTGAGCGAGGAAGATTATGATTAGCTTTTAGGCGTGTAAGAAGTTGGAGAGCATTAGCCAATTCAATCTTCATATTCTTGTTTATATAGCACTGAGATGTTGAACGTTGGAGCAATATTCTTGATTCAATGCTAATAACAAACTTTCCTTATTGAGAAGATCTTGTCTGGAATGAGGCCGTTGGTATTAATTTTCTTTCAATGCACAGTACCGTTGCTTACTTAATGCATGTTCTGGCTTGGCTCATTCTGACTCTGCTTAGCTGCTGATGAACTGTTGTTTTATTTATCAGAGTGTTGAGCGCAGTTCTGTTCATCAAGCTTCAGCATACACGTGAGTTGATCTTCTGATTCTGGTATTCTGATATAGCAACTTCTGATGCTGATGTCAAGAACCAAATTTCTGATGCTGATTAGGTGTGATCTTGCTTATACCTATCAGAGTATCTGCAAATCAGAACGTAATAATTTAGGCAGCAAATAGTTCATACATGAATCATATAAATAATATATCATTTCATTTTGTTATCATCAAAACTAAAACATAGGGAAGTAGATTCAAACTTTGTTCTAACAATCTCCCCCTTTTTGATGATGACAAAAACTGGATATTTTTAATTGAAAATAACGTGAAAAGGTATCAGAGAGATGTATCAGAGTAAGAGGTTATCAAAGATAAGGGATAAGAGTTGAGAGATACTCCCCCTGAGTTTATTGCTTCCCTTTTTGATTACAAGTGTTCTTCAGGATCAGATCTTTTTGCCTTTCTTTGAACATCAGAGTATCAGAGTCTTTGACTATCAGAAGCTTTTAGATCAGCATATCAGAGCAGAGCTTCAGATCAGCGTATCAGAGCGGGTCAGAGTTTCAGAGCTTTAGTCTTCAGAGTATCATGGAGCTTTCTTGTACCTGTAGACTTAAGCAAAACAAAAAAACCTATTCAAGTATATCAGAGTTAGAATGTTCGAGAATTTCTGTCTTAGTAATCCGTTATTGTTTAAAATATCATTCTTGTTCTCCCCCTTTTCGTCAGCAATCAAAAAGTGTAAGTGATGTGCTAAAACATTTAATGCAGAAAAACTTGTCATATTAAAAGGTTCAGAATTAAACAAAACATATTAAAGCAGTACATCAGATAATCAAAGAAAACATGAAAATGACATGAATGAAAAACTAAGGTTGGGGAGGAAGGCGTGTGAACAGGTTCTCCAGCATGGCTTTGATCTGATCAGCAGTCTCATTCTGCTTGTGTACCATGCTGACAACTGTGTCAATCTTGCTATCCTGCACATCCATCCTTTCTTTCATCTTCTGGTCGTTTTCATCCATCCTTTGCTGCAGACGCATGTCATTCAGCTTCAGCTCTTCCAGAGTCTGCCTGTCCAAGGCAGCTTGAGAAACATCAGAAGCAGGGAGCTTCTGAGAGCTTTTTGCAACATCTTCTGCTTGACTTGCTTCAGCTTGAATGGTCTTATCTTCTTCTGGTTGCACCTTTGAAGCTAGCTGTTTCTCAGACCATGGCTCACTATCCAGAGGGAGCACGGCTTCCTGAGGCAGCTGACTTTCAACTTCCTTCAGCAGCTTGCTGAAGTTCTGTTGTGCCTGCTCATAGTTGATATCCTGCAACTTGAGGGCTTCAGCACGTACCCAAATTCTGAATTGTGACCAGAGCTGGTCAGAGGCAGCTGGGTCAATCATTCCAGGACAGACTTGCTTCAGAGAAGCAATCCACTGCTGCAAACCTGTTTCAAAATTCATAATACCAGAGCCAACATCTGGTTGTTTTGGTTTTGGGATGGCTATTTTATGTTTCAGATCAGCAAGACGGTCAAAGATTGTTAAGTCTATGAAGGTCCTGCTGGGGTTTTCGGTGGTTTGCTTGGGAGCTGTTTGTTTTGGAGATGGAGTGGGAGAGTCAGAAATTATGATTGGACTATTTGGTGTTTTGGGAGTATTTGGTGGTGTAGATTCTGATGAGGATGGCAGCTGGGCCATTGTGACTGTTGTTCCACATGGCAGCTGGATTGCCAGAGGTGATGGTTGAGGTGAATGAGGTTCAGAAGGTGGAGGAGTTGGAGTTTCAGAGTGATGAAACTCAGGTTGAGGTGATGGTGGATGAATTTCTGGTTGTTGAGGAGAGGGAGACGGAATTGCTGGTTGAGGAGAAGTTGTTGGAATTTCTGGTTGTTCAGGGATAAGAGGTTCTTCTAAAATGGATGAGAGAGGTTGTTGTTGTTCTGGTTCTTCAGTAGATTGTTGTTGTTCTGGTTGTGGAGAAGGAACAATTTGTGGTTCAGAGCTTGGATTGGAGGAGTGATCAGAAGTGTGTTGATCAATGTCAGACAGCACTTTGTCAATTGCTGATGTTGTTGAGATTGTTGGTTTGGGATGTTTGGTTCTGGGTCTTCTGAGTTGTAATGCCTCAGAAGGGTCATCTTCTGGTTCAGTTTCATCTATTGTTGGGATGGGGATTGAGATTCTATGAGAGGTTGGAGGTGGAATTGATGCTGGAATAGTAGAAGAATTTAAAACAGAAGCAGCAGATAAATTACCTCTTTTCTTGGGTGTCTGCTGGAATGATCCTTCTGATGGTGCCTTCCTTTTCTTCGTCTTCTTCAGAGTAACTTCTGGTTGAGGTTTGTGCAGATCTTTGATATTCAGATTTGGATTTGTACCATCTGCCTTGCACGCGTCTAAGTATCTGAGAACCACCTCTGGTTTAGATTCTATCTCAGAAAATAAAGGAAAGTCACTCAGTGGAACTCTTCTGCTGGAGATATCAGCAATAGGAGTAGCTCTGGGTTCCTTTTTGATATTCTCTATCAACTTCATTTTCTTCAAGTTCTTCGCGTTCAGAGGCTTCCCAACCGTTGGTTCAATGGTGCTTAACTCTTGAGCTTCTATCAGATGCTCTATCAGCCTATTCTCAGTCAGAATATCTGATATCAACCTTCCAAAGGGTATCCAATCCCTCTTTGTTCTTTCTTCTTCCCTGGTTTCCTTCACGCTTGTTCTGAGGTGGTTGAACAGAAGATGAGCCAAGTTGATTTTTACCTTCTGATTGATAAAGTAGATCAGAAACTGCTGATCCACATTTATGTAATCAGGGGAACTAGTTGGCTTCCTATGGTTAAAACACCCCAGAATTATCTTCACCCAAACTCTGTGATGATCCTTCAGATCTTTGATCTTGCTGCTGGGCACCCCATGGGTGAAAATCCTTTCAGCTATGACGCCCACGTTAGCACATCTCTCAGCCATATCAATACAGCGGACGCCACCGCCACTGTAACCGATTAACCTTGCTATGTGATCCTCAGTGATCACAATCTTCTTCCCCATAACGAAGGAGGTGACTAGATGCGTTGAAGCCTTCGCATGAATCCAGAACTCCTTGACTAACATAGGGAATGTTGGACCAACCAACCTGTCAAAATACCTCTCCCATTTCTATTCCCTAACTTCTTCTGTTAGGTCAAAACCGTTTTCCTTCAGACTTCCAAAATCAATGATCAATTCAGATAACACTTCAAGATTCTTCACAGGAGTGAGGAGTGTTCTGAATGGCACTTGATACTGTTCAGATGATGCTTTCTTCTGAGAACCTACAGAAGCACTGCTGGAGGTTGCCATGTTCACACTAAAAGATTTTGAGACGAAAAGCTGAGAAAAAGTTTGAGAGAGATGAACACAGAAAAATGCAGAGAATGCTTGAGAAAAGTGAGAAACTGTAAAAGATGAAAATGAGAGGTTAACGTGTTTAAATAGGGTTCAGAATATTTTGAAAAAGTAAACGTTTTTAAGAAAGAGAAATAAAATCATGATTATGTTTTAAAAACATGATTACTTTCATTTAATGCTTGCTGATTTTGGGGGATTTGAGAAAGATACTTAAAAATGGTTACCAGACATGTGTCTCAATGCACCCAATCAGCGTTTTGCCTTCTCAGAAGCGTGCATGCGTTCTGCTTCAGAGATTTGCTGATGATTGGATGACACTTGTTTGATGTAGTGATTAGCACGTCTGTCTTTGAGCTTAGACTCTCAGATCTTTAGACTTGCATCTGATACAATCTGCATGTTCTATCTTTCTGAAAGAAGATTGATCAGAAGTTCACAGTAAAACAAATACATTCTGAAGATAAATATATGGAATTAAAACATTTTCACTCTGGGCAGATTTTCATGCTGAGATGTTTCAGAATAAAATTGAACCTATCTTCAGAAAGGGGTTTAGTGAAGATATCAGCCCATTGATGGTCTGTATCTATAAATTTTAAATTCAAAATTCCTTTCTGAATGTAGTCCCTAATGAAGTGATGTTTTATTTCTATATGCTTAGATCTAGAATGTAAAATAGGATTCTTACTTAAGCAAATAGCAGAAGTATTATCACAGAGTATAGGAATGTTACTCTCAAAAATTTGGAAGTCTTCAAGCTGACTTTTCATCCAGAGCATTTGTGTGCTACATCCTGCTGCTGCTATGTACTCAGCTTCTGCTGTTGATAGCGCAATTGTTGATTGCCTTTTGCTGGACCAAGAGATCAGATTTTCTCCCAGAAACTGGCAGCTTCCAGAAGTACTTTTACGCTCCACTCTATCTCCAGCAAAGTCAGCATCACAGTAGCCTACTAAACTGTAATCACTAGATTTTCTATAAAACAAACCCAGATTAGTAGTACCTTTCAGATACTTGAAAATTCGCTTAATAGCTGTTAAGTGAGATTCTCTAGGATCTGATTGGAATCTAGCACAAATACAAACGCTGAATAATATATCAGGTCTTGAAGCAGTCAGATAGAGGAGAGAACCAATCATACCTCTGTAGACTTTCTGTTCTACATTTTTGCTTACCTCTTCTCTTTCCAGAATGCACGTGGGATGCATTGGAATCTTTGATGGCTTACATTCTGAGAGATCAAATTTCTTCAGAAGATCTCTGATGTATTTGCTCTGATGAATGTAAGTTCCCTCTGGAGTTTGATTGATCTGAATTCCTAGAAAGAATTCCAGTTCCCCCATGAGGCTCATCTCAAATTCTGCCTGCATACACTTAGCAAATTTTCTTCCAAGAGAAGGATTAGTAGAACCAAAAATAATATCATCAACATAAATTTGACAGACTAAGATGTCATTCTTAACTGATTTACAGAATAAGGTAGTGTCCACCTTCCCTCCGGTGAATTCATTTTCTAACAGAAAGTTACTTAGCCTTTCATACCAAGCTCTGGGAGCTTGTTTCAGACCATATAGTGACTTCTTTAGTTTGAAAACATGTTCTGGATGTTTTGTATTTTCAAAACCAGGGGGTTGGTGCACATAGACCTCTTCTTCTATATAACCGTTTAAGAATGCACTCTTGACATCCATCTGATACAGAGTGATGCCTCTATTAACAGCAAATGAAATTAAAAGTCTGATAGATTCTAACCTGGCGACTGGAGCAAAGGTTTCTGTATAGTCTATCCCCTCTTGCTGACTATAACCTTGTGCAACCAGTCGTGCCTTGTTTCTGATGAATTCACCTTGTTCATTTAGCTTGTTTCTGAACACCCATCTTGTTCCAATGACGTTGAATCCTTTAGGTCTGGGAACGAGATCCCATACGTCATTTCTGGTGAATTGATTCAGCTCTTCTTGCATTGCCAGAATCCAGTCATTATCCAGAAGTGCTTCATCAATAGAAGAAGGTTCAATCAGAGACACAAGTCCCATGAGAGTTTCTTCAGAGTTTCTGAAGCTTGCTCTTGTTCTGATTGTATCTTCTTTTCTTCCTAAGATAGTTTCTTCTGGGTGATCCAAGCTGCTTCTGGGTAATCTCTTCTGAGGTTGATCAGCAGCTGTTGTAGGATTGCTAGCAGTGCTCCTTCCAGATGTTGAAGGAGTGTCTGTGTTGAGAGCTTCTGATGACTTGTCTTCAGAAC
The DNA here is from genome assembly GCA_948472305.1 of Vicia faba. Lineage (NCBI taxonomy): Eukaryota > Viridiplantae > Streptophyta > Magnoliopsida > Fabales > Fabaceae > Vicia > Vicia faba. The sequence continues at coordinate 1,187,685,365 of OX451740.1, read as the reverse complement.
CTGTAAATTCAATTTCCATACCTGCAAAAACTTCATTCTACTTTGACTTTTCAGAGTCAAGCTTATCATCAAAACGAACACTGATTGATTCTTCCACAATCTGTGTTTCTGTATTGTATACTTTGTACCCTCTTGAGCGTTCAGAGTATCCTAACATAATACACTTCTATGCTTTAGAGTCAAACTTGTTCAAATAATTCTTTGTATTTAACATAAAGCAAGTACATCCAAATGGATGAAAATATGAAATGTTGGGCTTTCTGTTCTTCCATAATTCATATGGAGTCTTTTCCAGAATAGGTCTTATTGAGATTCTATTCTGAATGTAGCACGTTGTGTTTATTGCCTCTACCCAGAAGATCTTAGCAACGTTTGTCTCAATGATCATGGTTCTGGCCATTTCATGCAATGTTCTGTTCTTTCGTTCTACAACTCCATTTTGTTGGGGAGTTCTAGGACAAGAGAAATCATGCAGAATGCCTCTGTCATTAAAGAATGACTCAAAATCTTTGTTTTCAAATTTTCCACCATGATCACTTCTGACTTTAACGATTCTAAGATCCTTTTCATTCTGAACTTGGTTACAGAAGGTAACAAACACAGAGTGTGACTCGTCCTTGTGTCTTAAGAACTTTACCCATGTCCATCTGCTATAGTCATCTACGATTACTAACCCATACTTCTTGCCACTGACTGAAGCAATTTTAACTGGTCCAAATAAGTCAATGTGCAGAAGTTCTAATGGCTTAGAGGTAGAAACAACATTTTTAGATTTAAAAGAAGGTTTTGCAAACTTGCCTTTCTGACATGCTTCACACAGAGCATCTGAATTGAACTTCAAATTAGGAAGTCCTCTGACCAGATTGAGTTTGTTAATCTGAGATATTCTTCTCATACTAACATGCCCCAATCTTCTGTGCCAGATCCACTGCTCGTTGTTAACAGACAGAAGGCACTTTACATTCTGACTTTTTAGTTCAGAAAGTTTGATTTTGTAAATGTTGTTTTTCCTCTTACCATTAAACAGGATAGTCCCATCTTTCTGACTAACAGCTTTACATGATTTTTGATTAAAGATTATATCATAACCGTTATCACTTAATTGACTTATGGATAACAGATTATGCATTAATCCATCTACTAGCAGAACATTATTAATAGAGGGAAGATTTCCATTACCTACAGTTCCAGAGCCAATTATCTTTCCCCTCTGATTGCCTCCAAAGCCAACGTGGCCTCCAGGCTTAAGTTCCATGCTTTGGAACATATGCCTTCTTCCCGTCATGTGTCGCGAGCAGCTAGAGTCCAGGTACCATGACTGGTGTTTCTGACTTGCTGCTAAAGATATCTGCAACATGTATTATTTTATCCTTAGGTACCCAGATTTTCTTGGGTCCTGATTTGTTAGTTTTACCAAAACTCTGGTTGAATTTTGGTTTCACAGAGTGCTTACTGCTAGTGTATTTAATATCATGTGTGTGACCATACACAAAATGTGAATTTAGAGGAGTGTGTTTAATGGTTAAGTCCATGACATTATTTGGTGTAGGAACCTTACCTTGGTATCCTATTCCTTTCCTGCCGTTTCTGCTAACTCCATAGATCATTGAAGCCATTTTGCTTCTATATATGCTTTTAGCAAGGAACTTCTGGAAACTGTGATCATACTCCTTGATGATCTCATCAGCGTTGCTGGGAGTTTTAGAAATTGGTTCCTTCTGAGAGTTTTGTAAAGTGTTTTCTAATTTTGAAATCTTATTTCTCAGCTCAGAATTCTCCAATTTGAGACTCTCAGTCTTATTAGAGTCAGATTCAAGATTCCTTTTCAGGTCTCTGAATTTAACTCTAATTTGCTGATACCTTTCCAGAATCTCATTAAGGCTTTCAGCAAGTTCAGCCTTGGTAAAATTAACAGCAAAGTTAGGAAATACCTCTTCAGTATCTGATTCTGAGTCTGATTCAGAAGCTTCACTATCTTCTGAGATGTTAGCCATGAGAGCTATGTTTGCCCTCTCATCATCTGATTCTGAGTCAGCTTCAGACGAGTCAGAGTCATCCCATGTAGCCATGAGACTTTTCTTCTTTTCTCTTCCAAACTTCTTTTTGGGCTTTTCCCTCTGAAGCTTTGGGCAGTCACTCTTGTAGTGTCCTTGCTCATTGCACTCATAGCAGATGATGTCCTTGGTGTTTGGCTTTTTGCTACTAGAGGAGCCTTCAGATCTTCTGTATCCAGAGGAAGAATCTGTCCTTCTGTATCTGGAAGAGGACTCGTTCTGATCAGATCTTCTGGGATTCCTGAACTTCCTTTGTCTTTGCTTCCACAGTTGATTTACTCTTCTGGAGAGGAGGGAGAGTTCGTCTTCTTCTGATGAGGATCCATCAGATGTTTCTTCAACTGCCTGCAAAACTTTAGACTCAGATTTTTTGTTAGATTTTAATGCTAAAGGCTTACCTTGCTTCTGAGGCTCGTCAGGTTCTAGCTCTATCTCATGACTTCTGAGGGAGCTGATAAGTTCCTCCAGAGTGATTTTGTGGAGATCTTTTGCTAGCTTCACAGCTGTAACCATTGGTCTCCACTGCTTGGGTAAACTTCTGATGATTTTCTTGACATGGTCAGCAGTAGAGTATCCTTTGTCCAGAACCTTGAGACCAGCTACCAAAATCTGGAATCTTGAGAACATTGTTTCAATGGATTCAGATTCTTCCATTTTGAACGCCTCATACTTCTGAATGAGCGCCAGAGCTTTAGTTTCTTTGACTTGAACGTTGCCCTCATGCGTCATTCTGAGAGAGTCAAAAATGTTCTTTGCTGTGTCTCTGTTGGAGATCTTTTCATATTCAGTATAGGAGATGGCGCTGAGGAGGATGGTTCTGGCCTTGTGGTGATTCTTGAAGTCACGCTTTTGTTGGTCAGACATTGTTTTTCTATCAATCTTCTGACCGCTTGCATTCACAGGGTGCGTGTATCCATCTGTCACCATATCCCACAGATCAGCATCATGTGCCAGAAAGAAGCTTTCAATTATGTCTTTCCAGTAATCAAAGTTATCTCCATCAAAGACTGGAGGTTTGCCGCTGAATCTGTCTCTGTCCTCATGGTTGTCATTGCTGGTGTGAGAATAGTTTCCTGCCATTGTGTTTTTCTAACGCTGGATCTTGTACTGACACGGTTAAGTGTTTTAGCTCAGAACCAGGCGCTCTGATGCCAATTGAAGAAGTGAAAAACACAAGAAGGGGGGTTGAATTGTAAAACTGAAAATCAATGCAATGAACAAGATATTTTTATCCTGGTTCGTTTGATCTTAAACTACTCCAGTCCACCCGTCAAGGTGATTTCGCCTCTCTCCAACAAGGTCTTAATCCACTATATTCAACTGAATATTACAGACTGCTTTAACAACTGCTAAAGCCTTCTTGATGCAAATCACAACCCGGTTTGTCAAGGAAACACTTTCTTACAAAGAGGATAAATCTAGGTGTGAATGTTTTCTACAAAAATGTATCACAACTGTGATGTATACACAACTTAAGCTTTATGAAACTAGATTGCTAAACAATGATTGAATAAGGGAATGAAGTGATTAGCAAACTGAGCGAGGAAGATTATGATTAGCTTTTAGGCGTGTAAAAAGTTGGAGAGCATTAGCCAATTCAATCTTCATTTTCTTATTTATATAGCACTGAGATGTTGAACGTTGGAGCAATATTCTTGATTCAATGCTAATAACAAACTTTCCTTATTTAGAAGATCTTGTCTGGAATGAGGCCGTTGGTATTAATTTGCTTTCAATGCACAGTACCGTTGCTTACTTAATGCATGTTCTGGCTTGGCTCATTCTGACTCTGCTTAGCTGCTGAAAAACTGTTGTTTTATTTATCAGAGTGTTGAGCGCAGTTCTGTTCATCAAGCTTCAACATACACGTGAGTTGATCTTCTGATTCTGGTATTCTGATATAGCAACTTCTGATGCTGATGTCAAGAACCAAATTTCTGATGCTGATTAGGTGTGATCTTGCTTATACCTATCAGAGTATCTGCAAATCAGAACGTAATAATTTAGGCAGCAAATAGTTCATACATGAATCATATAAATAATATATCATTTCATTTTGTTATCATCAAAAATAAAACATAGGGAAGTAGATTCAAACTTTGTTCTAACAAAATCTTCTTTAGTTGGAAGTTGATGTACCACAATATCAGTGTCTAAAACAGACATGTCTTCATATGACTAGGCGAAAATCTCAACATAGTCGTGCAACATCTGTATCAACCGCTGTTTGACATTAATCTCCAGATTTGCACCGATCTTGACTTATTTTTTGTCTACTTTTGTGCCCAAGTTTATCATCTCAAATGGCTCTTCATGGGGCTGTATAGCCCTCTCTTCCTGCTATAACAACCTAGCAAGTTCTCCTGACACCTCGCAATCTTCCTCACCTTCGTCCTCGGCTTGGTTGATCAGATTTTCGAAGTTATAACTAGAAATAGCAGAACTGTTATCAATGGGATCCAGAGTGGATATGGATCTGCAGTTTGATATGTAAGTGTGTGTAAGAGCATAGTTGTATTGATAAAGTAAAAGGCATAAAAGAAAAATAGAGAGCACAAAATTTGTATGCAAGAAACATCCAATGTTCTATTGATGACATATGAAAATGACATATAACAACCCTCACAAATAAACCATCGTGCCTCGGGTAAGACACAAGGCCATAGAGTTTATATTGTTCATTACAAATTCGAAAAACAAGTAAGACAATTACTGCTGAATAAAAGAAATTGGCACAAAATCACTGTCCATCCAGTTATTAGGTCCATCGTTGGTAGTAGGGTAGATCCAGCTGTCAATATAAGAATCCTCATCATTGTCTTCTATAGAATTAACCCCACAATTGCGAATGCGTAGGGGAGGTCTTCTAGCCCGAACACGTCGAACTGCCCTTTGATCTCCTGAAGTAAATCCCAAACCAAATTTATCAGTTTTATAAGGAAAATCAGGGAGCCGTCCCCAAATGGTACATCCACCTTCTTCAACTACCGCTTTGGCGTCCTTGAGAGAAGCCATCTTCAAAGGAGATTTGGTGATCTTCGACGCACTAGTGATGGTCTCGGTTGATTCCATAATCCGGGGAACCTCTTCAAAGTTTTGACAAGGGGTCTCTATGAATTCCCCGTCCATCTCCACATACCTGAAATAGTTCAGGTGGCTTACCATATACTCCTATTCACCATGTACGGTGACAATCTTTCCTTTCACTAGATACTTCAGCATTTGGTGCAGCATAGAAGTAACGACCCCAGCTTCATGGATCCAAGGACGACCCAACAAACAAAAGTATGATGGCCTGATATCCATCACATAGAAGGTGGATTCAAAGGTCTGGGAACCCACTTTGACAGGGATGTCCACCTCCCCGTGCACCATTTTCTTTGACCCGTCAAAAGCCCTCACCAAAATGTTACTGGGCTTTAAGATCAAGCCTTCACAATCTAGCCGATCAAGAGCCTTCTTAGGTAGAACGTTCAGTGACAATCCAATGTCCACCAGCACATGAGCCATAATAGTGTCCCTGCATTCGATTGAGACATGCAGAGCATCATTATGCTTTCTCCCCTTTGGTGTCAAATCGACATCTGAAAAACCCAACCCTTTGTCAGTAGTCAAACTGGACACACAATCCTTAAATTGGTCGGCAGAGGTGTCTTGCGGCACATGCACAGTCTTGAGAAATGCAATCAAAGCCGTTGCATGGGCCTCAGAACATAACAGCAGAGACAACTTTGATTTCTTCGAAGGGATCTTCCCCAGCTGCTCGACCATATCGTAGTCGCTCTTCTTGATTATTTTTAAAATTTGCTCCATTTCTTGCTTAGAGGATTCCAAAACAACTTTTCTAGGTGTCTCCGTCCGGGAAGGCTCGCCTATAGCTTCTTTGCCCCGAGTCCCAGATGACTCATTAGAAGGGGTAACAACTGGAGTAAGGATGGGAGTAGTAGCAGAAGTACTAGTAGGAACAACAGATGGAATAACAAAAGGCTTAGCAACAGTCTTCAGGGAGATCTCGGGAGAGAAAACCCTTCCATTACGGGTAACTTTGCTGGTCCCAAAAATGTTACTGACTTCGGGATCAGGCTCTTCAGTCTTCAAATCCTATTTGACGCCATGATAGTAAACGTCGACACCATAATTCCAAGGGACAGCTTTGTCCGAGGAGTACGGTACAGGACCAGAAAAAGTGATTATCAACGGAGCGATTCTCGGAGCAGGTGCAATTCTAACGGGTCTTTTAGAGGAGACCTTGGAAGGATTGGCGGAAATGGTTATGATATCAACATCTTCATGAGGAATAGTCGGAATCAGAGTCTTTTCTAACAAAATCTCTCCTCTATCCATCAGGTGTTGAACACCTGCTTTCAGCAAATAACAACCAGAGGGTAGAGATAAACACATGTGGCAACCTTCACCACAACCCGAAAATAAACCGGCTAGCAACAAATTCTTCTTGACAGTCATGAGAGGAGTGGAAACTTCATCAATAGAGGTAACAAACAGATCAGTATCAACGACATTAACTCTACGGTTGTGCTAGGGCATGGGAGCAGTTATGCCATTAGGCTTCTCCGGAGCATCAAACTCCATTTCCTTGCCTTCGATCAGATCCTGTATCTTATTTCTCAGAGCCCAACAGTCATTTGTATCGTGGCCTGGACTCTCAAAATGGTAAGCACATCGAGCGTTTGGATTATAACAAGGAGAAGAGGTGTTTGGATTCTTGGGAGCCTCCTTTAAAGGTTTCCAAGTTTGATCTTAATAGGTGGGGTAAAACCTCAGTCAATGTCATATTAATCTGGGTGAACTGCCTTTGTGGTCTTTCTTCCCTTTGTTGATTGTTTTGTTGTTGAGTAGCCGCGGGCCTAGGTATCATCACAACCCCTACCGTTGGACGGCGCTCAATTCTACTCTGACCTCTTGAGTTATAAATGGCACTGACCTCCTTCTTACCCATGAATGGCTTCTTCACTGCACTTGACGAGGTATCTTTCTGGATTTTTCCACTCCAGATCCCAGTTTCTACGCTTTCTCCAGTCAATATCATCTCGGTGAAACCAATTGAGGAGCTACCAATCAAGTGATTGAAGAACGGACCAGATAGCATACCAAGAAACATGCCAACCAACTCCCTATCATACAAAGGGGGTTGGACTCTCCCTTCCAGATCTCTACACTTCTGCGCATAGTCCTTGAAAACTTCGCTTACACCCATGGACATACTCTGGAGTTGAGTATAGGTAGGAGCAAGGTCAGCGTTATATTGATACTGCTTGTAAAAAGAAGCAGCAAGATCTTCCCAGTTGTGGACATTGGTTCCCTCCAGTTGATAGAACCACTAAAGTTGAGTCCCAAACAGTCTGTCCTGAAAGAAATGGACCCACAAGTTCCTATTAGCAGTGTGAGGCTGAATCTTCATCACATAGGAACGAGGATGAAGCTTGGGACAAGACACCCCATTATACTTTGGAAATACCAGAGCCTTGAACTTCTGTGGGATGACTATCCCAGATACCAAACCTAGCTCTTCAAAATCCAGCGCTGGTATTCGTTGGATCTCCATTGCGCTCAGACGATCCTCTAACTGTTTGTATCTATCCTCAACAGGAGGATATTATTCCTCATTGTAATCTGTGTCATTATCAGAAACCTCAGGGCTAGGGTCCTCCTCCCTTGTCTCTCCCCCTTGATTCTCCCCTTCTTTGGACGAGGAGGTCAGATCAACTGGTTGCTTCAACGGTCCCTTGAATCTTCTACCCAAATTAAGGACACCAGCGGTTTTCTTCTATTTCTTCTCTTTCAGGATAAGGGCCTTCAGATCTTCCTGCCCTTTAGCCAAAGCTACAAACATTTCTTGAAATTGGGCATTTTGTGCCTGGAGATCCTTGATGCTTTTTTCAGAAGACATTATTGCTGAAATAAACAGCGTAGAAGATGAGAAACCTGTTATTATACTTGTTTATGCATTGATATGTATGGCATGTGTATGCAATGATTTCCAGGACTTTGGGAAATTTAAATTTGCGAACCAAAATGAAACAAAGATTTTATTAGTAGAATTCAAAATACAATTGCCTCTTAGGCGTTACAATTGAAAATTCTAAAAACTAAAAGAAATCAAGTTTCCCATGGATGCTTCCTCTTTGTGCCGAGATAGACATTAAGGCTTCTTTCCTCATGAAGCTGCTTTGTGAGCTCTAAAAATATCTTCTCCTGGGCATAGAACTGGTCCCTATAAGTATCACACTCCTTCTTCAAATGAATCCAGGACCTCTATAGTTATTCAAGATCGGTGGGTATATCAGGATGAAGAACCGTGTAGGGAATATCCCCTTCAGTAATGGGCTCCACAATTACTGGTAAGACGGATACGTAGGGCATCATAAGTTTCTGAGCACGAGCTCGTACCCATTGGAGATAAGGTTCCATAGGAATGGAAGCCTTCGTCCCCAAAGTCTTGATGCCATATCTGTTTAACATGCCCCAAGCTCGTATGAACCTCTGGTGATACCCTTGAACGTCAACCTCATAGTTAAACACAATGCCTTGGATAAGCATCTCATGAGGACCATCCCTTCGAGCGTAACCAAATTGTCGCAGAGCCAAACAAGGATTGTAAGTTATGCCTCCCTTAATGCCAAGTAGTGGGTCAATAATAGAAATATCTCCCATAGATCGGGAATACCAGAGAATATCCGCGTGAGAAAGTGACATTATCCTTTGTGACCAACCTAAACCTTCTTCATTCTTCAGCACTGACTTAGGGAGGTGAGAAATAAACCACCTCGACAGTAATGGCATGCAGCACAAAAGAACCCCTCTTCTCTTCATAGTACGAGTGTGGAGGGCATGCAAGATATCTTCGAGTAAAGTAGGTACCGGGTTGCGAGAGATGAAGATCTTGATAATATTCACATCTATGAGTAAGTCTGGATTAGGGAACAATACTAACCCATAAATTGGAAGAGCCAAAACCCCCTCAAAATCCTGAAAATCCAAAACATTTGGGCCTTCTCTATTAGGAACTTGGCTAGAAAACCCTTGACTTCGATTCTTGTTTCCCAATTGGATACCACATCGGCCCATTTAAGATGCAGAGCTGAGGTAATGACTTCAGGCTTAGGAAGCTCTTCTAAACCTATGAAAGGCATCTGGTCAAGAATAGGTAGATCCAATAACTGAGAGAATTCTTCCATGGTAGGCACCAACTGATAGTCTGGAAAAGTGAAGCAGTGGTGCTTGGGATCAAAGAACTGAAAGAGTACACCCATCATCTTTTCACCAAAGCTTAATGTAACCAGGTTGAGAAGTCGACCATGTCTCTTAGTGAACGAAGAAGTTTCAGGAACCCTTGATACTAGCTCCTTGAGTTGGAGAGGTATTCTCACAAAGCTGATTCAGATAGTGTTTCTACGAGCGGAAGCCATGATCTACAAAACAGAACAAATATAAATTCTGTCGGTCCTTGAAATGGTTAGTGTGATACGGTGGGAGAACTGACTTGAAGGTTTTGCGTTTGATTTCAAATGTTGCGGTTAGCAAGAGTCACCACCGAATTTTCTTTTATCCAAAAGGAAAGGTGAAAAAGCACAGGAAAGACCTTTGAGATTGTTTCTTGAGTTCGGGGGGTAGATTATGAAAAGGGAAGGTATTAGCACCCTTTTCATCCATGGTTTTCCATGGGCTCTTAGTTACTTGCTAAATCACTTTCTTGTTGTTTGAAATTATGCTTTGTGTGGTTTTTGAAAGTATCTTTGTAAAAGAGGCCATTGTTTAGGCAATCTTTGTAATGATTCTCGTTCGTAAGAATGTATACAAAGATGTTTGTCTTTTTGAAAAATGTTTTCAATGTTTGCAAGATGTTTGGAAATGTGTGTGTTTGTTTTGAAAATAGCAAGGATGTTTTGTTGGAAATGGAGCAAGTAATTAGGAGCAATCTACCTACTCAAATGTCTTTCTTGTTTATTTACTTTTCCTTTAACATTGTTGTCTTACCATTGATTTGGTAAGCAACCCTATCTTTGGATGTAAACGGGACGGGCGTGGGTCATCCTATAGCCATGGTTAGCAATGTTGCAAAGTATCTTAGCATTTTTGAGGGACTAAGATCATTTTTGTAAGGCAACTTTGAATAGCGTCATCGAGGGACTATGATCTTGTTTTTGTTTGTTTTGCTAAGATACCTTACATGTGTAATATGGCCATTTTTGTATAAGGAAACCAAGTGGAGTAACCGTAGGGGTGCTTGTATGCAAGTGTGTCATTTTCATGCTTGATTTTGTCTTGAATTAGGGTTTTCTATTTGATTGGTTTTATCTTGCCATAAAAACCCTAATTACTAGCATATTATATAAAACGATAAATTTCGAAATTTAAAGATTACTACGCTATTACAACACTTTGTGGGAGGGAATCTATTACAAACAAATTGAATTTGTACAAATAATGGAATAAATAATGTACAAGATAATTTAAATATGCAAAGATATGTAAATGCAAAAGAAGATTATGTTTGTTTTTTATGTGAAAAAGATTTAACCTAAACCTAATGAATAAATCAAGATTAAACTCAAATTAATTAGGAAAGGAAATTATTTTTAGAAAGGATTTTGATTAAACCCTAATTCTATTTTATTAAAAGGGAATAAATTTCTTTGAGAAAAAGTAAGTATTTTTACATTTTTTTGTCTTGAAAAATAATATATGGTATTTATGAGATATTTTGGTCTTTTTGTATTAAAATAATATGTTTAATAAATATATATAAAAAAATATGTATATCAAACTAATTATAATTTAATTTACAAGTTTATTAAAAAAGATAGTATATAACTTAAATAAATAAAAAATATTTTTTATGAGAAAATAAAATAAAACAAAATTTAATATTTATCATTTTTATATTTTTTATTATTAAGAAAATATTATTAGGAAAATAAAATGAAAACAAAATAAATAAATAAATGATAATGGGCCAGGGGTGCTGCAAGCAAATGGGAGGCAGGAGGTTAGCAAAAAAACATAAGGCCCAAAGTCTGAAGTCCACGCTGCAAAAACAACAAAAAAAGGTGGAAAAAATATGGAAAATTGCAAAAGGTAGGCGCCAAGGCTCGAACCCATGACCTATGGCATTTTTGCGCACTGCCTTACCACTGGGGTGGCTGTACATCCGTTTATAGAAACACAAAGATAAATATATATTAGAAAACGCCCCCTGAAGGCAACTTAATCTTTAACCTTGAGCCATGGCTGGACCACCTGTTTCTCTCTCATTTCTCCATAAAAATGGAAAGTCCAAACATGAAAATTATAGTGTTTATTCCCACGATTTCAACCATATAATTCATGTAAACTAAAAGTGAAAGATCAAAGCTAATTTTACTGGCCCTAATTTGAAACCTAATTTTTACAGAAATTTCAAATCCAAAATTCTCTATACACAATGAATATAAATGAAATCTATGAACACGGTTGGCTTTAGTGCAAGGATATCTACATTTTGTTTTCACAAATCAAGACCAAAGGATGCTTGTATGAAGAGATAGAAGTTTGAGTTTTTACCTCTTTCAGTTGAGATCGTGAATGAAGTTTGAGCATGTTTTGAGAAGGCCTGAGGATCTGTTTAGCTTTCCTGGACCTCCCTGAGTGTGTTCCAATCCTTACTTTGCCTTGAAAGTTCCTGAATCTCCCTACTCAAGTCAACCTGCAACCTGAAAATGTAAAACTGGAAGATGGAGAAGGAGGAGTTACAATGATGGAACAAGGGTCTAGAACACTTAGATATGATGTATGTTAAGTGTTTAGGTGGTTAAAACTCAAAACACACGAGTGGTTTTTGAGTATGCTATGAAAGGTGCAAAACTGCAAGTTATGGCAGATTTTTAGTGATAGAGTATTTGGGAGAGTTTGAGTCTTAGCAATCGTGTCTTAGGTTGTAATGCCTTTGTGTATAAGTATAGAAAAGTTTTTAATCAACTCCACACCAGGTTTCTGAGTTATAGCCTTTTGACTCTATAACTTGCTTTTGAAGCAAAGTGAGGAGACAAGTCCGTAAGTGTTTGTACAAGCCTGATCTGACTTGGTATAGGATTTAGACACATTACTTTTGGTTTATAGGGTTTGTGTGTGCAGAAAGAACAAGTGCAAAGCTCAAGGAGTTGACAATTGCAAAAGTCGTGCTTTATCAAAATGGAAATGACAACTTTGTGCCATAAATGGAATTGTAGCTTGGACAAAGGCTCTAATGCTTGGATTAAAGCTCTATCAGCTGTGTAAACATTTAATTATGGAGTGAGAAACAAGTTTGAGGCCTTCATAGCAAAGATTATGCAGCCTAGGCTTGAATTTGAATTTTGGTTCATCATGAAATGGCTTGAAATCAAAGTGAGAAATTGCCAACTTCATCTCTTAGATTCTCCCTACTCAAGAATGATCTGAAGGAGTTCTTGGACATTTTTGAAATCTTGCAATGTGCTCTACAAATAATATTTGAATTGCTTTCAAATATTACCTTTGCAACTATGTGAAAAAATGTCATGAAGTTAGGTCAAAAAACTGCCTAACTAGGGCAAAATTTCACTAAGTTATTTTATTTCATGAACATGTATTCACAAAATTATATCTTGAGATACAAGAATCTTTAGGAGAAATTGTGTGAAGCAAAGTTGTAGATTTCATGGATATCTACAACTTTCATGTTGGGAACTTCCTTTGAATAATCTTGTATCAATGTGAAAATTTGGCTTAAAGTTGAGAAAAAACAAGAAATTTTCTATACTTAGAAAATTTTCTAAGTTAAAAATTTCAACTTTTCAAAACCAAAACTTAAACCCCTGCTTTCTTGATGAACAAGTTTCACATTTTGACAAGTTTTGATGAATTATGATCTTTGGCACTTGATGTTGACCAAAAAGTCAAAGTTTGACTTTTCAATGTACAATTGACTTTTGATCAGTTGACTGAAAAATTCATATATAAATCCAATGGATTTGTAATGTTTTGAATCATGCTACTATGTCCAAATGATGCAATTGAGCTCTTGAAATTATACTTTAAAATAATTGATCATTTGTTAGGTCAAAAATAAAAAATTGGCCCTTCTTAGTCAAAACCCTAATTTTGACCATTTTTCCCTTTTGATGATTTGATCAAATTTCTTGAGGAATTGTGGTCCAAATTTGATCAAATGATACATATGGGTCTAAGGTGTTGATTTGGATCAAAAATTATGAATTTTGGCTGTAAATTGGCCATGGTTGACTTTTTCCCCAATACAGTTGATTTTTAGGTCAGCTGTCTAATTGATTGATCAAAAATTTGATTCAAGGCTTGAAACTTGGCATGAGTAATATTGGGGGTCTATAATGATCATTGACAGTCATATGAAGCATTGATAGTCTAAAAATCCTTGTGCAAACTCAAACTCTAATTTTGGTTATCAGTTCGTGAGGAGTTGTCTTGAGCTAGTCAAACCCTAATGCAGTCTTGAGTCAAAGAGATCTTATGAGGAAATTCTTGATAAGTGAGAGGGAAAATTTTGGGGTACAACAACTTCCCCTGTTCAATCTTCTTAAACCTGAAGAGTTAGACTGGCGATTTTTTCCATTTGTAACTCGAAGGAGGAAGATGATTGGACACTAGAGTGCCCAAAAATTTACACTCGATGATGCGATGATAGAAGGAATGGGCTTAAAGATGCCATCTAAAAGTGATTGTTGAATTGTAATTTGTAAGCTGAAAGAATGAGTATCAGAACGACGTCTGTGTCTGGAGCGTATCTGAACTGTATCTGAAAACCTTGTTTAAATGAACATCAGAATGGCATCTGTGTTTGGAGCGTATTTGTATTGTATTTGAAAGTTGAATCATAATGAGTATCAAAATGGAATCCATGTATGGAGCGTATCTGTACTGTATCTGGAAGAGGCTTTGATTAAGTATCAGAATGGAATCCGCAACTGGAGTGTATTCGTACTGCACTTGAAAGTTGAATCAGAATGGCGTCCGTGTCTGGAGCGTATCTGTACTGTATCTGAAGTCTGAATCTGAAAGAGTATCAGAATAGCATCCGCGTCTGGAGCGTATCTGTACTGTATATGAGAGTTGTGTCTGAATGATTGTCAGGATGGCATCTGTATCTGATGCGTATCTGAACAGTATCTGAGAGTTGAATCTGAATGAATATCAGAATGGCATCCATGTCTGGAGCGTATCTGAACTCTTTCAAAAGTTCAAATCTGTATGAGTATCAGAATGACATCCGTATCTTGGAGCGTATCTTAACTGTATCGCTAGATTGAACATTGTTAATGGTAGCTGTTAATCTTATCCTGAAAAGGAAAAATGTTAGCTAAGATGCCAAGTCATGATACATGAAATGTATGCATAATGGGATTATGTTGTATGCATTCGTGCTTATCAATGTTTATGATATATGAATGCGATGTATGTGTATGTGAGCTAATTTGATGTGTTGCTGTTGGATTGGGGAAAATAAATCCCTGACTGTTGTTGAGGATATGTAAGTATAAGTCTTCATGTTGTGAAGTCTAAGTGTTTATGAATTTTTGTTTAGAGAAATAAACTCTGTTGTAAGGGAAATGCCATATACTGCTTGTAAAATCCTACTGGGGAATCCTGAGAAATTGACGATTTCTACTGGGGATCAATAATTTGAAATTTTGTTCCGCTGGGGATTTAAACGACGCACTGCAGGGGGTTACTTATGGAATATCCTAGAGACATTTCTCTATCCTTTCAACCTATCAGTAATTGTCTTTCCTATTTTGTTTCATTTGTAAACAATAATTATGTTCAAATGCATATGCTCAACAATGAATCATTGGACGTTTTTGTAAACAAAACACAAGTGTAAAGAAAAGACAAATAGTTTTTGCACTTTCAAAGGAATATTTTTGTATTGACTTTGAGTAAGTATTCTAGTACAAGGAGACAAACAATCTAGTAAGAGAATGCCATCGTAAAAAAAGAAAATTTTGATACAAAGAAAAGATAGCTATGTGTGACAATCCCATGGGGTTTCCATTCCGCTATAGCCTTCGTATATCTGAGTGTCTTGTCTATTTGTTGCCTTGTCCGAAGCTGATTGAATTGATCATAAACTCTGAGTTTGTCAGTGGAAGCTAAAGGTTGTCCGTAAAGTGATCCAATGGAACATAGTCTACGCTTTAATTCCCTAACTTTTGCCTGGACTGCCCTTTCGGGTTTTCAGTCCACTGGGAAACCCTTTTTTTGCCCAAGTCGCCCTTTCGGGTTTCCAACTTGCCAGGTGTACAATTTTTTTTTTTGTTTTATCCCTAATTTTTGCCGGAACCTTTTTGGTTCGCCGGGATGCCCTTGTTTTGCCTAGGTATGTCAACCTAGCGGGTCTCTTATGCGTAATATCTTTTGACTATGTCCGCGTTCGCAGGGTGTGGTAGGTCATCGCCATCCATGGTGGTCAAGATCATTGCCCCACCGAAGAATATGTTTTTGATCACAAATGGTCCTTCATAGGTAGGAGTCCATTTTCCCCTGGGATCACCTTGTGGAAAGATGATGCGTTTGATCACTAGATCTCCAACTTGATACAATTGGCGTCTGATCTTCTTGTTGAAAGCCTTGATCATCCGTTTTTGATACATTTGACCATGGAAAACAACAGTAAGTCTCTTCTCATCAATCAAGTTCAGTTGATCAAGCCGAGTCTGGATCCAATCGTCTTCGTTCAACCCTTCATCCTTTATAATCCTCAGAGATGGGATCTGAACCTCGATAGGCAAGACAACCTCCATGTTGTAAACCAAAGAATAGGGTGTTGCCCCGGTTGATGTACGAGCCGTGGTACGATATCCATGGAGAGTGAATGGTAACATCTCATGCCAGTCTTTGTATGTGACTGTCATTTTCTGTATGATCTTTTTAATGTTTTTATTTTCACCTTCTACAGCACCGTTCATCTTCGGCCGATAGGGAGAAGAATTGTGATGTTGAATCTTGAATTGCTCGCACAATGCGGTGATCATATTGTTAATGAGATTTGTTCCATTGTCAGCGATGATCCTTTCTAAGATACCGTATAAAAAATGAGATTTTGCTTGATGAAGCGGGAAACAACGTTCTTGGTGACAGAAGCGAAGGAAGCTGACTCCACCCATTTTGTAAAATAGTCAATGGCCACTAGGATGAAGCGGTGTCCATTGGAGGCTGTCGGCTTGATTTCCCCAATCATATCTATTCCCCACATAGCGAAGGGCCAAGGAGCCGTCAAGACATTCAGAGGAACCAGAGGTACGTGCACCTTATCTGCATAAATCTGGCACTTATAGAAGGTTCGAGAGTGTTGATAGCAATCTGCCTCCATGGTAGACCAGTAATAGCCTGCCCGTAGGATTTTCTTTGCCATCGTATGCCCACTGGAATGGGTGCCAAAAGTGCCTTCATGCAATTCAGCCATGATCCTTTCAGCTTCAATCTTATCTATGCACTGAAGCAACACAAATTCATGATTGCGTTTGTACAGGATTCCATTACTGAGGAGGAATTTAGAAGAGAATCTCCTTAAAAAATTCTTATCTTTGATTGAAGCTCTTTCTGGATATTCTTGAGCCTCAAGATTCCTCTTGACTTCGTGAAACCAAGGTTGGTCCACTACTTCTTCAGTATTAATCTCGTGATAGTGTGCTGGTTCATCCATTCGTTCAATGGTGATCTGGGGAGCCTTGTTATCCCAATTAAGTTTAAACATAGATGACATTGTTGCTAGAGCGTCTGCTAGCTAATTTTCTTCTCGCGAGAAATGCTCGAAGGTAATCTTCTCAAAATGTGGTAGCAATGTAAAACATATTCTTTGTAAGGGATAAGGTTAGGGTGTTAGGTGTCCCATTCCCCTTTGTTCTAATTGATGACCAAGGACGAGTCTCCGAATACATACAATGATTTGATCCCCAAGTCTATGGCAGCTCTGAGACCAAAGATGCACGCTTTGTATTCTGCCATGTTGTTTGTACAATTGAAGAAAAGTATGGCAGTAAAGGGAGTATGACACGCTTCTGGAGATATGAGTACAACACCGATACCATTGATGAGTGCATTAGATGCCCCATCAAAGAACATGGTCCATTGGGATCCTTGTTCAGGTCCGTCATATGGCCTGAATTCTTCACAAGTGTCTAATATCATGATGTCTTCATCCGGGAATTCAAACTTCATAAACTGGTAGTATTCTACAACTTGGTGAGCAAGGTGATCAGCTAGTACACTTCCCTTTATAGCTTTATGGGTAATATAATGTATGTCGTACTCTGTTAGGATCATCTGCCATCTCGCTATTCTCCCAGAAAGAGCAGGCTTCTCGAAGATGTACTTTATCAGATCCATTTTAGATATCAACAAGGTAGTATGAGTCAGCATATACTGTCTTAGCCGGCGAGCAGCCCATGCCAGAGCGCAGCAAGTTTTCTCGAGCAGTGAATATCGGGTTTCATAGTCGGTAAACTTTTTTCTCAGGTAGTAAATAGCGTGCTCTTTTCGGCCAGACTCGTCATGCTGCCCCAATACACACTCCATTGAATTTTCTAAAATAGTTAGATACATGATCAATAGTCTTCCCTCGAATGGTGGCATCAACATAGGAGGCTCTTACAAGTATTCTTTGATTTTGTTAAAAGAAACTTGGAATTCATCATTCCATTTGACTACTTGATATTTCTTCAATGTTTGAAGATTGGTTCACAAGTAGCTGTTAGGTGAGAAATGAATCTGGCGATATAGTTCAAATGTCCCAAGAATCCTCTGACTTCCTTCTCACTGAGAGGAGCATGGATCTCTTGTATTGATTTAACTTTGGCAGGATCGACCTTGATACCCTTGTTGCTGACGAAAAAGCCTAGGAGTTTACTAGACCGTACCCCAAATGTGCACTTGTTTGGATTCAACCTCAGCTTGTACATCTTCAGTCTCTCAAACCGTTTTTGTAAGTGATCAAGATGCTCTTCTTCTGTTTGAGATCTGGCTATCATGTCGTCCACGTAGACCTCTATTTCGTGATGTATCATGTCATGAAATAGAGCCACCATGGCATGCTGATAGGTTGCCCCAATGTTCTTTAGTACGAATGGCATCACCTTGTAGCAGAATGTGCCCCACTGTGTGACAAATGTTGTTTTCTCCATGTCCTCAGGTGCCATTTTGATCTGGTTGTAACCTAAGAATCTGTCCATGAAGGAAAATACTTTGTGTTATGCCGTATTGTCGACTAGGATATCAATGTGGGGGAGTGGAATGTCATCCTTAGGGCTTGCCCTATTCAAATCTCGGTACTCCACACACATTCGCACTTTGTCGTCCTATTTGGGCACGGGAACAACATTAGCAACCCATTGGGGGTAAGAGGTGACAACCAAGAATCCAGCGTTGAATTGCTTCATGACTTCTGCTTTAATATTTTCTGACATATCAGGCCTCATGCGACGAACCTTTTGTTTTACTGGCGGACAATCCTCTCTTGTAGGCAGATGATGTACCACAATATCTTCATCAAGTTCTGGCATGTCTTCATATGACTAGACAAAGACTTCAACATAATCATGCAACAACTAAATCAGACGCTTCTTGATACTGGGTTCCAGATTGGCACCTACCTTGACCTCCTTTTTGTCCTCTTTGGTACCTAGGTTGATTGTATCCACGAGTTCCTCGTGAGGCTGAATGGTTATCTCTTCTTGTTGTAGCAATCTGGCAAGTTCCCCTGGTACTTCACAATCTTCCTCACCTTCGTCTTTGGCTTGGTAGATCAGATTCTCAGAGTCACAAAAGGCCATAGCAGTATCGTTACCCATGGCATCCAGAATGGATGTTGTTGTACCCCAAAATTTGCCCTCCCATATTCTCCAAGAAATTGCCAAGCCAAATCACAAAATTCCCCAAGGGTTGTGCAGTGCAACTGTCTCCTATACAGTCAAAACTAGGGTTTGTGTTCTGATCAAGAGAATGAAGTTCTCAAAGGCCCAATCAAGTCTCATATGCCTACAAAGATGGTCAAGTATCCTCATATCAAGTTTCAAGGCATTCAGCTCAAAATTGCACAGTCAAAACCCTAAATTGCACTACAGTCAACTGTAGGGGCAAAATGGTCATTTGACAGTCAAAAGTTCAAATTTTTGGTCAACATATCATTTTGAAGCCACAAACATCATTGGATCAATGCTTGATCATGCTTCTCAAAATTTGGCTCAGAAATCATCAAAGATGCAAAAGTTACTATATTTGGACAGTTGAAAAAGTCAACTGAAATTGACCAGGGCATAACTTTCACATGGATTATCAGAAAAATTCCATCCAAAGCTCATTTTGAAGAGAAAGACATTTCCTACAATTCATCTTCATATTCCAAGTCCAAGAAATGCTCTCACAAAAAGTTATCAATTTCAACATTATAGGTCATTTTCAAAAGTCAACAAAAAGGGAGTTTAAGTCAAAGGCCATAACCTGAGATTGGTAAATCAAAATGACATGGGACCAAAGGCATTGGTTAGAGGACTCAAAGACCTTTCCAAAATGTCCAAGAACATGTGAAAAGCTTAAAAATTGAGCAAGTTATGCCTTGTGGAAGTTGGGAAATTTTTGGGAATTTTGAAAAGTCAACTTTGATTCAAATGACCTAAAATTGCTAATGGGCCCATTTTTCTTCCAAGATTCATCATTCTAAGCATGTGCACGACCATTTGGCCCAAAGGGAAGTATTTTCTCATTTTTTATTTATTTATTTGAATTTTTATTCATATTAATTCAATTAAATCAATTAAATATGTGGAAAATATCTAAATGAACCAAATGAATCTTTTTATACATGTTTTAGACTTGATATTTCGTGCTTAGCCAATTATGGAAGGATTTGGTTTGATTGAAACCTAATTGAACAAAAATGCACATGAAAAGATATGGAAAAGATCTTGGAAAATCAATTATCAAAAATCATTATTGCCATGGATTTTATTCAGTTTTGTTGCCCTAATACATTCACTACAAAGGCCTGAACCTAAACCTAATCCTTGGGGACTCCAAGCTGCGCAGAAAACCATTGAACAAACTTGGAATTTTTGGCAAAAAAGTGCAAAACTGAAAAGCACTCTAGAGGACGATTCAAAGCCTAATTCCTTTTCCAATAGCTTCCTTGTGTTCCTCTGAAGCTAGCTGAATCATTCTCCAGGTCCCATACTTAAAGAAACGCAAGGTTGCTATCAAAATTGGTAAAGGAAATTTCGAAACTGCTTCCCATTATCCATGCATCTTTAACATATTCTATTGCTATTTTTATACTCAGGGTGATGTTTGCAAACTAACTGCGTGGTTTAATTAAAGTTTCATGCCCTATAGGAGAATTCACCATTAGAGATGCTTAGGGTTCCGAAGTTTTCAAATTGGGCGTTTTCAATTCTTATAAAATTAAGACGTACCAATGCCATGAACGAAATCTACAGGTTGAGACGAAGAGGATAAGACGTTCGCGCTCAATTTATGAGCTTTCAGGACCTAATCGCTATTATGGAATTTGGCTTGTTTTGAGGGGGTTCAAAACCCCCGTTAACCTTTCTCTATTTTTCAGGCAAAAAGAAATCTTGAGGAAGACGATGAAGTGGCGTGCATTGGTTGGATAATTTGAATTTTTCGCGCTTTAAACCACTGATATATTATTTCATATTATATTATTCATTGTAAATTTATTTAACAAATGCGTGGTAGTGGTCCAGTGGCAATGAGGTATATTGGCAATCCATATGACCTGGGTTCGAGACCCAGGTCCTGACTTTCCTTCATATTTTTCTTCATAAAATGCTCCCATGCAGCTTCAGCGCAATGGTTCACCGTATGCCATTCTAATCCAAGCGTCCACGCGTCCTACCAATTCAGATCAAAGGCGTGGATGCAAAGAACATGCTATGCCCAGGTCAACACGTTAGCATACAAACTAGAAAAGTCAAATGGATCAAAAGGCTTGCTGGGCCAGGATCTCATATTTAACCTCACTTTGGGGCCTGAACCCCCCCTGGTTTGCTTTTCTTTTTATATTTTATTTTTTATTAATTATTGTGTTATTTATTCTTATTGTTTTAATTAATTAATTTTCTTTTTTTTTACAAATTATAAAATATACAAAAAATCAGAAGAGACCAAAAAAATAATAAATATTTTTATTGTAATTATTTTCTTGTAAATAAATTAACATGTAATCATTTAGTTTTAATTAGGATTTTTGCAATTTTAATTCTTTTCATATTAAATATAAAAAAGGTAGAATTAGGTTAATTGACAATTTTCATTCCTTTTAATTTTTTCCTTTTAATCATAATATTATTATTTATTTATTTTCTATAATTAAATTTTGCATGTAAATTAACTTAGATTTAAATTAGGTTAAAAACTCTAATATTTTCTTAAAAAACTTAAAAATAATTAGACTTAGGTTTAGCTTTTTATTTTACTTTTAATTAATTCTTTTTCTCTTAAATCATAAAAAACCTAAAATACCAAAAACATTTAATTTTAATTTCTTATTAATTTTAATTTTGCAAAAGGGTCCAACGCCCATGTTCGTAATTATTTAATTTCGCGCATTTATCTTATGTCGTCTATTATAATTATGTAATTCTCCCAAAGCGTTGTAACGATTTTATTTCTCGCACTTTTATTTCTTTTTTTTCTTTATTTTTCTGTCAAATCGGGTCCGGTTTAATTTTGGCGATGTGGACCCGCGCCTTTGTAATAGCCTTAGATTTATTTTCCCGCAAATATTAACTGTTAAATAAGCATGAAAGAATGTATGGCCTTAAAAATAAAATCAAGCGTAGATCACAACAATCATGACAAGACAAAAATATCTGAAAACGACACACAATTCGCACACACCACCCCTAGGGTACGCCTCACTGTTGCCTTTCGAAAGGTGATCGTCGAGTAGAGGACGTCTTAGTAAGTCCTCATGATCCGGGAACCTGGCATGAGGGTAGCTTCTAAGGTGTCTTCCCATTGCTCTGGTGATCACCATGTCCCTACAAAACTCGAATTGACCCGAACACCTCCAACGGTGGTGCTACCTACCTCTCAATGGTGGGATGGCACTACTTTTAAGGAATTTTTCTGTGCTTTTGTCCTTTCCATTTGGAGAAAATAAAAGACGGTGGCGACTCTTGCTTCCGCGACATTTCGCGAACCAGCGTTAAACAGTCAGTTCCAGATCCACCGATCACAGAACTGGCGACTCTGCTGGGGACACTTTTAAAGTGAGGTGTACCTTAGGGCTAGCTCATAACTATGTTTTCAATTGTTTTCCTTGTGTGCTTTAAATTATGGGCTGCTTGGGAGTTACGTAGATCCTAACCCGAATCTGGGGATACCCTGTTTAGGTAGCATAAGCTGTGAGGGACCTGTCCGGCGTATACCGACATGGGTGAAGCAGTGGCTACGTTGGTGTGGCGCCTTGGTCTGTACCGATATCCCTCGTGTTGAAACGGGGAGAATATGGGTCTTCCAAGGAGTCATTAAGCACCAACAGACCTTGGAACCTTAAATGACACAACTTGGCCATTAGAACAGTAGCAGTAAGCTACGCCCATTGAGGCTAAACTCTCGTGATGGTTCTGGCCGCAAGAAAAGATTGCGATGCTGGAGTTATGACCGATTGAGGGTAGTCAGTGATATTGGGATCCTCTAGAACCCGGTTACTTCTGATAGGACAGGTCTTAACCAACAAACTGAAAGAGGGTACTACCCAGACCTCATGCTGGCCTAAACCCTAAGGGCTCTTTTTGTGTGACTTGTGTGCCTTTGTACTTGACTATCTGCGTGCTTGTTACCTGACACTTGTTTCTTGCAGGTCTTGTTTATAGTCCTTAATTGGGACTCATGACAGGGTACTAAGTTTCTTGCAGGTCTTGTTTATAGTCCTTAACTAGGACTCATGACAGGGTTTACCAAATTACTTGCAGGTCTTGTTTATAGTCCTTAACTAGGACTCATGACAGGGTTTACCCAAATTTCTTGTAGGTTTTGTTTATAGTCCTTAATTGGGACTCATAACAGGGTTACTAAGTCTTGCAGGTTTTGTTTATAGTCCTTAATTGGGACTCATAACAAAGTATACTGAATTTCTTGCAGGGTTTGTTTATAGTCCTTAATTGGGACTCATAACATGGTTTACCTACATCACCCCATGCATAGCATGACATCATACCATTGCATACATCCTAACCCATTTCAAGGATCTCAAGGGCTTGTGATGCAGGTCATGATGAATCAAACATCTAGCAAGGGGCAAAGAGGATTTATTTTCCTCTAGCCAAGGCTGTCAGGGGCTATGACCCACTGGATATGGTGAGCCTTTGACCCTTGAAGAAGGGCTCTCTACAACAGGAAGTTCCTTCAATCAAGTTGCCAGTTTCCAACTCTAACAAGTTTCTCTGTTTACCCTGCGAGATCCTTGAAAACATTGCATGCATATCATACATATCATTGCATTACAGATACCCGTTCTTTGCAGGTCACTCACCCTTCTCGCTGTTTATTTCAGCAATGGCTTGCCCACAAGACAACCAGGACTTTCTTACTCAAGAGACTCGGTTCGGGGAAATCCTCCTGAATCTATCCAAGGGGCAAGAGGAGCTAAGGATACTTCTCACGGAGACCTTCGTCAGGGGCAATGCTGAGGATGGAAAGTTGGAACACCTACAAGCTGAGATGGATGCTATGAAAGCCCAGATGCTGGGACAGAGGAATGTCATTCAAGGCCTAGTTCAAAGACAAGAGGAGCTCTGGTTTCTCGTCAACCAACTGCTTCAGGGTAACCAACTGGGGCAAACATCTAAGGGTAAAAAGCCATTCATCATCCAATCATCCTCGAGACAGGAGGATAAAGGGAAAGCTCCTCAAATGACTCCAGTGCCACAAATTCAGTACCAACCTCGCAAAGTTCAGCCAGACAAGCCCAGGAGGCAATTCTCCCAGCTCAACATGTCGCTGTTTCAAGCTTTGCAACGCCTATTGAGGTTGAATCTGATCACATTAAGGGCTCATCCCCGGAACCCCAACACAGCATCTCCTGCCTATGATCCCAATAAGAGGTGTGCCTACCACTCTGCTAGCCCAGGACATGATACCAATGAATGTTGGGATCTGAGGAACAAAATCCAGGACCTGATCGATGAAGGGGCATTGGAGTTCACACAAGATGGACAGGCTGAATTCTTCTACCATTCCTCCAAGGCTCATCAGTTGAAGTGACAAGCTCCGAGACTAGGAAACTTTTGTTCATTTGAATATTCAAGTTGTGTTTTTCTTTTGACCGTTTAAACATTTATTCATGTTAAAACATTGTTATTCCATTAATGCATCGCTTATGTCTATTTTGAATCAATATATTCGCATTCACTATATGCAAATTGTTTTCATATTTTTTCTGATGACAACTCTCGTTAATTCTAAGCCTCTTGAGGGAGGATGACGAAAACGATACCATGATCTACAGTATGCTTTTGAACAGACCCCGCTGATGAGGTACAGGCATTGTTTCAATCCCTAAACACTGGAGTTATAAGGATGATAAACCCTCGTCAACCCATCTGAGCCAAAGAAGTAGGAGTTCTTATTTTCGAAAATTAAAACACTTTATTATAACCCGGGGCAGGGTAGTCTTCTCAGTTGATCCAAGTGCATAACGAATGGCACCAAAGAGGTCCTTAAATAAACAAAAGACAGTGATGGTTCAGAACAATCAAAAGGACAGGCAGTCATCATCAAAATTCATAAATGAAAAGCCCAAAGAGTCTAAACCTATAAAAGAGACTTACAAAACTGGGGCATCCCGCTGACTGTAACTCCAAAAGGAAACAGTTCAGGAAAAAAAAGAAAGGGATAACGAAATCAAAAAAGAAAGAGGTCCTACAAACCCTCAACAAAAACAAAAATGACTGCCTGTTCAGAATAAATCATCAATATCTGAACCATCATTGGAATATCAGAGCAAAGACTCAAACAAGATCTAACGTATGATCAACTGAGTTTAGGTTTGGAGAACATCACGAAGAGCGGGTGGGTACAAATAAAATTTGAGCCTTTATCCTTTGTTTCTTAAACCGTGAACCAGGCCACGTTATAACCCTTAAAAGTCCTAGCTGAAGCATGGGTTAGTTCGAAAGCGTACTGTGACGAAAGGTATCCTGACTCCTTAAGGCCTACAGTAAAATAACGAGTTGACATCATGTTTTACAAACATTCACGTGTTTTATGAAAAAGAATACATTTTCAAAATCTTCAAGACAGACATAAGCTTTGCATTTTTAACATAACTTTGTTTGCATATGACTTTTTGTTTGAACAGCATAGAAGTTCGCACGACGAATGCCTAATGAACAGAAGTATCTCCAATCAAGGGGCAGACATGATCAGGGTCTATTATCTGGGGCAATCCAATCAAGATTCGGAGAATCTCTCAAAGGCTAAATAGCCTGGGGCAAATCTCCGCTTGAGTCACTCGGGGTATTCCAACAATGAATCTTGCCTGATTAAACATCTTCGGTGGCATGACAAAACACTTCTAACAGGGGCAACTCCCTACATGCTGAGAACATGGACATAGTCGAAAAGATACTATGCAAAATCAAAGACCCGCTAGGTCGACGTACCTAGGCAAAAATAAGGGATGAAATAAAAAAAATCTGTACACCCGGCAAGTCGAAAACCTGGAAAGGCGGCTTGGGCAAAAATGGGTATCCCGGTGGACTGAAAACCCGAAAGGGCGGTCCAGGCAAAAGTTAGGGATTAAAGCGTACGACTATGTCCTGTCACCTCGTCACCTGCCTACCAGAAGAAGGTCTGTCCATCAACAAACTATCAGCACCTCCACAGGTATCTTCCTCCCCCACCTCAGAAACAGGGGAAATAAAGAGCCGTCTAAGCAATCTAATTGCTCTGTCCTCCAAGGTACTAAGGTAGGTTCAGCTAAAGAACATGACCAGTACATCTTAAACTCCCCAGAGAGTCAGCAGTCAGTGCATTCTTCTCCAAGCTATTATCAAACCTCAAGGAAGTTGGGTACCCTCCCGTAGAGCTCAACATTCCCCAGCAGCAATACATATATTCTTAACAAGCATCCCCGGCAATCTTGGTCTAAAGATTGTTCCCCGGCGGCATACCAGATATTCAAAGGGATCACTTCCCCAGCATATCAAAACTCCCCCAGAAGAGTCCAATCTAACTCCCCAGGAAAGTTGGAATTCATATCCCCAAGCAGTAAGCTTATCCCCAGTAAATTCTGGAAGCTTATCCCCTCGCAGAGCACGAACGCGTCGCCCGACTTTATTTAAAGAGTTATTTCCTCAATAGGATATAACTAGGTTATCCTCAGCCAAAAGCCACGGAAAGAGCGTCGTCAACGAAGTCTTCTTACCCCAGCGAAGTCCATCAACACTTCCAACAACAAGGGTATCCTCAGCAAACTACTGTCAACATTCAGCAAGGCATCCCTCTTCCCACAGAGTATTGCTTCTCAGCATGGTCACTAGAATATCTTTTCTCCCCGCAGAATCTTCCATTTGCCAAGTATATTCCGCAACGGAGTCATCTTCTCCTACCGGTATTCTTGCAGTTATCATCCCCAGCGGAAGCGAAATCTATTCTTCAATGTCAGCCCAGGATACGACTTCCTGGCACCCGTCAAGGATTTACTTTCCTAGACGAAAAACACATTCATAAAACGTCACATACATCATTATAGCATGCATAGACGCATCATATCACCCCAATCTCATTTATTTTTGAGAACATCTTAAAATCAGGCAATTCATGCATTATGACATTGCATACAACTAATTCGTTACTTTTTCAGGAAAGAACGATCAACAGATAAAAGTCTTTACCCATTGAGGTAGTAATCGTCCCAGATTCCTTCATCATTCTGCTGAGGTAGTAATCGTCCCAGATTCCTTCATCATCCCGCTGAGGTAGTAATCGTCCCAGATTCCTTCATCATCCTACTGAGGTAGTAATCGTCCCAGATTCCTTCATCATCCTGCTGAGGTAGTAATCGTCCCAGATTCCTTCATCATTCTGCTGAGGTAGCAATCGTCCCAGATTCCTTCATCATTCTGCTGAGGTAGTAATCGTCCCAGATTCCTTCATCATCCTACTGAGGTAGTAATCGTCCCAGATTCCTTCATCATCCTACTGAGGTAGTAATCGTCCCAGATTCCTTCATCATCCTGCTGAGGTAGTAATCGTCCCAGATTCCTTCATCATTCTGCTGAGGTAGCAATCGTCCCAGATTCCTTCATCATTCTGCTGAGGTAGTAATCGTCCCAGATTCCTTCATCATCCTACTGAGGTAGTAATTGTCCCAGATTCCTTCATCATCCTACTGAGGTAGTAATCGTCCCAGATTCCTTCATCATCCTGCTGAGGTAGTAATCATCCCAGATTCCTTCATCATTCTGCTGAGGTAGTAATCATCCCAGATTCCTTCATCATTCTGCTGAGGTAGTAATCGTCCCAGATTCCTTCATCATAGATTTGGAGTAGCAATCGTCTCAGATTCCTTCATCACATCCTTATAAAAAAAAAAGCAAGCCTTCTCTAGTCCAGCTAAATCGACTCCCAACAGATTTTTCTGATAAAAACTCAGCAGAAGTTATGGTTCCCTCTCCGACGGTGTGTGAGGTGGTAAGTCCTTTTCAGATGTTCCCCTCTCCGACGATGAGTGTGAGGTGATAGTCTCATATGGTTCCCTCTCCGACGGTGTGTGAGGTGGTAAGTCCTTTTCAGATGTTCCCCTCTCCGACGATGAGTGTGAGGTGATAGTCTCCTATGGTTCCCTCTCCGACGGTGTGTGAGGTGGTAAGTCCTTTTCAGATGTTCCCCTCTCCGACGATGAGTGTGAGGTGATAGTCTCCTATGGTTCCCTCTCCGACGGTGTGTGAGGTGGTAAGTCCTTTTCAGATGTTCCCCTCTCCGACGATGAGTG
The DNA here is from genome assembly GCA_948472305.1 of Vicia faba. Taxonomy (NCBI): domain Eukaryota; kingdom Viridiplantae; phylum Streptophyta; class Magnoliopsida; order Fabales; family Fabaceae; genus Vicia; species Vicia faba. The sequence goes on along the minus strand of OX451740.1, from coordinate 1,187,657,303 downwards.
TGAGGTGATAGTCTCATATGGTTCCCTCTCCGACGGTGTGTGAGGTGGTAAGTCCTTTTCAGATGTTCCCCTCTCCGACGATGAGTGTGAGGTGATAGTCTCCTATGGTTCCCTCTCCGACGGTGTGTGAGGTGGTAAGTCCTTTTCAGATGTTCCCCTCTCCGACGATGAGTGTGAGGTGATAGTCTCCTATGGTTCCCTCTCCGACTGTGTGTGAGGTGGTAAGTCCTTTTCAGATGTTTCCCTCTCCGACGATGAGTGTGAGGTGATAGTCTTCTATGGTTCCCTCTCCGACGGTGTGTGAGGTGGCAAGTCCTTTTCAGATGTTTCCCTCTCCGACGGTGTGTGAGGTGACAATTCCTTTTCCTATAATTCCCTCTCCGACATTGAGTGAGGTGACAATTTCCTTTCAGATTATAAGTGCCTATGGTTCTCTTCCCGATATTGCAAAGATGGTAATTCTCGCCAAGATTTTTCTCAACGAGCATTGTTGAAGTTAAAATCACCCAAGGTTCTCTTATCATTCATGCTAAGGCAGTAACCATCCCTGGTTCTTTCCTCGCTGTTTGAAGCTCCAGACTCAGCTCCTGTAACCAGTCGGGACATATCTTTACCAAGCATCTAAAATCAACTCCTGCAACGTGTCAGGTACTCATTTTTCTGTTTTGCAGGTATGCAGGTTCTCGCTAAGGAATCTCCTACGCGATCAACATCCTGATGGCATCTATAAGCCCATCATCCTATCCAACAATCTCCAAATGGCATCTATAAGCCCATTCCCATCACACTGCTAACATGTGAGCGCAAATTTCTGGGCACTCTAGTGTTCAATCATCTTCTACCCTCGGATTACGAAAGGCACGTCAGCCAGTCTGCATCCTCAGGTCTAAGAAGATTGAACAGGGGCAACTGTTGTACCCCAAAATTTTCCCTCCCATATTCTCCAAGAAATTGCCAAGCCAAATCACAAAATTCCCCAAGGGTTGTGCAGTGCAACTGTCTCCTATACAGTCAAAACTAGGGTTTGTGTTCTGATCAAGAGAATGAAGTTCTCAAAGGCCTAATCAAGTCTCATATGCCTACAAAGATGGTCAAGTATCCTCATATCAAGTTTCAAGGCATTCAGCTCAAAATTGCACAGTCAAAACCCTAAATTGCACTACAGTCAACTGTAGGGGCAAAATGGTCATTTGACAGTCAAAAGTTCAAATTTTTGGTCAACATATCATTTTGAAGCCACAAACATCATTGGATCAATGCTTGATCATGCTTCTCAAAATTTGGCTCAGAAATCATCAAAGATGCAAAAGTTACTATATTTGGACAGTTGAAAAAGTCAACTGAAATTGACCAGGGCATAACTTTCACATGGATTATCAGAAAAATTCCATCCAAAGCTCATTTTGAAGAGAAAGACATTTCCTACAATTCATCTTCATATTCCAAGTCCAAGAAATGCTCTCACAAAAAGTTATCAATTTCAACATTATAGGTCATTTTCAAAAGTCAACAAAAAGGGACTTTAAGTCAAAGGCCATAACTTGGGATTGGTAAATCAAAATGACATGGGACCAAAGGCATTGGTTAGAGGACTCAAAGACCTTTCCAAAATGTCCAAGAACATGTGAAAAGCTTAAATATTGAGCAAGTTATGCCTTGTGGAAGTTGGGAAATTTTTGGGAATTTTGAAAAGTCAACTTTGATTCAAATGACCTAAAATTGCTAATGGGCCCATTTTTCTTCCAAGATTCATCATTCTAAGCATGTGCACGACCATTTGGCCCAAAGGGAAGTATTTTCTCATTTTTTATTTATTTATTTGAATTTTTATTCATATTAATTCAATTAAATCAATTAAATATGTGGAAAATATCTAAATGAACCAAATGAATCTTTTTATACATGTTTTAGACTTGATATTTCGTGCTTAGCCAATTATGGAAGGATTTGGTTTGATTGAAACCTAATTGAACAAAAATGCACATGAAAAGATATGGAAAAGATCTTGGAAAATCAATTATCAAAAATCATTATTGCCATGGATTTTATTCAGTTTTGTTGCCCTAATACATTCACTACAAAGGCCTGAACCTAAACCTAATCCTTGGGGACTCCAAGCTGCGCAGAAAACCATTGAACAAACTTGGAATTTTTGGCAAAAAAGTGCAAAACTGAAAAGCACTCTAGAGGATGATTCAAAGCCTAATTCCTTTTCCAATAGCTTCCTTGTGTTCCTCTGAAGCTAGCTGAATCATTCTCCAGGTCCCATACTTAAAGAAACGCAAGGTTGCTATCAAAATTGGTAAAGGAAATTTCGAAACTGCTTCCCATTATCCATGCATCTTTAACATATTCTATTGCTATTTTTATACTCAGGGTGATGTTTGCAAACTAACTGCGTGGTTTAATTAAAGTTTCATGCCCTATAGGAGAATTCACCATTAGAGATGCTTAGGGTTCCGAAGTTTTCAAATTGGGCGTTTTCAATTCTTATAAAATTAAGACGTACCAATGCCATGAACGAAATCTACAGGTTGAGACGAAGAGGATAAGACGTTCGCGCTCAATTTATGAGCTTTCAGGACCTAATCGCTATTATGGAATTTGGCTTGTTTTGAGGGGGTTCAAAACCTCCGTTAACCTTTCTCTATTTTTCAGGCAAAAAGAAATCTTGAGGAAGACGATGAAGTGGCGTGCATTGGTTGGATAATTTGAATTTTTCGCGCTTTAAACCACTGATATATTATTTCATATTATATTATTCATTGTAAATTTATTTAACAAATGCGTGGTAGTGGTCCAGTGGCAATGAGGTATATTGGCAATCCATATGACCTGGGTTCGAGACCCAGGTCCTGACTTTCCTTCATATTTTTCTTCATAAAATGCTCCCATGCAGCTTCAGCGCAATGGTTCACCGTATGCCATTCTAATCCAAGCGTCCACGCGTCCTACCAATTCAGATCAAAGGCGTGGATGCAAAGAACATGCTATGCCCAGGTCAACACGTTAGCATACAAACTAGAAAAGTCAAATGGATCAAAAGGCTTGCTGGGCCAGGATCTCATATTTAACCTCACTTTGGGGCCTGAACCCCCCCTGGTTTGCTTTTCTTTTTATATTTTATTTTTTATTAATTATTGTGTTATTTATTCTTATTGTTTTAATTAATTAATTTTCTTTTTTTTTACAAATTATAAAATATACAAAAAATCAGAAGAGACCAAAAAAATAATAAATATTTTTATTGTAATTATTTTCTTGTAAATAAATTAACATGTAATCATTTAGTTTTAATTAGGATTTTTGCAATTTTAATTCTTTTCATATTAAATATAAAAAAGGTAGAATTAGGTTAATTGACAATTTTCATTCCTTTTAATTTTTTCCTTTTAATCATAATATTATTATTTATTTATTTTCTATAATTAAATTTTGCATGTAAATTAACTTAGATTTAAATTAGGTTAAAAACTCTAATATTTTCTTAAAAAACTTAAAAATAATTAGACTTAGGTTTAGCTTTTTATTTTACTTTTAATTAATTCTTTTTCTCTTAAATCATAAAAAACCTAAAATACCAAAAACATTTAATTTTAATTTCTTATTAATTTTAATTTTGCAAAAGGGTCCAACGCCCATGTTCGTAATTATTTAATTTCGCGCATTTATCTTATGTCGTCTATTATAATTATGTAATTCTCCCAAAGCGTTGTAACGATTTTATTTCTCGCACTTTTATTTCTTTTTTTTCTTTATTTTTCTGTCAAATCGGGTCCGGTTTAATTTTGGCGATGTGGACCCGCGCCTTTGTAATAGCCTTAGATTTATTTTCCCGCAAATATTAACTGTTAAATAAGCATGAAAGAATGTATGGCCTTAAAAATAAAATCAAGCGTAGATCACAACAATCATGACAAGACAAAAATATCTGAAAACGACACACAATTCGCACACACCACCCCTAGGGTACGCCTCACTGTTGCCTTTCGAAAGGTGATCGTCGAGTAGAGGACGTCTTAGTAAGTCCTCATGATCCGGGAACCTGGCATGAGGGTAGCTTCTAAGGTGTCTTCCCATTGCTCTGGTGATCACCATGTCCCTACAAAACTCGAATTGACCCGAACACCTCCAACGGTGGTGCTACCTACCTCTCAATGGTGGGATGGCACTACTTTTAAGGAATTTTTCTGTGCTTTTGTCCTTTCCATTTGGAGAAAATAAAAGACGGTGGCGACTCTTGCTTCCGCGACATTTCGCGAACCAGCGTTAAACAGTCAGTTCCAGATCCACCGATCACAGATGTATACCTGCATTGTGAGTGTGGGTGTGTGTAACGGTATAGCTATCTTTGAAAGAAAGTAAAATAAAAAAGAAAAAACAATGAGCACAAAAGTTTGAATGCAAAAACGTCCATGATTCATTGATGTCATATGAAAAATGAGATAATAACCCTTACAAATGGACCATTGTGCCTTGGGTAAGACACAATGTTTTAAGAGTGCGAATTGTTTTGAATATTACAAATCCAACAAAATGTAAAGATAAATTACTGAGGGATGAAAGTGATTGGGATGAAGTCTCTAGCCTCCCAATTTCTGAGCCCTCCATTGACAGTCGGAAAGATCCATTCCTCCAGGTTGTAACCATTCTCACCATCTTCTACCGCGTTGACCTCACGGTTGCTGATCTTCAAGGGTGGCCCTCCAGCACGGGCACGACGTACAGCCTTTTGAGAACTTGAAGTGAAACCTAAGCCAAACTTGTCAGATTTATACGGGATATCTGGGAGTTGTCCCCAGATAGTGCATCCACCTTCTTCCACCATTGCTTTGGCATCCTTCAGAGATGACATCCGGAGTGAAGGCCTTGTAATCTTGGGAGCAGCCTTAGTTACTGACACCTCTTGGGGGACCTCTTCAAAGTGTTGAAATGGAGTTTCAATGAATTCGCCGTCCAATTCCACGTATCTGAAGGAATTGAGATGGCTGATCATGTATTCTTCCTCCCCATGTACGGTGATAATCTTCCCTTGAACCGGATACTTCAGTAATCTGGTGCAGTGTAGAGGTAACAACGCCAGCATTGTGGATCCATGGTCGGCCTAGCAGGCAGGATTATGAAGGGCGAATGTCCATCACATAAAAAGTTGAATTGAAGGTTTGGGTTCCAACCTTTATGGAAATGTCCACCTCCCCATGTACCATCCTTGTCGAGCCGTCAAAATCCCTTACCACTATGTTGCTCGACTTCAAAGTCAACCCCTCACAATCAAGTCTTTAAAGAGCTTTTTTGGGTAATACATTCAGGGATGAGCCAGTATCTACCAAAACATGTGCCAGAGTGGTGCCCCTACATTCCACTGAGACATCTCTTGCGGTGTTAGATCAGCATCTAAAAAACCTAAACCATTGTCCGTAGTTAGACTGGTCATACAGTCTTGAAATTGATCATTAGATATCTCTTGCGGTACATGGGCTGTTTTTAAGAACTTCACCAAGGCTTTTGCATGCGCCTCAGAACATAGTAATAATGCCAGCATGGAGATTTTAAAGGGAGTTTGCCCCAATTTTTCAACTACATCGTAGTCGCTTCTATTTATAATTTTTAAGATCTCCTCCATTTCCTTCTTGGAGGTCTCAGGGATAGTCAATGACTGAGCCTTCATCCGGACAGGCTCAACCATAACACCTTTTCCTCGAGCCTCAGTCAACTCGGAAGCAGGAGTGTCAGTAAGAATGATTACAGGGGTTGTAACGGCTTTGTCAATTGGAGTACTTGCAGAGATGATTATTGGTGTAGGAGCAACCTTTGGAGTAGCTACAGGGATAATTACGGGTCCAAAAACTGCTTTTGGGGGAGCAATTTCTGGAGAAAAGATCCTACCACTTCGGGTAATTTTGCTAGTTCCGGCAATATTACTGATGTCAGAGTCTTCTTCTTCAGAATTCATCTCTTCAGCGGCCGACCAGTCTTGCTTGACGCCATGGTAGTAAATGTTCCCTCCGTAATTCCACAGCACGGTCTTGTCTGATTCATATGGGACTAGCCCAGGCATTGTGATTATTAAAAGAGTTGCTTTCGGAACCGATGTAATTCTAACGGGTCTTTTGGTGGAGACCCTGGAAGAATTGGCGAAAATGGTAATGATAGAAACATCTTCAAAAGGAACAGGTGAAACAGGAGTTTTTTCGAACAAAATCTCTTTGTTATCCATCAGGCACTGAACGCCTACTTTCAACAAAGGACATCTAGTTGGTGAGGATAAACAGAAACGACAATCTTCATCATAACACGGGAACACGCCGGAATTCAACAAGTTCATTTTAACAGTCAGAAGTGGGGTCATGAGTTCATCAACGGAGGTAACAAACAAATCTTCTTCAATGGCATTGGTATTGTGGCCATGTCTGGGCATAGGAGCATAAATGACATTTGGCTTCTCGGGCGCATCAAACTCAATTTCTTTTGCTTTGATGAGGTCTTGTATTTTGTTCTTCAAGGCCCAACAGTTATTAGTATCGTGACCAGGACTTTCAAAGTGATATGCGCAACGGGAATTGGGATGATAATGAGGGGATGTTGTATTGGGGTTTTTTGGAGCTTCTTTCAAGGTTACCAAGTTAGATCTTAGTAGATGAGGTAATACTTGAGATGGAGTCATGTTGATTCTGGTAAACTTCCTGACTGGCCTTTCTACCCTTGGTTGATTATTTCTTTGTTGATCAGATGTAGACTTTCTTTGTTTTCGTTTTCCTCTCTTCAGCCAGTAGAGTCTTCAACTCTTCTTACCCCTTGGCTAGGGTCATGAGTAACTGTTGAAACTGCGTATTCTGAGCTTGAAGATCTTTCACTGTTTTCTCGAGATCCATCTTACTGAAATAAATAGTAGAGAGATTAGGAGACTTGTTGCAAAAACCTGCTTATGTTATGATGAATGGTATATGCATATGCAATGTTTTCAAGGATTTCAAAGATTCAAATTTGTTTCAGACAAAAGAAACGAACGTTATATTAATAAGATAAAGTTTGAGTACATCAGTGCCCCTCGGGCAAAATAATACAAAACTCTAAGATAGAAAAGTAGTGTGCATCCTCTTTGGTGCAATGTAGGCATTCAGAGTCTGCTCCTCATGAAGTAGCCTAGTGAGCTCCAAAACCTTCTTCTCGTATACATAGAATTAGGCTTCGAAGGTATCTCGCTCTCCTTTGAGTTGTATCCAATCCCTTTGGAGGTCTTCAAGAGATGTGGGCATGTCAGGATGTAGGATAGTGTATGGAACGTCTCCTTCCATGACAGGCTCGATGATTACCGGGAGAATGGAGGGGTAAGGCATCATAAGACTCTGAGCGCGAGTTCGTACCCATTTGTCTGGTCAATCCGTAGTCCACTTGAGCAATTGAGGACCTCTAAGAATATGTTTTAAGTAAAAAATGGGAGGAAAAATTTTGTGGTACAACAGATAAGCTAAGAAAAATCCCAGGCCCATTAGCAAGAGAGCCCAGGTGCTGGAGAAAAGTCTTCAGAATCATTGTATCTCTCCCATGAGGTCTATCGTGGGTTTGGATTGAAAGTCCTCGTATCACATAATCTGAAGCTCAAAAAGCTTATAGCCCTAACCATGGAATCGTGCGCATAGGGTGTTCATTTGCACATGCGATCATCCTAAAATGTTCTAAATGGTCTCACAAACA